>CM062295.1:82218864-82614239 GCA_031216915.1 Pictodentalium vernedei
TAGGAGACTAATAACTTAATCCTTTGAATCCTGATGGTACCTACCATGTCAGTTCAATGGAAGCAGTTGGAAAAGTCCATATTTATTATTTGGGGGGTGGACCAATTAGATCAATTAATATTTTCAAACGTGCAGCCTTGGGGCCGCACGTTAGAAATATTGATTGGTCTACCCACAATTCAACTTTGCAGACATCCTACGTAATGAAAGCATGGCGTACCGTGTTCATGGGCCTGAAAAACGGCCTCTCGGTTTCCAATGGTTAAACGCAGTATCCATTTCAGAACTTCCAACATTCAGACAGGATGGACAAGGCAGGTTAGGGAGTTAATGGAGAATTATTCTATTGATACTGGAGATCTCAAAGAGGGAGTAGCGCGTGCGCACGCGCGGGGGGGGGGGGGGGGTGTACAGTTTTATTACGGGAAGGGTTCTCGATGACTGCAATACAAACTGGCGAGCTGGAGTTAGAGCTGAAAGCTCTTTGCACGGGTAATACAAAAAAAAATGAACCAGTTTTTGAGGAGTACCTCGATGGCTCGTTTAAACCCTTTACATAACGAATCGGCCGCATCCGTCCGCGTAATATGCAAATTCAGCAATTGAAAAAATATTATTTTTCAAAAAATTTCAACAAAACCATATCATGTGACCCCTCGTTGGAACGAGCTCGTTGAGCTCGTTCCAACGAGGGGGCCACATAATATGGTTTTGTTGAAATTTTTTGACAAATTTAAAAAATAATATTTAAAATAATAAATTTTGATATCGTCTGCGTTGGGTAAAGGGTTAAGAGATCTTTGTTCTTCAAAGTTAATCAAAGTCACTCAAGTTGAGGGGAAATCGGAAAAGGCGAGGAAACAGTGTGCCCAATATGCAGCTGAGGGGGGGGGGGGGGGGGGGGGGGGGGGGGGGGGAGTAACGGAGACCCTGGAACATTTCATTTTAGAATGACCAAAATATTTGCCTAGAAGAATAAGATTCTTTAAAAACTAATGGAAGACTGGGTTGAAAGCGCGAGTGGTAAGTGGATAAGGGATGATATGAGGGAAAGAGTCAATATCATAATTGGGAAAATTGGGAAAGCGCCAACGGGGAAAGTAATAAAACAGTTTGTGACAGAATGCTGAGGGATTAGGAAGGATAGCGGGGTAAGTGACTAGACGGGTGACAAGGTTGATATAGAAGGCTTCCATGGAAGAGAACCGTGGCAAATCAGCGGAAAGCCAAAGTGAAAATCTGAAATGAAATCGCTGACTGACTATTTTTGAACAGAAGCGAAATTTCACTGGAATTTTCTGCAAATCGTGCACCCCCCAATTACAATTTGATCGCTGGTGGCGATAGCTAAAAATCGTCCCCTGAGTTCCAATGTGTTCTATGCGCCAAAAGGGACATAGAACACATTGGAACTCAAGGGACGAAAGAGTAACACGGAGTCCCCTCGCAAATGTGGTTGGCGATAAAATGTGTTCTTTTTGTTGATAGTTGTCAAATGAATTGCTGAGTGTCCTTCTGATAATTGTTTTTATGGACGTGAAGGCGTGTAATAAACACAGAACGACACTGCGGCCTCGTTTTATCCTTCCGCGATGGCACAAATGCCATATTGATTAACCCATTCACACGCGTGTGTCGTTCTGTGCATAAGAGATATACGTGAAAAATAGGCCCGTCAAAATTTAAAATTTTAACTTTTGAAGTCAAAATTTGAACTTTCAAAGTTAAAACTTTAACTTTTAAAGGGTCAGTTTTTTTCAAGCATATCCCTAATACTAAAGTCATCGTAGATCAAATCAGAAATTTGTTTTCCACTTAGTGAAAAATTATATTCATCATTTCATGATCGCTGCGAACATGAAGTAGCCTACTTTATTTATAGTGGCTCGACAGAGGAAGGAACTGGGTTTTTAAATAAATTCAAAAATGCATGATACGCGTGACTTGAAAAAATCCATTCAATTCATTCTCTTTTGATGTTATTTATATGTTGAACTCATGAATTTATCTTTTAATATTCAATTCATGCTCTTTTGGTGTTATTTATGTGTTGAACTATTGGAATTATCTTCTGATCTATCACATAATTTATTTTTCTTTTCTCAAATGACAATAGCGATTTTGAAATAACTGAACGGCAGATACTTGATACTATACCGTCCTTTGAAATTGACATCAGTCCAGATTGGCTGGGGGTAAAAAGTTGTAAACATTAATTTGTACCTGTTCCGTATGGTACGTTGATATTAATCTGTTCCATAAGCTTTTAATTACGGAAAGCGGGCTGGGACATGCTATTTGCTGTTTGCTATTTGCTGTTTGCTGTTTGCTAGTTGTACTGGACCAATTGCATTGGCTCTCTTTCTTCGGCTTCATTGAACAGCCAATCAAATTATTCGTTGTATATAAGACATGGTAATACAAAGAATAAAAAGCTTTTTGCTATTTGCTTTTTGCGATTTGCTCTTTGCGATTTGCTCTTTGCTTTTTGCTATTTGCTTTTTGCTATTTGCTTTTTGTGATTTGTGCTTTGCGATTTTCTCTTTGCTATTAGCTTTTTGTTATTTGCTTTTTGCTATTTGCTTTTTGCGATTTGCTTTTTGCTATCTGCGATTTGCATTTTGCGATTTGCTCTTTGCTATTTGCTCTTTGAGATTTGCTATTTGCGTTTTGCCGTTTTCTTTTTTTTCGTATAATTCTGTATGGGGACATTTTATTGGACAATCAATGCGTTTTGTAAAGTTTTGTAGGGTAACAAAAAGTGTACTTTATCAACAGAAGTTAATATTTTTATTTATAAAATGAATTTTGACAACGTTATTAAAGGTTTATTTCACAAAGGCTATAAGATACACGCAATCGTTGTGTCACTCGGAATTAAATACAATGTGGAGGGATGGTGTTTTTGTCCCCCCCCCCCCCCCTCCCCTAGTTATATAAATAAAATGGTAATGTTGGGTAAGGGCCGTTCAATCCATTGAGCGAAAATAAGTAACAACGCGGTAATGGCAACACTCCCGACACTCTCGGGTTAGGATTAGGGCTTTGGAGAAGTTTATAGGGTAGGGTTACTTAGCGAACGCTAACTCTCAAAGCCATAAAACACCACCTGCAAAGCCCTAACCCCAATCGAAGATTGTGCAGAGCTTGCATTCTAGAATGTGGACAGGGCATAGGAAAAGGCTTTACATGGTCTCCTTTTCAATTAAGGGTCGCTTTTCAGATTTTACTGCCAAATGTTATATAATGTTGGCAGTAATACCTAGCCACTTCGAATGGTGCTTTACTGATTACTCTCTTTTGAGGTGTATAGGAAGTGTGGCTGCCTGTGGAGGCAGCCAACACTGACGTGAAAGCACTTCCTAGACAAATTTAGACTAGCGATTTTCGTACAAAGACAGAATGAACCGGGGTGGGGGGAGGGGGTATATGTTCTAATACCATATCAAATAATATGTGACCATGGTTATTGAATGTGCAGCAAACTTAATGTACATGCAGATCTGAAAATACACAGGGATGATTTTCTAGCCCCGTAAAGGCAACTACACTGCCGAAATCGGGTTTGATCAGCCCCAGCCTCGCTAAAATACAAGCTCTGATTGTGGAGCTGATTTATAGTAGAGGTTTTCGGTTTGGTGATTTACAATGGCAGCGGCCTAAACTGTCCCGGGGTAAGCCCTCCCCGGGTCTATTTCTGGGGCAGGTTGTATTGGTCATTCCTCTGAGGACTAACCGGTCTCGACGTTGCTTAACTTCAGTGATACGCCAAGGAACAGTTACTACCACGCTACCCCATTTAATACTGCAGTGGCTGTACCAGTTAATGGAAATGGTTCAGTGAGCCAGTTCCATTGATATCCATATTTGTAAAAGCATTATGGTTGTAACTCGCAAATAGCAAATAACGAAGAGCAAAAGGCAAAAAGCAAGCAGCAAAAAGCAAACAGCAAAGAGCAAAAAGCAAATCGCAAATAGCAAATAGCAAAAAGCAAATCGCAAATAGCAAATAGCAAAAAGCAAGCAGCAAAAAGCAAAGAGCAAAGAGCAAAAAGCAAATGGCAAAAAGCAAATAGCAAATAGCAAAAAGCAAATAGCAAAAAGCAAATCGCAAATAGCAAATAGCAAAAAGCTGTATTTCTTTGTATTACCATGTCTTATATACAATGAATAATTTCATTGGCTGTTCAATGAAGCCGAAGAAAGAACCAGTGCGATTGGTCCAATACAACTAGCAAACAGCAAATAGCAAACAGCAAATAGCATGTCCCAGCCCGCTTTCCGTATTTAATAGAGCAATTTCTCCATTAATTTGAACGTTATCAAAATCTTCACGTGATACACCTGCGGCGCAGTCTGGCTGATTACGGAAACGTATTAGCGCCACATCCAATTTAGTTATTAATTCGTAATAACGAAATACTAATTCATAATAACGAAATAATAATTCGTAATAACGAAATAATAATTCGTAATAACGAAATAAATATCTGTAGCCGTTTTTGTTATGTGGGTTCAGCCTCGCTACTTTTTGATAGCAAATGCTGCTTGTTTACGAATGCCAACAAAATATGAATTTTAGTCATTATAATTAATGACCCCACTTCATTGTGCAATACATTAAATCATATTCTCTTGAAACACTAGCAAATCAATAAACGTTACAATCTTTCCAGTTTTCGCGATATGTGTATGAAAGAATATTCTCAATGCCTCCTTTCTCGTGCGCTTTCGTTATCGGCCGCGTTTTGTGATTTCTCGCGGGTTGTTTTTATAACACTCTGTGACAATCATGGTCAAACGTCGGTAGGGTTTTTTTACCAGAAGCATCTCGATGATGATTCACGGGTTGTCGGGCGGGTGTGGATATAAACTTGATTTGCCTGAATTCGAAAGTATTGGCGACAGATGGGTAGAAAGTAATAGTTGCGGAGACACATATTTTGAAAGGCGCTAACATTTCTCGACTGACTCAGGGCGTAGTGTATTTATTTATTTATTGGGGTTTTAACGACACTTTCGGCAGCCTGGGTCATCTCGTTTCGGACATTTTTACGGGTGGAGGAAACCGGAGTTCCCGGGGAGAACCACCGATCAGCGACGAATAACTGTCAGACTCCAACTTACTAACTCCTCCTCCAGTAAAACTGTCTGGCACGAGATGACCCTGATTGTCTAAAGTGTCGTTAAACCCCAATAAATAAATAAATAAATAAATAAATAAATAAATAAATAAATAACAGTATTTTAGAAATGAAGTAAAAGTTTGAAAAATTTATACAGAAATCTTTAACATAACAATAAAACTATGAATGCCATTGCAATGAGATCACTAAGCCTGTTCCAATGAGACTCACACTTGTGTTGTTATTTTGACAAATTGTAACATTTGCTGATTGATCGATTCATCTGTGTGTTAATGAATCCCACTTCTGATAAACATCACTGTCAAAAGCAGGGGTAGTATAATTCAAAAAAATTGAAAATCACCAAAATTCCCATACTGTAAAACAGAACTGCACAAAAATTCTTTCTTCTCGAAAAACAACAGTTGACTGAAACAAGCAGATATGTAGTAGAGCTGTAGGTTAACCGAAACCGAACCGAGGTTTTTAGTTTTTTTTTAAAAACCGAAACCGAAACCGTCGACATCCCGTAATCTAAGGTTTTTCGTTTTTTATTAAATACGCTCTTGCTGCATAAATTCACAGAATGTAGCCATCCAAGAGTAGTGAGAGTACCCAGACACTGCCAATGGCAGTGTCTGGGTTCTCTTACTACTCTGGGAAGGCTACATTCTGTGAATTTCCGACATTTCAGTTTAGTTGTGTTTGTAGCTTTCCTCAAGTTGCGTGTAGGTGTCAGACCTCGAAAAATGGCCAAGCACAATAAAAGTTCTGTATATTCAGGTAATTATTATATTGGCCTTCCTGATTCTTCATGTATTATAGCTCATTTCGGGCATTCATTGAGTTTCACTCAATTTCACTGCCATCCAGTTATGACTCCCGACATAAGAATGAGTTTTATTGAATTTTATTTGGCCTCATGAACAAACCGAAAACCGAACCGAACCGAGGTTTTATTCCACCTGAAAAACCAAAACCGAAACCGAACAAGAAATTTAAAAACCTACAGCTCAAATATGTAGCCAGGTATATGTATTAGGGGTGAGGGGGGGGGGGGGGTACCTACACCCATACCCATTTCTGAAAAAAAATCGAGTAACTAATTTCTAGGCACAGAGAGGTCTGCCCCACTGCAGGCAACGCTGGCTCTCAATCCTTTCTATCAATATCTTCTTCTTAAATTGTTCTCTGTCGTGCCAATGAATTTAAAACCACTTTTTGCAATAGTAATAAACATTCACCCCATCCTACACCTCAGACAAACTGCACTCATTCTGAAACAATCGGCGAGTTGATGTGGGGTATAAAATGCTTGAAAAACCCGGAAAAACTGTCTAAAATAGCTTACATTAATGTGCTATATACCGAATATCACTTTAATTTCACCAAATTGTTACTTTTCACTCATTTGGCATATTTAGATCTCTAATAGTTAGTTTATTATCCTTACCGGGGAAAATTATCAAATTAATTTACCGGATATAAATATCAACCGAAAGCAGTGACATTTCAGCAATATGTGAAGTGTTTCAACTAGAGATGGGTGGATTTGGAATTTTGAGTTTGATATCGCTTTCTGTATTTTTAAGGGGTATACTGCGGTATCGATCAGGTATTCGATATCTGACTTGACTGAGATTTTCTGATAGTTCCAAAGGGAATTCACACCAGGAAAAGACAGAATAAGTTGTTCATTTTACCAAAGCACCACAAATAACACTGCCAAAGGGCACAACATTCGTATTCTTTTCCCATCACAAATCATATAGGATCTACAGTAATTTTGCGACATGTTCCAAACACACCCCAACCTTTAAAGGCAAATTTTAAGCCTTTACGATATCGGACAGGTGCCCTAAACATGGCGTCATCGGGAGACCCTGCTGACAATAAAAACATCTGGGCAGTGATTTGTAGTCAAGTCTTGGCTGCCTGTAAAGGCAGCCAAGACTTGACTAGAAATCACTGCTAAGCAACTGGACTAGTTTTCCATGCTAAGCAGCTGGACTAGAAACCACTGCTAAGCAACTGGACATTACAGGTTGCAGTCAAGTGGGAATTCAGGACAATTGCCCAGCCCTTTGAGGGTTAACAAAACTGAATGGAAAACCTGCCAATTCCTTCATGTAAATGAACACTAGGGACGCGGACCGGATCGGACCGCCAGTGGTGGTCCGGTCCAGGGGGGAGAGGTGGTCCAGTCTGGTCTGGCTCAACCCTAGATGGTCCGATATTCTTGTCTGGACCGGTTCCGGGCCGGTCCAATCATTTTAAAATACCTTAGATGAAGTGAAATGTGTTAAAATCTTGCTTTTGGTAACACCAGATTAAGATTTTAACACATTTGCTTTATTTAAGATATTTTATAACGATTGAATAGGTATACGCGTTTGTGTTGAAGAAAACATCAATTTACTGCCATCTGACGGGCAAGCTTGGTAACTCTGGGCATGTTATATGATACATTGCATGCACATTGTGGAAATGTGTAGCGTATTTTGGAATATTTTCTCATGATCCATCATTGTAGAGAAGTTAGAGAGCGAATAAACGCGCTTACAACTGTGACTGTGACTCACTGTGGAGTCTGTAGTTCCCGTTTCCCGCTATCCTGCATATACTATATGTCAAATAGCATGTGGGGGATGGCGAAAATGTGAACTACAGCCTAAACGTTATTAGTGCTGGAAAACTTGGAGACTTAGCACTGTCTATCTTCAAGTTCTTAACCCAATCATATACTATATATCATACAGTATATGATTGGGTTAACCCTTTACCTAACCTGAAAAGCAGACGACACTTGCAAAAATAATTCTTGAATAACTATTTTGTTTCATTTTTTGTCTCAAAAACATAGGTTATGACCCCTCGTTGGAACGAGCTCGTTCCCACCAATGGTCATTACCTATGCTTTTCAGACCAAAAATGAAAAAAATAATGAAAATTAATTGGCGATTTTTGAGAATAGCGCTGGCCGGTTTTACCCGTTACGTTAGGTAAAGGGTTAAGAACTTAAATAAAAACAGTGCAAATGCCCCAAGTCATTCAGCACAAAAACGTTTTGTCATATAGTATATGACTGGGTTAAGAACTTAAAGATAGATAGTGCAAATGCTCCAAGTCTTTCAGCACAAAAACGTTTTGTTCTTAGCACTGGCACCTGACATATTCCAGATAGATTGGTCAATGTCCGACATGCAGGTATGCGTACCGGTATTCGGTATTGGATGTATTGACTTGGAGTTAGATATTGCCAACTATAGGCTATATCGCGATTTGCAACCTGTCTTCAGTACATCAAAATGTATTTGACCCTAAGAGGGTTAGTTGACGACTTGACATGGTAATTATCAGAGCAAAGCCAGCCTAAATATAGGGGCAAGGGGCCTCATATATAAAGATAGTGTAAGTTCAAAAGATATTCCGCATCAAGGCGAAAAACCTACGTGAATTTCACTTCTCTGTGAAGCTGGACATGGAAAAAACACACGTGGTGTATATCCAGCTTCAGCGCAGGGACCCAGGGGAGAAACGGTATGTTAGATAAGGTCTAATCTCATTTAATTTATACAGTAGTCGCGAGTCTTACGAGACGTAATCGGTCGGTGGCAGGATATCGTCACGGCCAATTGAGAAACGAGATTCTAAAAGATAGAAATGCCTGTCGTGTCGTCACCTGATCATTAGTTTTGCAATGAGATGGCAGGAACGAATCGGTTCTCTCGACAAGTGAAATCACCGGTAAGTCACGCGCGAGATGACTTGTATTGATTCTGCCTCTATATACGTCATCTCCCACCGTTTTGGCAGATAGACAGATGAGCGTCTGCCCACCTGACAGTTTAGGGTAAAAAGTATATATACCTTGAAGAGCAGAGCATTAGACTCACACTTGGGGTCACACACACGTTCGTGAAGTCCAGGGCAGGCGGACTCTGTTTCCTGACATAGGGGTACCTTCGATCACAGGACCCTGAAACGGCTGGAATCGCCAGACAGGGCATTCCACGATTGATTTAGCTTAAGGTTGATAGGCGGCTACAGGGCCGAATTCGTTGAGAAGGAAAACCCAAGGTGAAACTTTGAAGTTTAGATTGTCGAGTAGCAGGTATCAGCCTGCAATAGTCAGAAGTGTAGGTTAATTGTATTGTGCGTATTAACCCTTTGAAGCGTCAGAATGATTGCGTTGGGAGTAGTTTGTTTTGCTGTCGAAGCATCGTAATACCGACTGGAGATCGGTGTGAGTGACAATTTCGCCCTAGCACAAAAAGGGGCATTTGTGAATCGTGAATTCAACCAGGAACAGTGAACATTTCAATAGGACTTTCACGGAGGACTTTCAAAAGGCACATAAGGTATGAGTAGATAATATTTGTGACCCAAATCAGAAGTACGGTGGCTTTATAGATGACGAACATTGCTGGTCGGAACCCTCCGACAGCCAGAGATACAGTTACGCGCAGACGTTGACTTTTGAGCCTAAGCAGGTGAAGCTCTTATGGCGAGCTCACGGTAATAACATTTCAGATTTGTGAAGCTCTTATGGCGAGCTCACGGTAGTAACATTTCCAGTGTGTAGACTATAGTGCCAGTACAGGTCTATAGAATGACAATATAATTGTTAAGAATTGTTTAACCCTAGCAACCCATTTTCTGTGAAAAGAATCGAATTGTTGATTGTTGAAATATTGAAACGGCTTTATTTTTATGTGTAAATAAAAGAATCGTTGTTACTTTAAATTATTCTTTCCATTACGCAGCCTGAAGTGATTAGGAATCACACCTAACGGAAATCGAACATATTTCAAGCCAATTTGGCAGAGAAGGAATCACGGCGTCGGTCTAACTCAGCTCCCAGCGCCGAGTTCGCGACACTTGGATTCCAACCCTCCACGTTGGTCTAATTTTCCCGCAGTTTCATCAGCGGGACAAAATAACCCCACGTCAGCCCAGGCCTTACGGGGCCTCAGGTGTCCTGACAGTAATTCCAAATTCGCTATCTTGTCTGACATCAGACATTGTCACTAGCAATAAGCACACCATTACCCATTGGAACTACGAAACCACTTATACAACTACCATTTTCTCGACATTTTGGACTATATCTGACACATTGGGTATTACCCAAATTACCCATTGTGTCAAATATAGGCCCAAATGTCGAGAACATGGTAATTGTATAAGCGGTTTCGTAATTTCAGCCTTTGTCATTTCAGAGATCAAAGGTTAAAGAGAATGTTTCTGTAAAACGCTTATTCGTTTCATCAAGGATGGTTGTTTTTGTCCTGGATGCAAGCTATCAAGTTAGAGAAGATGGCTGTATGAAACGCGTTTTAGAAAGTGTCCCGCTAAACATCTAAAGCGGTGATGTCTGACTTTATATACTATTCCAAAAAGTAGGGGATATTTGATAAAAGTGAGATATATGAAGAAATATATTTATATTTTCATCAAAAAGACAGTTGAGGCATTGCACTGTGACATCTTGTGAATGATTTCAGCCATAGTTGGGTGTCTGACAAGCACACATTCCACGCACTGAGCAATAGAAGACATGGACGGTCAGTCAGAGAATTTATCACACTCAGTCCAAGACCTCTATACCTTGTAAATCCTGATCGGTTAGCGAGACAAGCGCGGATCCGACGTGGCATACTCCTCATCAAACGTCCAATATCAGCTTGACTGATGTTATTCCCTTCTTTCTGCAGTGCAGCGGCGAGTTCCTGGACATTGGTAGGAGGCTGTTGGCGTTGTCGTAGGCGCCTGCCAAACATATCCCAGACGTGCTCGATTGGTGAAAGGTCTGGTCTTAGTGCTGACCAAGGCAGTGTAGTGATGTTCTGCTCCCGGGGGAACTCTGTAGCGACACGGGTCTTGTGTGCTCTTGCATTGTCAACTTGGAAAATGAATCGACGGCCGTGACGTCGCGCAAATGGCACCACATGAGCTATCAACATGTTGGCACGGCAGTACTCCCCTCTGGCACGCCCTTGGATGACATGTAATGCTGCTTTTATTATCATGGGAATATGAGAGGTGAGAATTTCAAAATAAACAAAATTCCATTACTTATATAGGCCCTTAATGTACCAGTGAATGTGGACCCGCGGTACATACTTGTTTGCAGACTGGCACAGAACGTTAGACAATTGCCTATTTTCGGAAATGTCGCAAAATATTGCCAACAAACATACCGATTTAGTAAAATCGGATAGAAATACAAACACTTGCCGAGTCTGAAATCGATCGGTCCCGTTGAGGCTGAAGAGATAGGACATGTCATGACAAACAGTGACTCAAATTACAGTAACATTCATTTTGCACCCACCTGTCAACATCTGGAACGAAAGCCAAACTGCGGCCAAAGCTGCTGGCAACGCAGGCAACTTTTCTGGAAATGTGCGAAAAATGTCAAGTGAGAGAAATATCAAGTTTCAGTTGACAAACTCCAACTTTTCCCCTTTCACCTTGGTGTTTGGAAACTCCCTTATCGCGAGAAACACTGCCAAACGTGTATTTCTTTTTCAAACAGAACCACTTGAACTTCCACTTAGTCCGAGCGAACGTTGCGAAAACCTAAGAATGCGTAAAAAGTAACATCTTGTTTCAATTTTCACAAGTGCACACTGCGGTAATTCGCGGTGACGCAAACAATATAAATACACATAAGAAAAAAAAATACTTACTTGAAAGATTTATTCCTTATTGTTCAGGTTTATTTGGGGATGAATGAATGAATGAAATGTAGTTGTTCGTTCAGCTTGACCTGTCACACAGTTGTTAATTATTTGTCAGCTTATGAGTGTGATCAACGAAACGTAGGTCTGCATACATATTATGATCGCAACAGCTCGTCGTTGGTTGACTATAACACAGTGGATCATTTGACAGAGCACTTGACTTTTAACCCTTCACATAACGAATCACCCGTATCCGCCCGCGTAATTTATAAATTCAGCAGTTGAAAGAAATACATTTTTCAAAATATTTCAACAAAACTATATCACGTGACCCTCATTGGAACGAGCTCATCGAGCTCGTTCCAATGAGGGGTCACATGATATGGTTTTGTTGAAAGTTGTTGTAAAATTTAAAAAAATAGTAATAAAAATAATAAATTTTGACATCGTCTACGTTAGGTAAAGGGTTAATCGATAGCAGGGACATAGATACGGGGGGTGGGGGTAGGGGTGGGGGTTGAAGGAGGTTCAACATTCCTCCTCGACCCAACTTCTGTCGGTACATTCGAAGGCTCTTCGAGTTTTTTAATGCTGCTAATCTTTATCGATGTACACAAAAGTTCAAATGAATAGAGACAACTCACAGCTTTGGGCGCGGTGGCTCAGTTGGTAGAGGTGCAGGCTGCAACCCGAGAGGTCCTCTGTTCGAATCCCACCTGCGGCAACCGCGTTGTGTCCTTGGGCAAGACACTTCACCCCCATTGCCCATGTGGGGGCACGGTGACGCTGTGTACTAAGGCGTACTGCACGTCGATGGTGCACCTGTCTTCAACCAATGCTAACCCTGCTTGTGTGGAGTTGGTATGTTGGAGAGCTGACAGTTGCTCGCCGTTGCTCGGTGGTTCTCTCCGGGTACTCCGGCTTCCTCCACCCGTAAAACTGTCACGGTCATGGTTAGCCATTGTACAAAAATATGTGACCTTAAACACCAATAAATAAATAAATAACTCACAGCTGTCATTCAGAATCAGCGAGGTTACGTCTTTTTGACATCCATTACGTTTTTTTGACATCCATTTCACTGTCCATTTTTTAACTGGGTCAGTGCTAGAAGCCACTACCAAGCCTTTCCAAAAATATGAGGGTGTCAGAGTAAAAGCTACTATTTTCTTTGTTCATGCTTCATATATTCAGTCAAACGCAAATATAAAATTTTGTCTGTATAATTTGTTTTATTACAATTATTGAAGATTGCCTGTTGGCACTCTCCAATAATTTGTAATAAACAAAAATTAATTTTGAATAACAAATTCAGGCTACCAAAAATAATGTAGTCCTGAACGAGTTAAATTTTAGGTGAGGATATATGTAATCCAATTTAATTGTTTGTTTGGTGTTTATTGGAGTTTTACGACATTTCCAACAGCCAGACTCACATCGTGTCCTACACATTTATTGGTGGCGGAAACCGGAGTACCGGAGAGAACCACTAAGCAGCGACAAGAACTGCCAGACTCTTCAACTTACCAACTCGGCACACGCAGACGTGGCAGTGGATAGCAAGTGCACGAAATGATGGACGTACAGTACGCCATAGTGCACAACTCCACCATGTCCCACGTGGGCAATAGAGATTATCCCACCTGCGGCAGCCGCGTTGTGTCCTTGGGCAAGACACTTCACCCCGATTGCCTACATGGGGGCACGGTGACGCTGTGTACTGAGGCGTGCTGCACGTCGATGGTGCGCATGTCTTCAACCAATCTAACCCTGCCTGTGCTGCGATGCAGAGTTCAGAGTTACGATGTTGGGGAGCTGACAGCTGCTCGCCGTTGCTCGGTGGTTCTCTCCGGGTACTCCGGCTTCCTCCACCCGTAAAACTGTCACGGTCACGATTAGCCATTGTGCATAAGTATGTGACCTTAAACACCAATAAATGAATGAAATGAATAGAGATTAAGTGTCTTGCTTAAGGACACGACACAGTTACTGCCGATCAGGAGCAAACCGTCGACCTTTCGGTTTAAAATCCAGTGTTCTTACCACCGAGCTTCCCGTCGGAAAGCGGGCTTTTTCGTTGTTGTGGGAAATAGATTCACGCCGCGTATTCAGCCAAAACTCAAGGCGTGTCGCCTGAATCCGTGCGTGAACTTATGTCTCACCGTGACGAGCCGCCCGTTTCACTGTTGTTGGGGTGGTTCTTATCCTGAAGGGGTCAGTGACTTTTCGTCAAAAAGCATGAATCAACAGAGGTTCAGCAAAGACAACAATTTTAATACATATACTGAGTCAAAAAAGAAGGTATAATAAACTTTGAGGAGCAATTTTTTTAGTATTATCGACTTTAATCACAAACAAATTATTGTAACTTCATATTTCGAGTCTAGCTGTATGAATTTGCATAATTTCGTGTTCTTACTAGGGCTGTCATGATTAATCGATTGTCGATCGATCACGTCGAAATCGATTAGTATTTTTCGTTGTCGAAGAATCGGTAAATTTTATCCCGTTTCAGACGTTTAATAATTAAAAACAAAATTCATGAAAAAACTATTTTTTCAAAAGGCAAAAAGTCAAGAACGTCCACGTTAAACCTCAAGAAGCTGTTAGAAGCATTTTTCTTTTAGGTACATTCAAAGTATTGATGTTCTGAACTTTTGAACCGTCAGTGTAATAATCAAGACCTGTCGGCAGTTGCGAACTTCGCAACTGCCGACCGGTCTTGATTATTACACTGACGGTTCAAAAGTTCAGAACATCAAAGCTTTGAATGTACCTAAAAGAGGATCGTCCTCGTTGTTTACTTGAGGTTGGTCGGCTGACTTGAACCTCATTTTTAACAACTTCAAAGAGAGGGAGGGATGGGGGGGGGGGGGGGGGGAGGTATCTAGCGTGTATGTCCACCGTTTGCCTCTTGGATGGCAAGACATCGACGGCGCATGGACCTAATAAGCCTCTGGATGTCACCCTGTGGTATTGTGTTCCACTCCTGCCTTAGAACATTACGTAAATCGCCTAACGTCTGAAGATCATGAAGTCGTACCCGAGGGCCCAATTGATCCCAAAGATGCTCGACTGGCGACAAATCTGGCGAAAGTGGGGGCCAGGGAAGAAGTTCGATGCTCTGCTCCTCAAGAAAGTCACGACGCGCCGCGGGACATCGCCTCGGGCATTGTCTTGCTGGAATAACTGCAACCCGACGTTAGCGCTGAACAACGGGACAACAACAGCGTGAAGAATTTCGTCCCTATATCGCTGTCCATTCAGATTACCATCGATGAAGATCAACTGCGTTCGATGGTGCAAGTAAATTCTTGCCCAAACCATTACACTACCCCCGCCGAAACGGTCGCATTCCCGCACGCAAGCATCAGAAAACCGTTCTCCTCGTCGGCGATATACTCTTGCCCTACCATCAGCGCGCCGTAGACAAAATCGTGATTCATCACTAAAAGAACTGTGTTCCAACGCTGCTGAGTCTAACGAACACGCTGACGTACCCATTCCATTCTAACGATACGATGGCGTTGGGTTAGGATTGGTCCGTGGTATGGACGCCCACTTCGGATGCCGTGTTCAGCGAGTCTGTTGCGGACAGTTTGTGCACTAATTTTATTGTTAGTTCTGCCAAGAGTAATTGCTGGTGTCCTCGTCACCGGAAGGAAGCGACCCCGCAAGTGAGACGTCATGATGTGTCGGTCTTGTGCAGGGGTCGTCACTCTTGGTCGACCTGAACGCGGTCGGTCGGCAGTAGATCCAGTGGTTCTATACCTTCCAATGAGACGATAAATGGTGGCCACAGTGACTCAGAACTCAGCAGCGAGCTCATCTGGAGGTATCCCAGGCTCATGCATACCAATGGCACGCAACCTCTGATTTTCGGTTAACCTTGGCATTTTTTAAAATGTCGGAAGACAAAAACTGGCGAGTTTTCTCAATTACTCAGGCTGTCTAGCACAACATAACACAAAGGAAATCGTCAGTCACCCATTCAATTTGACATTCTCGGGTAGCACGTGCTATTTTGAAATCCGTAGCAAAATTATATACGGTTGGGTGGACAACAACAACATGTCATTAAACTCTTTGCACGACTTCTTGTCCAAAACAAGCAACCTTAGAACAATTATATTTCATCCTTTATGTTATTTTGTCACATCTGTTTCAATTATACTTTCTTTTGACTCAATGAATATGATAATTTGTGACTTACATTAACTCCAATGAATCAGAAAGCAAAACGTCAATCATCCCCTACCCACACAGTTTTTGAGTCACCTGCGGGCCCGCATTCTCTGTTGTCGCTGGTTTTCCATCCTTCTCGCTGGTGTTTGTTCTTTGGTCGCCTCTTCACTTCACTCTTTCACTGCCGTCGCACGGCCACTAACGTACTGTCATTCACCGGACGCCTTTGCTCTAACATGTGACAGAATGTCACTGTACCATTGCCTCGCACGGCCACTAAGGTATTGTCACTTTACTGAACGCTTTTCACTTAAGCAGTCGCCATCAATGGGGTTAAACACTCCCCTACGTTTATCTCGGAATGATGTTCATACAGGCAAGCCTACTCTGCCTATGTATGCCTTGCCTTCTACAACAGATATGCCGTCTTCCTAAATACTAATAGCTCCCTGAGCTAGTACTTCCTATTTCTGATCCTACATTCAGATATGGCCACCGACTTGGCCCGCGACTGCCCCTATTATAAATATGAGCTCTGTGCCCCCCCCCCCTACATTACAACGTGCCTATACTTTCGCACCGATGCGGCACTCCCGCTAACGTATAGCATGGGATATCCCCATATCTTCTCATGTGACCCCACAGCCTTATATCATTCAGACTGGAATTAAATTTTCGAGAAATCCCCCAATTTTTATTTCGATAGCTAGAACATTAATTCTCAGTTAAGTCACTTCTCTTGAACTTGGCCGCTTAGATCTATCTTAATTGAATACTCGCTTTTAAGTTTCTTTGAAAGTCTTGCATTTCTGTATATCCTGACATTCGTGACAGACCAGATGCATAATATGGGTGTGTGTCCAGAACATGTGCGATGTACTGTTTTTCCAACAATTATTAATTAACTGGCCATAATCACAAAGATAATGACTGCAGGAGAACACTGGTTTCTCTTACTTTTAATCTTTATCAGTCAGCTCATATGGTGTTGAGTAAACGCGCACTTTATGGCCATTAAATTTCATGCTTAATTAGCAGCACATGAACTATTGCTGGTTTGTTTAAGTGACAAATCGGTTTTCGGGGTTCGTCATATACCTATCTTTACGCTTTATATTTAGCCCAGTGAGAAAGATTATCGAAAATATATACACTTTTAAACAAAAAATCGCAAATTTAACCTATCACCTTGACAACCCGACCAAGGAACATACTCTCAGTTGTTCCAAATAAACCAAGGGGATAGCATTCACATGCATCCCCTCTCACACTTCGCTCTTGAGCTATCTCACAATCTCGCTCTACCATTACATCAATATACTCATAATTTTCACACACACAGTCACACACATGCGCACACTGACGCGCACCACAAATAACTCCCAGTACTTTAACTCGGTTCCCCGTTGGAACGCATGAGTCTATCCTCATTTCATATAAGCTCACGCGCTCACTTCCACTGGGGCACAATAGGAGGTGGTCCTTTGGTACACATATAGCCAACAGATCCCCCTATACTCGCTCTCCCTCTCTCCATCGCAAAATATAATACTACTCTATCATACACACACCTGTATCTATATACACTCACGCAACACCCGCGTAAAAATATTAGCAAGGGGTCCACCCTGACCCAAGCCAGCCGATGGGCCCCTTACTCCAACTCCTATCACATCACCAGCTTGCCCCCATCCTTGGGTAGGGTGCCGCGCCCGGCTCATGCTCGTCAGCTGGTTTCGAGCCCTATTAGGCACCACCTTTAAATTTGCCCATGGATGGTTGGAGCTTTACTATTTCCTAGAGAGCCCCTCGGCCCCCTCCACCGGGACCTATTCCTTGGGCGCGAGTTCCACCAAGGACCCCACACGTCTGCACGCCCAACACGTACAGACCCGCAGGTGAAGCCTGCCGTACCAGAGCTCGCTGCCTCAGATGCAACGCCCTGTATGCTTACTTCCAATCCTCCCTTGGGTGCCCCACTCCAAGTCTCTGATTCCATTGTGTGGCTCCTCCGGCCACCTCTTGCGGCCTCTTTTGGCCTAAGGTACCTTCCCCCGCCGTTCGCGTGGGTTCAGTGCCCTTTATATTTTGGCATCTACGCAAAAACCTTGCGTGGTAACCCACTCCATATCCATCTATGTTTACTCGGTAATGACGGCTGGCCATTATTTTTGATACAGTGTATGGCCCCCTCCCTCTGTAATCGCGGTCTACTGGCTTTGTCGGCCGAAGCACGGTCACCTTATGACCTACCCAAAAGTTTCCAAGCGTTGGTCTACTTCCGTACCAATCCTCATTGTGCCCCATCTCGTCCACATACCCTGGCTGTTTCCGTTCAACCACTCCCTTGACTTCCGTCGCCGAAGAGTTAATCTTTGTGGCCTCCATTGTGCACTCTATCTGTGCAACCTTACTCGACTCCATTGGTCCCACCAGTGATTTGGCGGCCGCTCTACCTCCGCGGCTTGGGCTCAAATGCCCTATGCTCCTTTGGGTGTTCTCCTCTCCGACAATGTCTTGTCGGGTTTTGAACATACCCCCGGTAAGTTCCTAAGCACGAGATCATAGATGGGCGCATCAATACACATTGCCTCTACATCGCCTCTATAGAAAGGGATATCCACCCTCACCCTCGCAAGAGGAAACCTCCTAATCGTCCCATCTATAAGCACGCACATGCGGTCGAGCCCCGTTAGCTGTCCGTCGCTAACGAGTTCCCTCTTTACCGCCCGTTTCACTTTTGTTGGCTGTTGGCGTGGTTCTTATCCTGAAGGGGTCAGAGACTTTTCGTCAAAACGCATGAATCAACAAGGGTTCACCAAAAACAACAATTTTAATACATACATACACATAAATGAATACGGCAATTTGTAACTTACATTAAATTCAGTGAATCAGAAAGCAAAACGTCAATCACCCTCTATCCACACAGTTTTTGAGTCACTTGCGGGCCCGCATTCTTTGTTTGTCCCTGGTTTTTCCTCCTTCTCGCTGGTGTTTGTTCTTTGGTCGCCTCTTCACTTCACTCTTTCACTGCCGTCGCACGGTCACTAACGTATTGTCACTTCACCGGACGCCTTTGCTGTAACATGTGACGGAATGTCACTGTACCATTGCCGTCGCACGGCCACTAACGTATTGTCACTTTACTGAACGCTTTTCACTTGAGCAATCGCCAGAAATGGGATTAAACTCTACCCTACGTTTATCTCAGAATGATGTTCATACAGGCAAGCCTACTCTGCCTACGTATGTCTTGCCTTCTACAACAGGTATGCCGTCTTCCTAAATACTAATAGCTCGCTGAGCTCGTACTTCCTATTTCTGATCCTACATTCAGATATGGCCACCGACTTGGCCCGCGACTGCCCTTATTCTAAATCTGAACTCTGTGCCCCCCCCCCCCCTTCATTACAACATGCCTATACTTTCGCATCGGTGCGGCACCTCCTTTAATCTATAGCATGGTATATCCCCATATCTTCTCCTGTGGCCACAGCCTTACACCCTTCCAGTGCCGCCGAGAGAAAATACGGGCCCCTGGGATCAATTAGATGGTACCACCTGGGCTCCTTGTTTCAAACCCCACTTACCAAGGACCCATGAAAATATCAGTTCTCAGAACTTACCAGGAATATCGAAGCGGGACGTCTATATAACCGAATTACAGAACAGCATATTGTGGGCGGATCGACCCACGATATATCTAATAACTTAGACAGTTCTTGAAAGGAATATATACGTACTAGTGAATTCCGGGGCCCGCGGCCCGCCTGTCGATTCACACACACTGGGCATTGAAAAAAGCTCGCAAACTTACTGTCTCGGGTGGCGCGGCCTCTACCCCCGCCCCCTCATCTCGACGGTCCTGCGTGATCCTTCAGACTGGAATGAAATTTTCGAGAAATTCCCCAATTTTTATTTCAATAGCCAGAACATTAATTCTCAGTTTAATCGCTTCTCTTGAGCCTGGCCGCTTAGATCTATCTTAATTTAATACTCGCTTTTAGGTTTCTCCGAAAGCCTTGCATTTCGGTATATCCCGACATTCGTGACAGACCAGATGCATAATATGGGTGTGTGTCCAGAATATGTGCGATGTACTGTTTTCACCACAATTACCTATTAACTGACCATAATTACATAGTTAAAGACTGCAGGAGAACAGTGGTCTCTCTTACTTCTAATCTTTATCAGTCAGCTCATATGGTGTTGAGTAAACGCGCACTTTATGGCCATTACATTCCGTGCTTAATTAGCAGCCCACGAACTATTGCTGGTCTGTTTAAATGACAAATCGGTTTTCGGGGTTCGTCATATACCTATCTTTACGCTTTATATTTAGCCCAGTGAGAAAGATTATCAAATATATATACACTTTTAAACAAAAAATCGCAACTTTAAGCTATTACCTTGACACTTCCCCTTCCCAGGTTACAAATCCCTGAATTGAAAGTTCCGACACATATTGACGATGCAGAGCATCACCGTCTGCCACATGTGGCACGCCACGGTGCCGTGCATCGCTGTCTGTTGTATATTGTATGGTCTCGCCAACCAATATTTCAAAAAGTGGCAAATCCGTAATTTTTTGGTTTAGGGAAGAGGCCACATTTCAATCATGGGTGATGTTGCGAACGATCATCCGACATGCGTAGCTGTGATATGGGACGATCAAGAGAGGTGATATTTCACTCTCGACGACGGAGTCTCCCCAGAGAAAAGATTTTGAAATACAGAAGGCCGGTGTGACTCTCCGATGGCTTCTTTGCACATGGCCTGTAGTATTTCAGTCAAAATATTGCCGCCGTTTTGTATAAATTCATTCAGATTTTGAAAAAGTAAAGCGAGTTTATAAAAGCTGGAGCTTTAGCTTTATGCAAAGGATCCGGTATTATACACGCTAAAAACTAAAGTGTTAAAAACTACACTTGAAGTGCTGTATTTAACACTTACTAAGCGCTGAACTGGCACTTTGTTGAAGTGTAGATATCCCAGAACTTGACAGGTGTTACAATAATACCACTTAACAAGTGTAATGTCGCGACACTTAAAAGGAAACAACGCAGATGACGCGGATCAGGCTCGAACTCTCGAGCCTGATCCGTGTCATCTGCGTTGTGTCCTTTTAATTATGTACCCACCAAGCGCAAATCAAATTATGGACGATTCTGGAAGAACCACCAATGCTATACACATGGGAAGTGCCATCCATTCAAGTTTCAGATGTCTGACGATTGTAATGTCTAAGTGCTTAAAGCATTGCACTTTGAGTGTTAAAATCAAACCCTAAGAGTTAGAATGGGTTTAACACCTTGAAAGTGTCAGTTTTAACCCTTCAGTTTTTAGTGTGTACGCGACAACACATGGACATCCACTAACTTTGGTATTGGATGTCCACATGTTATCCCGGTGTCCCCTGGTCGCGATGCTTGAAAGAATGAGTTACAAAATAGAGGGGGTACGAGGGGACGCCGCCGTTTGGATTCGCTCATGTCCACACAACTGAGAAGAGGTCATGTTCCAATATCGGACCCGCGTTCCTTGCGTTTTATTCTTGAATGAATTGATATTTGGATCTGAAGAAAAATATTTAAAACAAATATTCCTCATGTTGAACTAAGTTATAATTCGGGCTCCCACGGGGAGCTCAAATACGAACCTAGAGACTTGGCTTCAACAAACTTGAATCTCACCCCTAAGGATGCTGCATACCAAATTTCAAAAGATTCTGATTCGTGGATCTGAAAACGATTTTAAAAGAATATTCCTCACACTGCACTAATTTAAAAATTTGGGCTCCCATAGACAGCCAAAATATGAACCATGGGATTTGCTTTCAACAAACGTGTGAAACAATCTTCCAAAGATGTAAAACGTGAAATCTGAAAGCTTTTGGAGCAGTGGTTTGGGAGAAGAAAAGTCTTAAATATTTTCCCATTACCCACAGTGTTAAAGAATGCTGACTCAGCATTTTTTCAAAGTCCCGAAAAAGTACCCTATGATAAAACCGATAGCATTTTGTTTGACCATTCCATTCTGTTGCTCCTAAGGAAGCTTCACACCAAATAAGAATTCTCAGAGCCGTATAGTTTTGGAGATATGGGCGTTTGAATATTTTTTCTATTTTTAGATTTTTAAAGAATATCCCTCAGATTGCATTAATCTGAACATTTGGGCTCCCAAAGAGAGCCAAAATATGGACCCAGGGCTTTGATTTCAACAAACATGAGAATGAATCTTCCAAAGATGTTATATGTGAAATATGAAAGCCTTTGGAGCAGTGGTATGGGAGAAGATTCTTTATTTTTTTCCCCATAACTCACAGTGTTAAAAAATGATGATTCAGCATTTGTTCAAAGTCCCGAAAAAGTACCCTATGATAAAACCGATATCATTTTTTTTGACCATTCCATTCTGTTGCTCCTAAGGAAGCTTCACACCAAATAAGAATTCTCAGAGCCGTGTAGTTCTGGAGATATGGGCGTTTGAATATTTTTTCTATTTTTAGTTCCTGTAGTTCCCAAGGGATATTTTGGGAAAAAAATGGGCATAAACCAAGAACTTATGACCCATTAATACTTCATATCAAATTTGGTTCAAATCGGCCTCTCGGTTTGGAAAATAGAAATGTTTGGCCGGGCAAAAATTCTTGCCCCTTCCGTAACGATGACAAGTATTGCCCCTCGAACTTTTCTTGAACAGATTTGAGTCTACACCTCAAAAGAAAGCCGTATACCAAATATCAAGTGTTTGCCACATCTGGTTCATGAGAAGAAGCTTTTTTTAAAAATTGCGGCATTTTGGCCCCAAACCCTCCTCAATATGAGCAGAAACCCAATTTGAAGAAAAACCAAAATGCCCCTATATAACCACTATTCAAGTGAAATTTCATTAAAATGTGGCCAGTGGTTTTCGAGAAAAAGACCCAAACACCACCTTCACGACGGACGAAAAGTGATCAGAATAGCTCACCCTGACTTTCAGTCAGGTGAGCCAATAGCGGAGTTGGTACTGGAGAACAGTCGCCTTCGAAAACTATAAACCAACGTTCTCCTTAAGCATTCAGAGAGAAAGAACGCCATTCAGGACAAACATGCCATTGGCACTACAGAGTTTGCCATAGCCTATCAGAAGTTGGAACGCATTATTGTAAAAGACGGAGTCTCCGGGTGCTTTTTTGTGCAAAATTAACCCAGTGGTGATAACAGTGCAGTGTGGTGATGTACTGAACAAACAAAAGCTTCTTGACACACGGTGAACATTTAATCAACTTTCTTATAAGCTGATTGGAACGAACACGGATTGCATGGTACTGTCTTTCTATGTCAGCATCATCTGTGAGGTCTGAGTGAATTATGTAACCCAGATAGTTGAATTCAGGGACAAACAATAATTCGATTGTACCAAGATAGACTTTGGGAAAAGTTAACCCTTTACCTAACATGAAAAGCAGACAACACTTGCAAAAATAATTCTTGAATAACTATTTTTTTTCATTTTTTGTCTCAAAAACATAGGTTATGACCCCTCATTGGAACGAGCTCGACGAGCTCGTTCCAATGAGGGGTCATAACCTAGGTTTTTGAGACAAAAAATGAAAAAATAATTAAAATCAATAGGCGATTTTTGAGAATAGCGCTGGCCGGTTTTGACCGTTACGTTGGGTAAAGGGTTAAACAATAAAATAATTTTGGTAAGAATGACTTTCAAACAGTTTTCTCAGTGTTATAAATCATATCAATTTTCATCATTTCAAGTTGACATACCTTCAGCAGAGTGCGTAGACCTCAAACACACACATATCATCTGCGTAACACAAATGGTTTATGGTTTTCGCTCCGAGGCTGCAGCCAACACAGTAATAGATACGAGGATTTTCAGCAGAGCATTTTAATAATGTAACTGTTGATGACTCACTCTTTGTTACTGCAAAGGAAATAACAAGAACACGTTTAGGGCTTTCGCAGCGGAAAGTCCAGCGGACCAGATCTACTGACCTCTGAATATTTGAGATTTACTATGCTTGCCATACTGGGAGTGCTGTTTAATGCCATTATCATCCATGGCTACATTCCATCACCCAGGGTTGATATAACACTTATCCCACTGGTTAAAAAACAAATCTGGAGATATTTTGAATAGTATGGCAGTTGGTAACTGCTGCTCGGTAGATCGTAACATTCCTTCCGTTCCCTGCCTCCCTCCATCGGATACGTCGCTGCCCACGTGAAAATAAAAAAACCCATACCGTCAGTGACAGACCAAAAATACGTTGTCGGTGGATTTTCAGCCTGTAAAAAACCCTTGTCACCCCAGCTGATCACCCCAGTAATGTAGACCCCGAAGCCGCCGCCATGAGCCGCCGCCGCCAGCCATATTTTTCGTAAGCCACCGCCAGCCACATTTTTCGTCAGTCACCCGTATTATAAATCAACCGCCACGAAATTTTGCGCCGGTGTTACAGGAATGGAAGTCCGTAGGAAAATGAGTCCCTCTGGACTATTATTCCGCGGAATTATAGTCCTAGGTCTAACATTTCTAGGAATAGTAGTCCGCCGGACTACTATTCCTAGAAATGTTAGACCTAGGACTATAATTCCGCGGAATAATAGTCCAGACGGACTAACGTTCATACGGACTTCCATTCCCTTTACACCGGCTTAAGCCGTGTAAATTGTCAAAATTTCGTAATTAACTCTTCACCTAACGCCAGTTGCAGACGACACTCGTAAAAAAATTCTCCCGTAACTAACAATTTTCATTTTTTGCTTCCAAAACATGGGTTATGACCCCTCATTGGAACGAGCGCGACGCGCTCGTTCCAATGATGGGTCATAACCCATGTTTTGGAAGCAAAAATGAAAATATTTTCAAAAAAAGTTTCGCACTGGCCGGTTTTGACGGTTACGTTAAGTAAAATGATTGAACGTTAGAAAAATGTCTCCATATGTCGATTCCCTTGCCCTAATTCCAATTAGTCTACCTTCGTAAGATTTATACATCTGCCTTTCTAGTGCATTTTAGTTTTGTTTCATTCCACCAATCTGGGATAGCCGTGTTTTACACCTCTCAGTCAGCTGAGTCGCCATGAGCCGCCAGCCGTTAAAGTTAAAACTTAGCCAGCTGAGCTGGCTTGCCAGCCATATATTCCTTCAGCCAGCCACGAAAATGAATTTACATGGCTTCGGTGTCTACAGTAATGGACGCATCGGACTTCTGATCGAGAAGCTTGTGTTCGGATTGTTCTGCTATTCTGTAAAACAATCGGGGAACCCTTTGAGATGAGGTGAGATGAGAAGAGGGGGTGCTGCTATCCTCTTCCGCCTATCCACGAGAAACCAAATAATTCTGCGTTCTTCCCTATTAATTAGGTTAAGAAGAATGACATCAATCTTAGTATTATGCTGAACAAAACTTTAGACTCAATAAATTTTTTGAACGTAAAGCATTACCGAAACTCCATCATCATAGTTCTTATGAAATTGGAAGTTGAATATTTATTTTTACATTACTTTCCGCATTGTAATCTTTCGGCGGCATGCATAAGTATCGAAATAGTGGAAGGGCAGGGGTCATGTACCCTCATTTTGTACAATAGATACGTTTCACAGTTATTCCACAATCCCACGGCAGAGGAGACAGTCATCGACGGTGTGGATTGGGGGGGGGGGGGGGGAGCTCGCACGGCGCGCAAGAGCCCCAAACTCACTTGGCACCACCCCTGACCATAGGTGCAGGTATAGAACTCTACCTATGCCATGTCAGCGGATGGAGCTATGTCAGACCGGACAATATTTCCATTGAGTAGTTACTCATGTATTTCTCAATGAAACAAGGGGCATAACTCACGAGTGGGATGTGCTACGTCATCAGAAACTCGATTGTTGTCTTAAAGGGCATGTCATGCTGGCACACCACGGAAGAGTTATTTTAAACTCAGTTGTGTTCTCGTACGAACAACCAATGTCTGTCCCTCAACGGAAAATTCGGAAAAACCCACGATTGGATTGTGCAGGCAGCATAGTTTGATAGGTGCGTGAAAGCGCATGTCATGCTGGGTATCCATTTAAAATATCATTAAAATCTAAAATCAGCTCAGTTGTGGTCTGGTAAGGACAAAAATGTCTATTTCCTCAATGGGAAAAGGGGCATAACTCACAAGTGGAATGTGCAAACAGTTTTACTTGATAAGTGTTAGAAAGGACAAGTCTTGCTAGACATTCATGTATGATTTCGTTAAGATCTAACCATTGCCAGCTGAGCTATGGACTCGTACGGAACAAAATGTTTATTTATCAACAGGAAAGGGGAATAACTCGTGACTGGAATGCGAAGACAGCATAGGTTGAGAGTTGTGTGAAAGAGCATGTGATGCTGGATATTCCTGTAAGATTTCATTAAGATCTGACAACGATTAGCTCAGTTGTGCTCCAGAAGGACAAACAATAACTGTTTTTGAATCGGGAAGGGGGCAGAACTCACGAGTGGAATGTGTAGATAGCACAAGCTGACGAGTGCCTGAAAGGGCAGTCCATGTAGAATATTCATGGACGATTTCATTTATGATCTGGCTATTATAATATGAGCTACAGTTAAAACTAGAAGCCCTGTCATGAAATGCGCATAAATAGCACGTTGATCTGCGCGTTAATGTACGCGTTATGGCCATAGTAAAGCTACCAAATTCTGTACATATGGCCTGTGCACAAGCAATGTTTCAGCCAATGGACCTCCGGGTAACCCGGAGGTCCATTGGCAGAAACATAGCATGTGCTTGCCATGAATAACCAGGAGAACCTGCCGTGATTTGGATGCCATTCGATATGGCAATTGCGCGCAATTCCAACGCGCAATTAAGCCTAGATAAGCGCACTATTCGTGACAGGACTTCTAGTTTTAACTGTATGAACTCGTGCGGAAATTGTCTATTTCTCAACGAAAAAAGAGGCATCACTCGTATGTGGAATGCACAAACAACATAACATGATATGTGTCTGAAAAGGTATGTCATGCTGGCATCCATGAAAAGGAAAACGGGCCATAACTCAGAACTGGGTGGAATGTGCGGACAGCGCAATTTGATATGTGTCTGAAATGATTTGCCATGCTGGACTGTCATGTAAGATTTCATTACGATCTGAATACCATCTGCTGAGTTATGGACTCATATGGGCGAAAAACCTGTCTTTCAAAACGGAAAACGGGCATAACTCACGAGGGGAATTTGCGGACAGCACAACTTAGCGCGTGTCTGGCAGGGAATGCCACGCTGGATATCCATCTGGGATCTCATTAACTGGTTGAGTGCTGGAAGCCTATATCTGGGCTTTATTCTGAAATGCAAGTAACACAACTTGAAGGTTTCAAATTTGACGGAAGTGCTTTGTATTATCTGAAGTGAAATAATTTAGTCTGTATGAGTATGCTTGGTTACAATTTATGGGAGAGTGCCTGGCACTCTCCCATAAATTGTTACAAGCCAAAAACATGTGAACAAATTTCGACAATCAAAATAATTTAGCACTCTACCCGTTAAGCTCTGACCACTGCTGATTTATGGACTGGTGCGGACGGACGGGTGTAATTCAGTACACCCCACATTATAGAAACGTCGGGGTATAAAATGGATCCTCAATTCCTCATAACTACATTCCTGTTATTTATTCCTTTATTGGAGTTTAACGACACTTTCGACAGCCAGGGACACCTCGTGTCGGACAGTTTTACTGGAGGGGGAAGCGAGGGTACCCAGAGAGATCCACCAAGCCACGGCGAGCAACTGTCAGACTCCCCAACGTACTAACTTCACACAAGCAAGAGTAGCATTGGTTGAAGACGGGTGCCCCATAGACGTGCAGTACACCTCAGTACACAGTGCCACCGTGCCCTCACGTGCGCAGTCGGGATTAAGTACCTTGCCCAAGGACACGACGCCTGGGGTGGCGGGGATCGAACCCTGGACCTCTCGGTTTGAAGTTCAATGGCGTAACCATTTAGCCACCGCGCTCCCAACTACATTCCTGTAATATATTGTCTATTGGATAAACAAATTCAGTAGCGTTTGGTAAATGGCGTCCACCTCTAAACCTTTACCTAACACTCAAAGCAGATGACACCTGCAAACAAAATTCTTGAATAACTATATTTTTTTTCATTTTTGCGTCCAAAACATAGTATGACCCCTCTCTGGAACGAGCACAATGAGCTCGTTCCAGTGAGGGGTTATAAGCTATGTTTTTGAGATAAAAAATGAAAAAATAAGGAAAACTGAGTGGTCATTTCTGCGAATAGCGCTGTCGGGTTTTGAGCGTTACGTTGGGTAAAGGGTTAACCAATCAGGCATATCTTTTCTACTGCAACCATCTCCAATCCGACGCCTGGAGGGGGGGGGGGGGGGGCGGTTACTTGGTTCTGAACTTGTCAACTAGAGGTGGCAACTCAGGAGTGAAAGAAAATGATCTTTTCACCTTGTAATTTTAACCTTCTATTGACCAAGACCTCTGCAGCCCATACTTACTGGGGATACGGTTTTGGAGTGAAAACAAACCCGTGATTGTGCGCTAAAATCGAATAAACTCAGTCTCCGAGGACAATTGTGGTGCTGTCGTATTGTCACTTTGTCCGAGAGTTGTTCTTGTCAATGACCTTCTTTTCAGAGCTCTTCTGTTCCGTATGTTCACGCCAGTAATTGTTTCACTGACAGTTAGGTGTGGGGGGTGCTTAACTTTTTTCTGTGTGCATATATATGGCTCCCATATTGAACACCGTCCGCTCCTCTTTTGACGAGCCGAGAATCGGGAGAAATGGAATTTCAGTGGACCATTTGTTTTCTCCTTCAAAATTTCCATTATTTGTGCTTCCATCCTAATTCCATGGACCTTCCGGCGCCCCTGGCGGCACGTCTGTTATCTTGTCCGCTCCTGGAAATGCAACTCGGCAAGGGCAACGACATAACCTGTACATTCAACTCACTGAACTTCATAGATTTTCCGTTCTACAATAAGAGGTGACTGCCGATACTACCCTGCCTCCGTCACGAGCTTTTCGTTGCTAGTTTGCAAGCTTGCAGAGATGCGTCTCTTTGCATGGCCTACCAGCTGTGTTGCATTTGCGACCCACTACTGGACTCGCCATTCTATCCCCTCTCCCAGCATTCAGAAACTCTTCAACACTATCTCTCACTGCCTTCTACCTGATTTCCTCAGCAGGCATACCAACGCCGCCCCCTCCCCCAATAATATATTGATGTCTCTCTCTCTGCTATATTTTCTATCTTGAATCAAAGACATAGCTTCGTTCAGACGTGCATTTAAAAAAAAAAAACTCCAACCCAGAGGGATTTGCTCCACCTCGTGCTCCGATCCATCCTTTGCTCGCCTCAAACACGCCTTGAATAATTACAAGCGTACTATTAAAGCAGCATTTTGCCCCCACAGACTACAAACAGCATGTTCTGAACAGTATGCTGTTCCGCATTCATATTTTCCGTCTGAATATTTGGAATTTAAGTCACTTTTAGTACCTAGATATATCATGACTACAATAAAAGTATAAAGTCAAACTTAACTAACTGATCGTTAATACTACCCATTTCAGGGGGCACATACGTCACCACGCAGGCGCTGTTTACCGGGTCCTACCTCACCAGTAAACCAGAACGTGTCCATCGCATGAAACAAGCACTGCTGAACTTCCGAGGTTCCCACGAGGCCTCCATTTGAATATGAAAGCTTGTTGGCTGGTTCATTGGAATTCAGGGTCACTTCCATGGTTTGTGGTCTTATAGCAAGCAAAACGCAAGTATAAAGTCTTATTGTGATGTCCTTATTAGGATGCTCCCGCCCCAGGCTTTGTTCCAGGGCCCCTCTATAACAATAAAGCAGGACTTGCACTAACCGTAAATTAACACAACTCTCCTTCCCCGAGACCCAGGAGAATATGGAAGCATGGGCGTAGCGAAAGAGGTTGGGTGGCGAGTGACATCCACCGTACTTTTTCAGTCGGAACATTTTCGTTTCTCAACTGAAAAAAGGCCATAACTCACGAGTTCCTTGGACACTCCAGCTTCTCTCACCCGAAAAACTGTTCGACACGATATCATTTACTCTGACTGAAAGATGCCATTAAGCCCCAGTAAATGAATCAATGAATAAATAAATCGTTTACACATGTGCATCTTACTTTGGAGTACCCCCCCCCCCCCCCCCAGGCATTGATTACTAGTCCTACCATACCAGTGAAACACAAATTGCTGCCTACAGTTTACCTTCTTTATAGAGTGATGCCAAAGTATGCAATTTTAAGCAGAATTTAAAGTCTTCCCACATGAGCTCTGTCAATCAAGTCTGATTTGATTAAATTGCATTATGGGAAAAATTTAGAGCTGGAAATCTTGTTAGTTTGATATGAGTATGGAGAGAGGTAAGAAACAGTGCTCACTTCCTTGAGTTTTGTTGTCAAAGAAATAATTACAAAAATAGAAAATAAAATAATAAAAAAACGCCTGCCCGCGTGCAATTTTACAAAAAAAAAAAAAATGGCATGAGAAACAGAAGATCAACTTTGTGGGGCCTTATAAATATACAATTTGACCAAAACGAGCCAAATAGTACTTCAGTCCATTTTTAATGACGTTCCACGACTTTTTCCAAGAAAGACTGATTGTTTAGCACTTTCAAACACACACAGGCCTTGCCCAGGCAGTCTGATAGTGGTTTTAAACAATGAAAAAGCTGATGACTTTAGACATTCCCCAAACCTCAGCAGAGCTCTTCACTGCAATGTCGTTTTCTAAGACTCTTAGCAAACATTGCAGTGACGGGTTTTTAAAGACCGATGGGAGTCAACTACAGAATTGACCACCAAATACATACAAACCGTACATCTGAACTTATTTGACAATATTACCCATAGTTAATTTTATTGGTTTTTAAAACCCTTTATCCAACGCAGACGATATCGAAATTTAGTATTTTAATTACTATTTTTTAAAATTTGTCCAAAAATTTAAACAAAACCATATCATGTGACCCCTCATTGAAACGAGCTCTATGAGCTCGTTCCAATGAGGGGTCACATGATATGGTTTTGTTGAAATATTTTGAAACATTTATTTCTTTCAACTGCTGAATTTGCAAATTACGCGGGAGGATGCGGGCGATTCGTTAGGTAAAGGGTTAACCCTTTACCTAACGTAACGGCAAAAACCAGCCAGCGCTATTCTCAAAAATCGCCAATTAATTTTCATTATGTTTTTCATTTTTTGTCTCAAAAACATAGGTTATGACCCCCTCGTTGAAACGAGCTCGTCGAACTCGTTCCAACGAGGGGTCATAACCTATGTTTTTGAGACAAAAAATGAAAAAAATTAGTTATTCAAGAATTATTTTTGCAAGTGTCGTCTGCTTTTCAGGTTAGGTAAAGGGTTAACTGGAAGAGTGCTAAATTATTTTAGGCCGTTAATATTTGTTCACATGTCTTTGCCTTGTTACAATTTACGCGAGAGTGCCCATAGGCACCTTCCAATAAATTGTAACAAAGCAAATTCATACGGATTAAATAAGTTTGCTTCAAAGATAACATGAATCACATGCAGACTAAAAATGGGCTTCCAGCACTCAACCAGTTAAGGTCACATTAAGCATCTAAAGCTACATCGTGACTGCAGCATAAAGTGAAGTTTTGTCATCCATTACTACCCAATTTAGAGGACGCATCTCCTGGGACTGGTTCATGCAGCGATGATTTCCTGGCGGTGTTGAAAATGTGACGGGAGGGGGGGTTCGTTCCCAAACTTTTTTCTGGGCGGGGGGGGGGGGGGGGGGGGAGGGTGCCGTTGCACGCACAATTTGAACACCGAAGGTTGCTCGAGCTTGACGAATATGCACCACAATGTGCAGCTAGCAAGACGAAGGAGCGCTCGCTGTGTTCAACTCTCCTTCGTCTTTCTTGCCACATTAAACCCATTTTAGTTATCTGTAAGTTACTTGCTTTCCGAGTTAAAAAATGATATACAGTCGGATATAAATACACAGAATGACGTCACGAAAGTTACATCCTTGGTACTCTGGTTTGTTTTGGTTTGTAATTCAATCATGTCTAACCAGACAATTTATACGTTTTTTCTAAATAAAACGGAGGGAGGGCGAAGCATCTTAATAATCGGGCGGTCCGACTGATGAAATTCACTGCAGAAAGTCAACGAGAATGTGGGTTTTCGGTAATACACACCCCCCCCCCCAACCCAGAGAGGGATACCCCCTCCGGCTATCCTCCAACAGCGAATATCGTCGACCATTACTAAATTTCGGAAAGTATCTCTGGGTTCACGGGTCATACTAAGAAACTACAACAGAACTTGTTTACAACAATAATAATGAACTGTCGACATACACATGTTCCCATTACGATTAAAAAATTATGAAATCCAATCCACTTCTCTGCCGGAAAGCACTTCAGGGCAGGGGAGGGGTGGGGGGGGGGGGGGGGGGGGTCAGACCCCGAAAAATGACATTTACTCGCACTAACAACCCCGCCATGACATGCTGAAGCATGCATGCCTCGAAGGCCGTAGGCCCGAGATAGGGGAGTTAGGGGGTACCTCCTCCCAAACTACCCCATTGAATTTTGAAAGCTCCCAGAACGGATTTTGGGTGTATTTTTGCTTTACTTCGAGAGTAAATCATTGAAAAATTGACGAACCTGGGAAGGGCATTGTCTGCCACCTCTCGCCCCCGTGGTCCGAAGGCATGGAGGGCAGCTGCCCCTCTGCGCCCGGCGTCCCTGACTCCATTAACAAGTCTTCCTAGAATATAACACTTTCTAGGATCAGGGGGAGGCCACCAAAAATTTGCAAGACGCGACGTGGGGGTGGGTGGGTCTCTTGAGTGCGCCAAAAATGTGCATTTCCAACTTGTGTAATTTTTTGAATTTTTAAAAAATATATCAATATATCAGCTAATATATACCATAATTTGTGTTTCAAACCTTAAAGATGATGTTGTACATCACACTCTTAACATAAATACAACACCAGGAGGCTTTATATGTGAGAATATTGGGCTTAAACTGGGAAAATGTCTCACGTTAGTAGGGGGTGGGTGTCTTGTTCGAAATGTAGAAAATGTGCAGACAATATTTTTGGAACAATTCAAATGAAAATTTGTTCCCGTATATGTACACCTGCTCTGGTCAAGCCTCATAATGAACAGCTTGTCATTTGTAGATTGGGGCCCACAGCAGCCCACAGAGGTTTAAACTGGTGGTACCAGTTTAACCCTTTACCTAACATGAAAAGCAGACGACACTTGCCAAAAAATGATTGAATAACTATTTTTTTTTCATTTTTTGTCTCAAAAACATAGGTTATGACCCCTCATTGGAACGAGCTCGACGAGCTCGTTCCAATGAGGGGTCATAACTTATGTTTTTGAGACAAAAAATGAAAGAAAACCCCCTAAAGACAGCTACGCCTACTAAGTGTATAAGTTTATTTTGGATTTTAATGGGAGAGTGGGGGGTGGGTGTCTGAGAACGATAGTAGAAAATTTGCGCGTGGTGTGTGGGTGGGTGTAAAAAGGAGCCGAATAAAAAATAGGACGTCACGTCTTGCAAATTTTTAGTGCCCCCCCCCCCCCCCCCTGCTAGGATAACAAAAATTTAGATCTCACCTTGCGCCCCATTTCTTTATTAATATCCAATAAGGTAAATACCTGTACAAAATATAAATCAAATCACATTCACAATACATATGTTTACATATTATTTATTTACTTTATAGTGGAGACTATAAACTTTGGGGTTTGTAACAGGTGTACTTCATTATCCACGGATTTGATTTGCCAAGTAATTTACATAGCTGGATTATCTGCCCCTCTCGGAATGCAATTTAACCTACTTTTTTACCCCAATTTCCAGCTTCAATTTTCTGTGTTGTCCAATTTGGAATGTTGACTGCGTTTCAATGAGGTGTAAAAAATGCGACTCCAGTTAGCACGCCGACCGTAAAAACCAACACTGATTGATCAAACTGATAGAGTGGTGCCCACTTAACCCTGTACCTAACATGAAAAGTAGACGACACTTGCAAAAAAAAAAATTCTTGAATAACTAATGTCTTTCATTTTTTGTCTCAAAAACATAGGTTATGACCCCCCCCCCCCCCCCCATTGCAACGAGCTCGTTCCAACGAGGGGTCATAACCTATGTTTTTGAGACAAAAAATAATGAAAATTAAATGGCGATTTTTGAGAATGGCGCTGGCCGGTTTTGGCCGTTAAGTTGGGCAAAGGGGTTAAGTGGCTATCCCTCACTGGATATTTGGATTTGAATTAAAAACGACAAACCATTTACCTTACCTTCAATACAAATATGACCTGTTAACCCTTTACCCAACGAATCGCCCGCATCCGCCCGCGTAATATGCAAATTCAGCAGCTGAAAAAATATTATTTTTCGAAACATTTCAACAAAACCATATCATGTGACACCTCTTTGGAACGAGCTCGACGAGCTCGTTCCAAAGAGGGGTCATTTGATATGGTTTTGTAGAAATTTTTTGAAAAAAATTTAAAAATGATATTTAAAATAATAAATTTTGAAATTGCCTGCATTGGGTAAAGGGTTAATTACATATAGGTTATAGAGTAAACTCTTGTAATAGAATAAAAAAAAATTATAATCTGTCGAAGAATTTCTTTAATAAGGACTTTACTTTCTTCATTGTGCTCAATACCACATCAGCATCTAAGGCTATATCATGGCGATAAGAAGTTATGTAGGTTGAAAAGATTATCTGTTAAGATGTGTGATTTTTGATTAAAAGCATCAAAAAACAAGAGCATCGCGTAGCGTTGCATCATACGCTCGGTAGTTTTTTTTTCGAATTATACATAACTACTTTTCATCCAACCAATAACATCGTACCGAACCCCAATTCGACTTAACCTGTATTTTAGTATGATTGAGACACAAACCATTCTGGTTAAAAACACTAGGGGCAACGCAAAGCGTGTGCCAATGTCCCCATTAGCATGACCTTGAAATGTGACATTGACCTTGAAGGTACGAATCCGGCTATGGTGTGTGACACATCCTCCCATGGTCTTTTATAATTGTGTGAAGTTTGATGACTGTGGCCCTAACAGTTTTCGAGTTATTGGCTCGGACACACGCACACACACGGACACTTCAATCCCTGTATGCCACCCGACTTATGTCGGGTGGGGCATAAAAATCCAATTATACTCGAAACCACACTGGTACAGATTGTCATGGTGGTTAACATCTGAGCAAAAATTGAAAAAGATTGGACAACAAATGGCTGAGAAACGCTACAGACAAAAATCTGTCCCCAGACTGTATAATTTCTAAGTCAGACTGTACCATACTCAAACTTAAAATCACATTTGTACAGGTTCTCATGGTGGTTAACTTCTGAGCCAAGTTTGAAAACGATTGGACAAGAAATGGCAGAGAAACGTACCGGACAAATATGCGTCCACAGACTGTATAATTTCTATATTTACCAGTAAAAAGAGCTTGTTTACCACAGTAAAACAAGAACTGCTTCACTTCTCAAGGTTCCCACAGGGGTGCAGTTCTTAAAAGAGAAAATGCCCAAATGGCCACTGCTTCCCCACTTAATTGGAATAGACCAGACCATTGCACGCCCCCAACATTCAGAAAATAAATTGTAATATTCCTTACTGCCTCTCTCTTTAACCCCCTAAACATTGATGTCAAAATAACAAACGGCAATTCTCTTCCGTAATGCAACTAGGGATTTAGCCAAGTCAGTCTTGTTTGACAGAGCTCACTGAGCTCTGTCAAACAAGACTGCATTGGTTAAATTCTTAGTGGCATTATCGGGAGATTTTGCTGCTTGAAATTTTGGTATTCTGCCATCAGTGAACAGAGGGTTAACCCTTTACCCAACGTAACGGCCAAAACCGGCCAGCGCTATTCTTAAAAATCGCCAATTAATTTTCAAAATATTTTCATTTTTTGTCTCAAAAACATAGGTTATGACCCCTCGTTGGAACGAGCTCGTCGAGCTCGTTCCAACGAGGGGTCATAGCCTATGTTTTTGAGACAAAAAATGAAAAAATTTAGTTATTCAAGAATTGTTTTTGCAAGTGTCGTCTGCTTTTCATGTTAGGTAAAGGGTTAATTCCCCTTCAAGCTGACTGACCCTTTCCCACAAAGTCTCCATTTACTCACTCGACTCAATGTTCCATTCCAGAGCGCGGTGGTTTAATGGTTACGGCATTGAACTTTAAACCGAAAGGTCCACGGTTCGATCCCCGATATGGGTAACTGCATTGTGTCTCCGGGCAACGCACGTAATTCCGATTGACCACGTCGAGACACGGTGACGCTGTGTACTAAGGCGTACTGCACCCCGGTGGTGCATTCATCTTCAGCCAATGCTAACCTTGCTTGTGTGGAGTTAGTACGTTGGGGAATGAGTACCCGGAGAGAACCACCGAGCAACTGTCAGCTCCCCAACATACCAACTCCACACAAGCAGAGTTAGCATCGGTTGAAGACAGGTGCTCCATCGACGTGCAGTACGCCTTAGTACACAACGTCACCGTGCCGCCACGTGGGCAATGGGGGTGAAGTGTATTGCCCAAGGACACAACGCGGTTGCCGCAGGTGGGATTCGAAGCGAGGACCTCTCGGCTTGCAGCCTGGACCTCTACCAACTGAGCCACCGCGCCCCTTGATGGGTTTTAAAGATGACTATGAATGCTTTTAGTACTGCTGGTTTTGGCCATTATTTTGGGTAAACATATAGATGAGATTTACGTTAAAGCTGTATAGTGCACAGGGTTAGTTACTCAGTTAACAAGCGTTAGACCCCCGAGGTGGTATTAGTCCCCTACGGCGCTTTTGTGACATAAGGTGTTTTTGTCACATAAGACATGACCACAGTCAGCTGGAGTATCAGACCTGGGGGGGGGGGGGGGGGGGGGGGGGGCAGTTTGGGTAAAATAATTGGGGACGGTTCTGCCTGGGGACGGTTCGGCTTGGGGACAATTCGGGTTTCATGGCAACAGTCAACAGGAGTGTCAGACCTGGGGGTGGTTTGGGTAAAATACAGGTTATCAGACAGGATTTCAAATGTGAATGCAATCTAAAAATTGAGAATTGAGAGAAGTGTAGCTTGAACCATGTTGGAGGGAGGGGTGGTAACATAAAAATAAAGAAAAAACAAAGCTTAAAAAACACAGCAAAAATGGCCACCATTCCACCATCTTGGATTTTGAAAAAAAAATATTAAGCGTGCATCATCCCTTCAGAACCATTTATCCACGTACCAAATATGAAAGGTGTAGCTTAAAGCATGTTAGAGGGAGAGGTGGTAACATAAAAACAGACAGACAGACAAACGAACATACAGACAGATCTTAGATTTTGAAAAAAAAATATTGAGCGTGCATAATCCCCTCACCACCCTTTATCCATGTACCATATATGAAAGGTGTAGCTTGAACCATGTTGGAGGGAGGGGTGGTAACATAAAATAGAGAAAAAAGCTTAAAAAAAACACAAAAATGGCCGCCATGGCGCCATCTTGAATTTTGAAAAAAAAATATTGAACGTGCATCATCCCCTCCCAACCCTCTATCCATGTGCCAAATATGCAAAGTGTAGCTTGAACCATGTTGGAGGGAAGGGTGGTAACATGAAAATAGAGAAGAAAGCTTAAAAAACACAACAAAAATGGCCGCCATTCCGGCAACTTGGATTTTGAAACAAAGATTTTGAGCGTGCATCATCCCCTCAGAACCATTTATCCATGTATAAAATATGAAAGGTGTAGCTTAAAGCATGTTGGAGGGGAGAGGTGGTAACATAAAACAGACAGACAGACGGACGGACAGACGGATGGAGTGCAATCCTATAGTCCCCTTACGGTTCTCATAGGGGACTAATAACGAAAATTGTTTATAACCAGAAATTGAGACTAACTGTCATAATTACCACACACTACATGAACATATACACTGACTAAGGCTGTAAACATTCACGGGGTTAGTTTGTTACAGGTAATATAGGGTGCAGGATCCAAGGAACTAATGGAAATACTTATACCGGATTGTGGACATTTTTTTCAATGTGAATTCCAAAAATGAAAACATATTCTATTTTCAATAAATAGATTGTTTTAAGCAGGATTAGCATTTGTTGAAGGCAAATGCACCATCGACGTGCCGTCTGCCTTAGTACACAGCGCCCCCATGTGGGCAATCAGGATTAAGTGCCTTGCCCAAGGATACAACGTAGTTACCACTGGCGGGGCTCGAACCATGGAATTTTCGGTTTGAAGTCAAATTCCGTAGTCACTGACCCACCGAGCTCCCTAATCTCGTTTGATAAAGCTTATCCATTTATTTGGGGTTTAATGACATTTTCAACAGCCAGGGTCACCTCATTTCAGTTTTATTGGTGGGGTATCTGGGGTACCCAGAGAGAACCACAGGCAGGAGCAAGCAACTGTTAGGACTCCCCAAATTACTTATTCCGCACGAGAAGGATTAACATTAGTTGAAGGCATGTGCATCATGGACAGGCATCACGCCTTAGTACACAGCGACACAGATTAATAAGCACTGTCAAACAAGATTGAATTGGTTAAATTTCTAGTTGACATTTGGAACAAAATGTACACGTAAGGGAATCAAAAGGTACGTTTCAGAAAAAAACTGACAGAAATATGCACATGCCCCCCCCCCCCCCCCCCTCCAATTTTGGACATGCCTCCTCGCAGTTGATGTGGCCTAATTATTGATGCCTTTCACAACTTATAAGTTATGGACACAAACGGTCTCAAGAAAATGGCATTTTTTGTCTCGAATTTCAAATTTTTTGCCCGGAGAGCCGCCCCCCCCTCCCCCCCCCCCCCGTGCGTGCCGCTACGTGGCTCGGATGATGCTGCGTATACTATTCTGTGTGCCCCCCACCCCCACCCTGTAGTTCAGCGATTTGAACGTAGCGGCTAGCCCACCCCCTTGCCGTAGGGGGGGGGGGTAGCCGTTAAGTTTAGATCGCTGAACTAGCCCCCTCCCCCCCCCCCCCCCCCCCCCCCAGATATTACTCTTGCCCACTAACTTTGGTATCCTGGGTACGCGCCTGGTTTAGATAAAGAGTTAAAACGCTAAATAAAGTTAAAGTGACTCCCAATGAATTTATTTATTTATTGGTGTTTAAGGTCACATATTTCTGCACAATGGCTAATCATGACCACGACAGTTTTACGGGTGAAGGAAGCCAGAGTACCCGGAGAGAACCACCGAGCAACTGTCAGCTCCCCAACATACTAACTCCACACAAGAAGGGTTAGCATTGGTTGAAGACAGGTGCACCATTGACGTGCAGTACGCCTTAGTACACAGCGTCATCGTGCCCCCACGTGGGCAATGGGGGTGAAGTGTCTTGCACAAGGACACAACGCGGTTGCCGCTGGTGGGATTCGTTCGAACTGAGAGTAGTTAGGGGAGGCATTATAGACCAAAGCATTTTTAACACTGAGTTTTCCATAGGGTCCATTGCCTTAGTGTTAAATTGTGAAACTTATAGGCCAAAACTTATAGACCAAAATGTCTGTAACTTATAGACCAAACATGTATGCACTGGTGGCACAGTGCATACATGTTTGGTCTATAAGTTACAGACATTTTGGTCTATAAGTTTTGGCCTATAAGTTTCACAATTTAACACTAAGGCAATGGACCCTATGGAAAACTGAGTGTTAAAAATGCTTTGGTCTATAATGCCTCCGCATCATGCTTTATGGCCAGATCCTATAGTACATTTTTGCTTATAAGTTTTTTTCACTGGAGGATAAGGGAACTGGTTTTTTGTCTTTTTATATAACAAAGACTTGATTGTGTACATGAGAAGATCTCTTTCTAATAGTGTGGGTAGCCCTTAGAAGGGCTGTTTTAGTTTTGATGAAGTGCAAGTCACTCAACAGTTAGCAATATTTTTCATGTATCGCCCAAGACCATCGAATCGTACCCGTTTCTTTTTTTTAGGTTTAACAATATCATCAGATGATTCTTCCTCTGGAATAGGTTGTTGAATTACTGTATCTGTTTGTGTGGATGTACTCACTAACTGATTCTGTGCTTGACGTCCCCTTTTTCTCTTAGGTTTAGGTGTCGGTTCTGCCAACTCATGTGGTACTGTTAAAGGAAGAGATGACACTTTGAATTCTATAGGAACTGTAATCTTATCAGCTGAGAGAACGATCTTTTGGTGAGATGATTTCATGTCTTGTAGAGTCTCCAAGATTTTCTGTAATAATGTTTCATTTTTTTCATCTTGTGAAAAAGTATTATTCACCCTCTTATTTGGTATGGTATCCTTTTGGTTTGGTATTCTCTGCTGTGTCATCAATGAGTTGTCAATACGAATTAAATCGTTAAAATCATCTAGTATATTGTATTCATCCATGATTGAATGCAGAACAGGCGATTGCTTTTTTATCAAATGAATTGTCTGGAATGTGTGTTAGATTTTATAGACAATGCGAGGATCGGAAATGCACTGGAGAATGCTCACGCGACATTTTTGATCGAGTGCGGGAAAAGATTGTTGATAACAGACGTTTACTATCACAGCCGTCCGATGTCAACAATCTTTTCCCGCACTCGATCAAAATTGTCGCGTGAGCGTTCTCCAGTGCATTTCCGATCCTCGCATTGTCGATAAAAAGAAGGTGAGTTGAGGATTTGGATACATTTCATCTGACTAAAGAAAAATCATCTTTGACAGAGAGGAAAAAAGACATGGAGCCAACGAAGATCAATTACAGTTCCGTAGAGAGTTATGAGAGAACCAAGAAACAGAGAGCCGATGAAGAATTCGCCTTGGCTTTGAGAAAGTGGTGGTCGGCAACACTTTCGATGGAAGAACAACTTAAGAAGATTGAAGACCACCCTTTCGTCAAAGCCGCCACACGTCCGTTCGGGGAGATCCAGTACAAGAATCGACCTAAACACTGGTTTGATCTCCCCGTACATTTGCAGGAGGAAGCTCTTGTGGGACGAAGCTATGCATGGGAACAAGATTGCTTTACAGATGAAGAGATGCTAGCAACAACCATAGGCGTGTGGGAAGGTGAATTCTTCACCGAAGCAGAGATGGCTTTACCAAACAGCTCTCTACGGAACTGAAGATGTTTTAAAAACGGCCCTTTTCAGGGCCAACCACACTATTAGAAAGAGATCTTCTCATGTACACAATCAAGTCTTTGTTATATAAAAAGACAAAAAACAGTTCCCTCCCTAGAGTGTGACCCAATGTCTATATTAATTTAAAATCATTTTATATTAGGGGTTATCCATATGGTTTTGGGTTTTGTCATCTCTCCACCCTGTGTATACAACTTCTATAACTGGGGAAATTGTGTGTGTGTCTTCTTGTGTTTTGTTGTAAGTATAAGGAAATTATGCTTACAACAAAACACAAGAACACATGCACAAAATAAAAAAAACTTAGTGATTCGCGTTGTGGTCGAACTCTCTGTGATAGTTGTTTTTTCTATAGTAAGAATAGTATTCATTGTATGTTTAGCAATCAAAATTATCTCTACAGTATAAACTGTATATCAGGTTACACTATAAAAGTTTTTGATAAGTATGCATACAATATTAAAGCCTAATACTCACAGTGAAAAAGAGAAGTGACTCTTAACTCTTTTTACTGTTGGGAAATAATAGGGACACGGTGATAAAAAAGGGATTATAGGACTAACCTAACAAATTCGACAAAACTATCACAGAGGTTTTAACAAAAGACAAAACTGTATTTTAAAGTTGAATCATTATATTGAAATGAACTCTGAACATATATACACCGAGATCTGAGTTTGCCTATCCATGAGAAAACCTATTTACATCAAGATTCTTTTTTATGCTAGTTTTTTTATTTGATACCCAAGATTGTTTTTTTAAAACAATCTTGGGTATCAAATAAAAAACTGATATCACTCAAGTGATCTGATCTTGAAACAAATATAAAAAATAACTAAAAAACCCTATCTCTCTGTTTACACAAATGTCTGGCGAAAATTATATAATAGATGATTGACTTTTAATAAAAAACTTAAAAAACTAAAAGATGTAAAAAATTACCTCTGTGGGATTGTTTTGACACCTGATATTTATTACAGTTATTTCAAATAATGTCTATAAGTTCAAACCATCGTCGAACATCTCTATCATTCTCTTGAAAATTTCTTGGATCAAATTTGATAGTAAGAACTGTCTCTAAATCATATCCTCTTGCAAGATGATCTAAAGCAAATATACAGTACATTCCACACACAACAGTAAATTCACTTTGTAGTCTCATTGTATTTATTGTCCAGGAATCTGTATTTTTCACTATGAAATTGTATATGTCTCTATCTAATGGTGGTAAACCATATGAATCAAAGTAGATAGCAGAATGATTGTCTTTAAAATATATTGCTATCCAATGTTCTCCTGGTTCTTTTGATGAATCTGTGTTCACAATATATGCTTGTCTATGTTTAGGTTTTCGTTTTGGTAACAAGTCTTTTGAACACACTTTTCCTTTTAAGGATGATAACCTTTGAGAACTGTCAAGTATAGTTTGTAATTGTATGGTTTCCATCTTCTTAGCCTTGAAAAAGGCTGGCACGGAGCCATTAATCAAGATATCCTGTATAATATGACCAGTCTCTTTTAACTAAATCTGCCCACTTTTGAATGTCTTTTTGGCAGTCTATTTCAAAGTCTATATGAGCACAATATTCTAATAAGTTTATTTTTCTTGCTCTCTTGTGTAGATTATATAGTATAGTCACTGGACACACTTTCTGTAAACACTCTGCAATGTTCATATCTATTAATGTTGTTGTGTTGGTTCGATTTTCTTCTTCACAGATATTTTTCATTTTCTGTTGAATGGATTTTGTCAGTTCTATCACTACACATTCTTGAAATAATGTTTGTATTTTTTCTTTACACATCTTGCAATGTTCACACTGACTCATCTTGTTTAATAGTCAAATATCACTTCTCTGAATTTGTTGATTTCTATCTCACTATCAAATTCTGCATAGACAACAACGTTGATCACCTCTGGAAGAGCTTGAGCAAACTGAAGTTCAAACCTAAGATTGCCAGACTTTATTGGGTGAGCCAAGGGCCCACTACTACTCTGATCAGGTGTCAAATCAATACCCCAAAGGGTATACCCTTTTGCATAATCCTGCAAAGATAAATTAAATGATTGATTTTGTCCAAAATAGCCCATAGCTTCAAACAATGATAAATATGAATTTAGATAAAGTCCACCTTCAAAATTCGGTTCAAAGGGACGTGCTTTAATGGAATGTCCATCTATTGTGATTTCCAACTTATTCAAATCGAAATGTTGAAAATTAAATGGATTACTGCCAATATCTCCATTTATATCTCTATTACTAACTAAACCAAGAATAATTCGTTTTGGCATCTGTTTATGAAACAGATAGTCTTCTATTTTTGAACGAAGACCACTTCCAATAGTAAAAGTTTTAATTTCACTACGTCTTATGGGCATTTTATAATTTGTTCGATCTATTTGTGCATTAAGATCATTCGCAAATTTTGGAAATAAATCCAATGCCGGTATTCTGAATATGGCTTTTTGAATTTCTATTTTTCCATGTTCACTACCAATCAAACAAAATTTAGTTGGAGCACGATGCAATTTAATTCTCATCTCAACTCCATTTGGTAAATACTTATCTTGCACAAACAGATCTAAATGCAGTTTTCCTCTTAGTTGTACATTTTTGCTACCACCAATTATTTTAGCTCGCTCAGTCAAACCTTTGTTCGACGAAGCTTTACTTGTTTCTGCGTGGTGTCCAGGAGTATCTGTATACCACATCTCACTAGCAGCTAGATGTGTTTTTTTCACGTCTCTTGAATAACTAAGAAAATTCTCAAAATATGCTCTATAAGGATAAAGATCTGTATTGGTGGTGATAAGATTGCCATTCAGTGTAACATCAATTTTACTGAACATGCTATGAAAAAAATTATTGATAGGAGCAATTTGTGTATCTCCAGCCAAAACACTCCCATCTTGTTTTGTAATTTTAAATTGAACTTCAAGTGTAGATGCTGCAAGATCTAACCACTTGGTTGTTTGTCTTGGAATTAAAAATTCTATTGGTGAAGAATTATTTAAAGATGCAATAGGAAATTGTTCAATTTCACCAATATTTTCTATACCACTTGATGTTGGTGATACATTATCTGGATCAAAACTACTACCAAAATGTTCGCAAGATCCATGTAACATCATGATTTTTTTCAATCAAATATATCAAGTGGTCTTGATTTTCGTTTTGAATAAGCTTGTCTTTGACGTGTCTTACCTCTACGAGAACGAACCACAGACTGACGTTTTCGTTCTTGTTTTTGTCTTTTTATACCTAAAGCAGATTCACCAACTGATTTCAAAAGATCTTTTCCATGAGTTAATAAAATGTCTTTAGGTGCTTTACGTTTTTTTATCAATTCATTTGCTATTTCTAAACCATGTCTTAATCCATCTCTCTTTAAGGTTTGAAATGCATTTTTTGCAATTGGTTTTATAAATGGTGCAGCTGTTCTTATTGCTGTGCGAAAAATAGACCCTAATCCATATCCATATTGCCGTGGTACACCTTGATACACCGGCATCATTTTTTACAAATTTAATTTATGTCTCTGTCTAAAATGCAACTTGACAACTGTCTTGCCACTTGCAAACTGAATGGGTTTACCAGTGTTCCCATTTATATTTATAGTGATCTGATCAAAATAAGATTTTGATACTGGTACATAATGTACATTATCAAATTCTATATGAGTATGCAAAGACTCTTTATGTGATTCAAATGGAATCACACGTAAAATAGGTGCTTCAATATCACCTAAAAATGTATAATCTGCTATGTCAGCATAAATAAAGATTTGATTGAAATCCACATTTAAGTCCACATTATATTTAAATGCACCTTTTGATGTGTTAGGAAAAATGACAGAATAACTATCTTTACATCCCAATTTTTGTAATAAACTTTCTGACATTTTAATACCCACTTTCCCAATACTATTTCCTACTATTTTTACACGCCCTTGGAGAGTTGAAAATCCAACATGAAATAATACATCAAATGATTTAAATATGTCTCCAAGTTTTTCTTGAATTTCTGTTTGCATTGCATCTATGACATGAGCGCCATTTAAATATGCACCTGATAAAATATTTAATTCAACAGCAGCAGTACCTTTGTGAAATGTATGTTTCAATTTCGTTTTATTAATACGATTTGATATGTTGCTATCTGTCACAAAGATTTTAAAAACAGATTCTTCATCTGTAATATTTTTTGCTTCCGAAGGTAAAATTACTTCAACTAATCCCACTTCCCAATGTTCTTTATCAACATGAATGGGTTTAGATAATTGTGTTTGAAAACAACATTGGTTATTATTTGGAAACATATCCATAGAACTATCACTGAGAAGTGTTACGTAAAATGAATTCATTTTTCTTATCTTGTGGTTGTTTCAAATATTTTAAACCTGGACTTGGAAGAATATATCCCAATGAACTACTTAATAACACTAACCACAGTTCTTTATCAGGGCTTTGTAAACTCAAATGTGCAATGGCAGTAATTATAATACCATAAATGATAATAATCTGTGTGAAATAAGTGACTTGATTTTTTGCAACACGATTTCCACAAATTTTAAATTGTTGACTTTGTTGACTTTGTACATCAACACTTGTGGTTTCATTAGGTAATGAGGTTTCATTTAATGACATATTCTTTTTATATCAAATCTGATTCTGCTATCCAACTATCAAATTTCTTTGGATAACCTTCCCAATGTACTTTAAGTTCTTTAATAATTTTCTTTCCCACACGTCTTGACCGTCTATTAAGAACTGATTCAATTATATATTTTTTATCATCTTTTATACTTTGAATTTCTTGTGGATAAAATGTCCCTTGTATATTTTCACCACCCATATCTTCAAGTTTATAAGTGGGTGGTATTGTATGTTTTACATGAGTAATTTTAAATAACTCTTTTGTCCAATTTGGTAAATACCCTTTTTCAAATGTACGTTTGGTTTTATTAATACGTACTATATCACCAACTTTAAATTGTATTTTTTTCTTTTTAGACTTTTTTTTACCATACAAATGTTGAGATACTTCTACTTCATTTTCTAATGATACTGAAGCAGGAGTTCTCTGAATACTTCGATGAAAACTATGATTATATCCATCAACTAAATTTTCCAACACATCAATGTACCTTAATGTACGTTTGTGTGTAAAATATTTCCACATTCGTGTTTTCAATGTACGTTGAAAACGTTCAACAATACTAGCTTTGGTTTCAGGATTTTCTGTTGTGAAGAAATGAATGTTTTGTTTCTTTAAAAATTTTTGCACGTCTTTATTTTTAAATTCAGAACCTTTATCAGATTGTAATGATAATGGTTTACGTCCAGAAGTTTTCAAAATACTCTGAAAAGATTTTGTTAATGTCTCTCCTGTTTTATTGTGAATGGGTATTACCCATGCATATTTGGAAAATACATCAATAACACAAACTAAATAACGAAATTGATCATTGTAAGATTGTAAACTTTGTAAGTCTGCTAAATCAATCTGCCATTGATGATCAATACCACCCACTATAGTCTTACGTCTTGAAAATTTTTTACGGATGGGTTTATGTAAAGTATAAGTTCTTTCTCCTTTCAACCATTTTTTCACTTGATCAATTGTGATGGAATTATCTTTACTATGAGCTGCTTTGTACAATTTTTGTATACCACCATAACCAGCAGGATGTTTTGTATTGTAATATATTTCAGTTAATAAATCATTCAATAAGCTTCCCATTTTTCAGATAATCTACGTTTTGTCAATTTACGCTTTAGTGCTGACTTTGGTGTGTCTTCACTCCACTGCACTCTATGACCTCGACGAACTTTACGTTTTGGAGGGGATGATTGAGGAGTTTCAGACCAACTATCTTCTGGAGAACTTTGATATTTACTGGGTTTGGGTATAGGTTGTCTATTCATCCATAACCAACGTTCACGATTACCAACAAAATCTTGAGGGATATTTATATCTTTTAATCCACGACTAAACATTTCCCATCCACTCGGTTTAAAACCTTTTCGGTGTCTAAGAACATCATTGACTAAATCTATGATATTTGAACCTTTTATGACTTCTCCATCGTAACTTAATACACCCTGATCATCCCAACTCATGTGTGGATGAGATGATAAAGCAGATAATAATGAAGTTGCTTTACGTCTCATTGTAACAGGGACACTTTCTATAATACGATCTCGTAAAAATAATGATTTTTCTCCTGACTCAGGCAATGGAACCAATGTTGGTTGTAATGCTTTCTTATGTGACATTTGAAATTTTTGTAAAGTTTCCCCATACTTTTGTTCTTTCTCACTTTCGGACAACTCTGAATTTCCTAACACAGATGATAAATCATTTTGAAATTGTGCAGTATTTGTAACTTGTGGGTTAGGGGGTAATCTTGGTCTTTGAGCTTTTTCATTTCTAAAACGTTGCATATCTTCTAACATTTGATAAGGTACAATAGCCATCTTTTTCATATTTTATCGACTAATTTATTTGCAAGATTTGTTGCAACTCCTATAGCAGGTCCAAGTAAACCAAGTAATGGTAAAAAACCACCTTTTTGATTTAAAATTTGTTTTTTCTTTTTAAGAGTTATTGATTTACTAGCGAGTGCTCGTAGTTGTTGACGCTTTGGATGTAATTTTTGTTTCTGATTTTTTGTTAGATGTATGTTGCCTTTTAAAAGATTATGACAACATTCTGACACACAATTAATTAATTCTTTAGGTGCATTTTTCATAATTTGTTTTTGAAATGCTGGAGGAGTTTGACTTAAACCTATTAACATACCACCATATTTTTTAACTAAAGGAATTTTTTGTTTCTTATTTTGTCTCACCATCTTGCTCTTATAGAATCTAATGATTAAATGAAACAAATATAAAAATGTAATGCTATTTATATATGTGAAAACTTTATATTATTTAAAGTAAGGCCTTATCCCTTTAACAGGTTTAGGTGTATTTAAAGCTGTAAAACGTGCCATTGTGGGAATCTTTTCTTTTAATGGTACATGTTGTGTATTTTGTACAGAATACATTGGGTCATGATTTTTAACACCATCTTTTGTTATTGACACTACACGTGTTAACTTAAGTGGTGATACTTTTCTTTGTCTTTGAAGATTTTTCACAAGTAATGCTTTTGTTTTTGTAGATGGAGATCTATGAGGTGCAATTTCAAAATTTGTGTACATATATTTAGGTCCTACCTTTCGTTGATTTTTTATCTCTCTAGAGCTTGATGAATTATTTGATCTTTTCTTAGGGGATTTTCGTTTCCTTTTAGGTGACTTTTGTTTCTTACTCTTTGTTTTTTTGAATGGTGAATAGAATGATCTACTTGTCTTATGACCATCCCATCGAATTAAATTACGAATGATAACACCACCAAAAAATCCACCACCTCCTGGTTTTAAAATAATGTTTCGTTTTGTTGCAAGATCAACTCTGGGGTTTGCAAGTTGTTCAAGATCTTGTTTATGTTTATCCATATAGGTTAAAGTTTGTTTTGGCAATTTAATTTTCTTATTCAGTATGATTCTACTTGCTAATGTAAACCATTTTAAAATTTTCTTAAAACCTTTCTTAAGTAATTTTTGTCTTGCAAATGGACTTGTTTCTTGACTAAGTTGTTCCAAAGATTGTATGAATGATACCATGATGATGTGTAGTCGTTGACAAACTTTGACTAACTAACATCAACTCATTAGAACATGGGGAATTTATAGTTTTGTATAAATGATGGGACCACGTTCATTTTGTGTTACCCAAGGATGAAAAATATCAGTTCTTAATCTCAAAGACTCAGGAGTTCTAGGATGAAAATCAATTAATAAATAACCATGATCAATACTTGTTGCATCTTGATAACATGCATTTAAATGTGGTAATTGAACTTGATTTGCCAATACTTTAATTTGCCCTTTATCTCTGGTATTTTGAAATAAAATCATATAATGTGCATTTAAACTTATGGTACGACTAGATTTAGATTGTTGAAACATATTTTGTGTTATGTAAATGACACTTGCATTTCTATGATGTCCTTTTCGTGTGAACCATAATTTAATTTTTTCTTCATCTTTATCTCCTAACATATCATCAAAAACTACAAGATGGGGAATAGTGACATCACTGACAATTTCATATTCATCATCAGGGATACCTTCTATGAATTTAATATCTTCACTTTCTTTAAGTAAAGTATATGTATTTTGCCATTCTTTATAACACCAAATGATTTTTTGTGGGGGAATTTGAAATAAGTCATGTTTCATATCAATAAGCTTTTTGACAAATTCTGTTTTTCCTGAACCACTAGGTCCCGAAATAAAGATATTACAAGGGTGTTGAAACAATAAACATTCACTCGATGCCATAATTGTATTTGTGTGTGAATAAGAGTTGTCAAATCATTCACTTATATACTTTCTGATTCCATACCTTCTTCATGTCTTTTAGTAGGTATTCGTTTTAAGGGTGCTTTTAACTCAAATACAGTTTCTGAAGAATCTATTCTTCTATCTATTTGTGGTACACATTGTCTATACAAGTAATTAATGATTTCTTTATCATAAATTATATTACCCCACACAACTCTTGTCCAAATATTTTCTATATTATCTTTGTAAAAAGCATTCATGATTTGTAATGCATTACAAAATTCCCCATACATTTCATCTTTTCCCAATTGATTATGAATAAACTCTTTTGTTATTGTTAGATAACCAGGAGTGATCAATTGAAATGCATATAATAATGCCTTACGTGTAATCTTGTTGTCTAACATACGTCTTACTGGTTCCATGGTTGAAATCAAAGTGATGATTCTTTTGTCTCTTCTGATGTATTTTGTCCATCAGGTACTATATTACCTGATGCACAAAATACATCAGGACGGTCAGGAAAATCATTTCCTGCATTATCTGAAAACATTTTATCAAACTTAGTTTTGAATTGTCCTGCAGCTTGTCTTGCAATTATGGTACTAAATGATGTACTTTGATCATTTAGCACCATGAGTGCAAATAAAGACTTAGAATCTGGAAAATCATCTAAACACTTGTCATATTTTTTCATTGTTGAAAATATTTGATTTAAAGTGAATCCATAATCCATCACTGATAATATTTTATCTGGGGGTGTTTGCATACTTGTTGGTGGTTTGTATAATTGACAATTTCTTATCAAATGAATATAAGAACAATTTGGTGACCACTTAACATGTTCTTGCAAAGGAATATCTTTTTCTTCCCAATTCATTAAACCTTGTCCACATACAAAACATTTTACTTTACCATCTCCTATATAGAAAAATCCAGCTTTAGCTAAGTCTTCTTTCTTGGATTTTAAAATAGGGTTTGTAGTCATGCTAAAACTTGAAAGTCTTCTTAACTCTGACAAGTATATGGGATAAGTAGGATTGAGTGGTAGAGACATCTTGCCTGCTCAGTGTTCAAAGTTGAAATGAGAAATCTGAAGGGTTCTTTTATACCTTAGGCCCATAAGGTTTTGTGTCATATTTATCCACTACAAAATGGTTTGTGTACACAGATCTGAATGTTTTGGTTTGTAATTCAATTGTGACATGTCTGTTCTTGTTCAAACTTGAAATGAGAATTCTAAAGAGTAATTTTTATACCTTAAACCCATAAGGTCTTGTGTCATATTTATCCACTACAAAACGTTTTGTGTACACAGATCTGAATGTTTTGGTTTGTCTTTCACTTGTAACTTGTCTGTTCTTGTTGCGTTTAATTCTATGTGTGTATTCAATGTTCATTTTATAATTGTGTCTGTCTTGTACACATTCAACCATGGATTCAAAATTGACTTTCTGTGATGTATTGTAATCTAATGTGATTCCTTTAACTTTACATGAAGTGTGTATTTGACCATCTTTAATGTATTTGTAACCATAATTTTTGGGACCTAAACCTACATATTCAATAATTTTTGCATCTGGATGTTCATCTGTCCATTGACCTAACCTACTGTTTATAATTTGTGGATTCCAAAGTGTGGGGTTATGGATGTAAATACAACTGTCTGTGTCAAAGTATAATACCCGTCTACCCAAACGTCCTATTACTTTATATAATTCCATTCGTGCATAAGCTGTGACAAAAGATGCAACTGCAACATTAGCTGATTTGTGAGGTTCATAAACATCTGTAGATTTTGTGTAATTGACTAAAATGCATTTATCATGATCAAACAATTCAACATTTTTAATAATGATGTCTTTATCTTGTATCAGGTCAAAATATTTGGATGGGTCTTGTATGTATTCTGTTTTTGTTTTTAAATTGTTTTGTGCACTTTTCCCCCATAAACAGTTTAACATGGTTTTAGCAAATGATCTTTGTCCTGGATTTTTTTCAATATTTTCCAAATGTATGTTTTCAATTTGTGCATAGTCTTTCTTAAATGTATCTTTGTCTGTTTCTGTTTTCACCCAATCTGGATATCCACTGGCTTCTTGTTTCATTTTTAAATATTTGTTCACATAATGTTTGTAAATTTCTGAAGACCATTCTTCCCAATGCCAAATCTGATAAGTGTCAAGCAATGTGTATCCCATTCCCAATGCTTTAAAAAGTTCAACAGATGTCCATGTACCTGTAATACTGCGTTGATCTGGTGTGTGTTCACATTTGTCTAATTCTTGTTCTGCACATGTATTGCAAAGTGTAAAAACCATTTTCTTGTTGCAATGAATTGGTAATACTGGCATGTGTAGAGATTGTGGTGGTAAAACTTTACATTTGATAAGTCCCCTGTACTGTCTTATATTATTCATGTCTATGTTTTCTTTTGTGAGTATATTTGGATGACCTACTGGATATTCTCTGTGTTTATTGACATAAGGATAGAGTGAACAGATATCTATGTATTTTATTTCATTGTCTGTGTTTTGGTCTATTTTATGATGTAATTTAATGGCATTTGTTCTCCCCCCAAATAATGCTTCACGTGGTTTAATAGGATCCATGTTTGGAAAAAATGAATTTAATGTTGATTTTACTTCAGGATTTGATTTGCAAAAATCATCAAGTTCATGTTCCCATGTTATTCTCATGTTATACCCTAATGATTCTAAATGGTGTATCCGTTCCTGTGTATTGTTGTAGAGAGTTTGGTAACTTAGCAAATTGATTGGATTTTTCTCATGTGTATTGTCTTTGTAACATGTCATGCACCCATGCCACATACATCCATAAAATTCAAAGATTGTATTTGTGTCTTTGTGAAACCCATCAACATAATATCCCCCTATTTTAACTTCTCCACCATTGAGTGCATGTTGAATATGTATGTTTTCTTCCTGTGCAACTGTCTGTAAAAATCTAATGGCTTTAATGGAGTATTTGACTTTAGCAGGGTAACCTATGTCTGAAATGATTGCCATTTTGTTTTCTGGAAGTGAATTTTTTCTCCAAGCTTTTGTACATGCATCGGCTAAGGTAAATGCTTCTCTCAAGGGGTCTATGCCATCACTATCTATAAATTTTTGTCTGAATTCCCCACACCCCCTACGCAAGATATCTACATCTGATTTACAGTATAATTCCATTTCTTTTTGAAAATCAAATCTGGCATTACTAGTAAATTTTTAGTTGTACCACTTGATAAAATTTTCCCTATCTGATGGAGACATTGAATCTGGCATATACAATGTTGGATCTAAATAAGGACCAATATAATTTTGATAAGCTTGTGTGTTTGCCAAATGGGGAAAATAACCTTTTGCTAATTCTGTCAAGCCAAATGTTTTGGGAAATTGTGCCAATCTCATTGAAAGAAAATTTAAAGAATCTATAAGTCTAATACTACAAGCTTTAAGTGAAAGAATTTTGTTCCCATTCATAATTACATCAGGAGTTGTTGTACCAGTTTCAATGAGGTGTCTTAAAATAAATTGTCCATCAAAACCTCTTAAATTGTGAGCAATAGCTGTTGTCCCTTTATGTTCCTTACTGAAAAGCCAATCACAAAAATCTGATAAAGTAGATTCCCCTTTAAATATTGATTGCCTATATCCAAATTTGTCACAGGAAATACATTCTTGATCTATAGATTTGCAAATACATTCCCCACATGCACGATGAGCAACACAGAAATTTGGGATATGAACTCCTGAGTCTTGTGTGGTTTCAAAATCAAAAAATACAAATGGAATGTTTGGTAATTTTTCATCCTCGGGTGAAGTGTATTTTGGAATGAAACATTGGTGATCAGAGTTAACTATTTGTTGACAATATTTACATTTTTTGAATCCTTCACAGATGTGCTTTCCTTTTGTTGGATATATTAGTGAATTGCATGTTTTACATTTTTGAACTAATTGACAAATTGTTTTTTCTTCTTTTCCCTTTCTAGTGATATGGTTATTATAGCATGATAAACTTCTAAATTGTCTATTGCAACTGTAACAGGTAGTGGGATGTTCAGGAATACATTTTGTTGGAGCATAGCAAACACAACCAAAAGGGCACATGTGACGTTCTCTCTGTTGGACCCCTTTACTGCAAAGTTCACAATAGTAGGAGCATCCTAAAAACCCTTTAATTGTTGTGATAGTATCAAAATGCTGGTCATGGTGGTAAATATGAATAACTTTACTATCAGTGGTGGTAACTGGAGGTTTGAATAAAAATTCACTTTTTGCATACTGTGGATGAATTTTGATGACATACTCTGGGTAAAGCAGGTCTTGTATTTTATAATATTCTTCATATCCACAAGGAATATTATAATCAAGACCTGCTTTGTCCATCAATGTCTTAGCTTCCAACTCTTGTGTCGGTCTATCAGAATATCTAATATTTTTCCATTTCTTTTGCCAAAGATCAGAATTATCTCTATCAACATGACACTTTCCCACTACAATGGCCCGTGCGAGACACATTGAATCATTAACATTTTTAATTTCAATAATACTTTTCTTGTTTCCCACCATTTTATCAACAGATGAAAATGAAATTGGTGCATGTCGCCCAGACCCTTGTGGTAGAGAAGTGTGTGTTATTTCTAAAGATAATTGCCCATCATGGATAGTAAAGTTATCATTTGATTGTACAACTTTTTCTATTTCATCTAATATGGTGTTACCAGTGATAGCCGAAGCCTTAGTAAATGCGATAAATATACCTATTTCTAATCCTGGGTGGTCAACGGATATTCTCATTGGATCATTGTCTTCTACTCCACATTCTTCTTTAATATCGTCTACCAAACTGTCAAATACTTTTCCAAGGGTGTCAAATGGATTCTTTTGATTGAATTGTTTAAAGGTTATTCTGCATACATGGGATTTGGAACGGAATTTTCTTGATGTTCTTTGTAGGAGTGGGTGAATGGTGTATATGTCCCTTGCTGATTCTACTCTCTGTTTCTTGTTATCTACTTCACTCTCTGTCTCACTATATTCTTCAATGGCTCTCTTCATCTTTTTCTTCTATCGTCTTCTAGCTTTTGAAAATATGTCTTGTCTTCTTGAAGTAAAAAAAAACCAAGTGTGAAACATCCTAAGATTCTTCCTCCTTTTATACTTTTTTAATGTACATTTAATTGTGCATTTAAATGTACATTTAATACCCCACTGAATTATACTGTTAATAAATGTTTCTTATACACATTTGAAAAGTCATAAAATGTAATCCATTCACTGTATGGGAAATATTCCTATGGTAAATATTTTATTTGTTAAGTGTATCTTTCAGTCAATATTTAACAACAGCAATATAGTATCCAGAGATTATTGAGTGTAAGAGATAGCATAACTGTTTGTAACCAAATGAATGCATATTTAAACAATTGTGTGCAAATGCACGTTATGGAACATTTAAGTGTACAATTAAATGTACATTAAAAAAGTATAAAAGGAGGAAGAATCTTAGGATGTTTCACACTTGGTTTTTTTGACTTCAAGAAGACAAGACATAATTTTGAAACGCTCCAAAAGTTAAAGATGGATAAAGTTACAGATCCAAGATTAGAAAAAGCAAGTGATGCTAAAAGTATTTACTATAAACCATCTAAATGGGGAGAAGTCAGAAGACTTGTGAATGAACTTTATAAATTGATATCAACACCTAAAGAGATGATTTGTTCCATTTGTCATCAGAAAGGACATTGGGCGAATACATGTTCAGACAAAGGTCCATGTTTTTATTGCAATGAGAGAGGACATTGGATTAATGAATGTAGATTGAGAAAGCTATCGAATAACTCTGTGTCTCAACCAAGATGGGGTTCACCAGCTGTTGATCAACGAGGACCGGTAAAAGTTTATCCATGGTCAGAATACATAAAGCATACAGAAGATAGATTACCGATTACAGGTTTCAACTTACAACTTGATGAAAAAGACATTGACAACCACACTTTACAGGGGATGAGCACGCTACCATTATCACCACCTCCCCATATAAACTTTACAAATAAGAAAGTTGACTTAGCAGAACCTGTGTTACCAGAGTTTGATGATAATGATGATACATTATTATATAATATGGATATACCCAAAGAAACAAAAATGGAAATAGATGATGAGTTAGAAGTATTATTTCCAGAGAAAGAGGAACCACCAAAGAAAGTTACAAGAAAACGAAAAGCTAAAGACAATAATTCTAAAATAGGAAAACTTGCCAAGAAACATTGAAAACAGTTTTTGAAAGTGACATTTTCATAAAAGACATTTACAAATCTGTAAATATTCATGGAATAAATTTTTCGGATTTGAAAAAAGGTAATATTATTTTGTTGTTATTTAAACAGGGGAAATTTTTTTCCAACTCAAGATTTTTTAAAAATAAAAAACATTTTTCATAACATTATTTTGCAAGCACAAAAAATATTTTTGTGTTTGCAAATGAATGTTATGAAAAAGTTTTTTTCATAACATTCATTTGCAAACACGAAAATATTTTTCTTATAAAATAAAAAACTTGCAAGACAGAAAATAATTTGCAAACAGAAAAAATATTTTTTGTGTTTGTAAATTGAATGTTATGAAAAAGTTTTTTCATAACATTCATTTTACAAACACAAAAAATATTTTTCTTACAAAATAAAAAACTTGCAAGACAAAAAATAATTTGCAAACAGAAAAAATATTTTTTGTGTTTGTAAATTGAAAGTTATGAAAAAGTTTTTTTCATAACATTCATTTTACAAACACAAAAAATATTTTTCTTATAAAATAAAAAACTTGCAAGACAGAAAAATAATTTGCAAACACAAAAATATTTTTATGTTTGCAAATTATTTTTGTTTTTTACCTAAATGTTTTCACACAAAAACATTTAGGTAAAAACAAAAATAATTTGCAAACATAAAAAATATGCCATGACAGGGAAATCTAGTGTGGGAGCTATGAGGTTAACCTCTTTTGAATTGAGTAATGAAATTACAATTGAACAAAAAGTTCAATTCATTCCATTGTGGTAGCACTGAAATGTGCCACTCAAGTGTGTAAACGTGATATCTCTTTTTAAGAATATGGTGGCCCTTATAAGGGCCGTTTTTACTAAACAAATCATGTTTAGTTCACCAACTTTATTCCATTTCTCTTTGCGGCTCTCTTGACATCCTTTTGATTAACAAGATGTTGTGATCCTCTTCCCCTAATTGTTGCATAATGATAGGTATCTCTTATCAATTTTCGAACAAAACAGTGTAAGGCTTCTTCAGCTTCATCAAGTGACAATGGTGAGATATTATTCACCCCAGCTTTTCTTGCCAATCTTCGCAAATTACTCCTTGGAATAGTATTACACTCCTCTCTCTCCATCTTCACCTCTTGTGGTGGAATAGTATTGCACTCCTCTCTCTCCTTCTTCACTTCTCGTGGCCCACATTCACCTTCTAGTGATGGAATCTTTACCTCGATGGATAGCTCAACTCTCATGATTGATGATAAGAAGAAAAATGACATTATGATATCTCCAGCAGTGTTTTTATAGACAATGCGAGGATCGAAAATGCACTGAAGAACCCTCACGCGACAATTCGATCGAGTGCGGGAAAAAACTGTTGATAACAGACGTTTACTATCACAGCCGTCCAAAATTTTTAAAATATTGCTAGCTGTTGAGTGACTTGCACTTCATCAAAACTAACACAGCCCTTCTCAGGGCTACCCACACTATTAGAAAGAGATCTTCTCATGTACACAATCAAGTCTTTGTTATAAAAAGACAAAAAACCAGTTCCCTTATCCTCCAGTGAAAAAAACTTATAAGCAAAAATGTACTATAGGATCTGGCCATAAAGCATGATGCGGAGGCATTATAGACCAAAGCATTTTTAACACTCAGTTTTCCATAGGGTCCATTGCCTTAGTGTTAAATTGTGAAACTTATAGGCCAAAACTTATAGACCAAAATGTCTGTAACTTATAGACCAAACATGTATGCACTGTGCCACCAGTGCATACATGTTTGGTCTATAAGTTACAGACATTTTGGTCTATAAGTTTTGGCCTATAAGTTTCACAATTTAACACTAAGGCAATGGACCCTATGGAAAACTCAGTGTTAAAAATGCTTTGGTCTATAATGCCTCCCCTAACTACTACTGAGGACCTTTCGGCTTGCAGCCTGCACCTCTACCAACTGAGCCACCGCCCCCCCCCCCCCCCCCCCCCCGGACTCCCAATGAACATGGGGCATAAATGAATGTTGACAGTTTCTGACAACTAGCAGCTGATGTTCTCTTTGTGAACAACTGGTAATTTAACGCTTTCAACAACCAGGGTCACCCTGTATCGGACAGTTTTACGGGGTGGAGGAAACCGGAGAACCACCAAGCAATGGCGAACAACTCTCATACTCCCCAACATACTAACTACGCACAAGCAAGGTTAGCACTTGTTGAAGACATGTGCACCATCGACGTGCACTACGGCTTAGAACACAGCACCATCATGCCCCTGCATAAATTTCAAGTTGCATACGGGAAAAGAGTAATGCTTGAACTTAAAGTATTTTGACATTAGTGTGCAGAGCGTGGATCCCAACAAAGATAGGCCACTACTCTTTTGTGTTATAACAAATACTAATTATGTGTTATCTATGTTATCCCATGGACAGTTCGTCCCTTGAGTTCCAATGTGTTCTATGTGCCAGTAGGCACATAGAACACATTGGAACTCAGGGGACGAGTTGTCAGAAAGTAATATGATCTTCATGCACTTGAGATACCATATTTACAGCTACATTTGAAATTATGTGGGGGAAATTTACATGTCTATTTATTTATTTATTTATTTATTTATTTATTTATTTATTTATTTATTTATTTAATGACGCTTTCGACAGACAGTTTCACTTTGAAAGTCGGAGAGAAACACTGAGTAAGGGCAAGACATTGTCAGACTCCCCACTGACTGAATTCACACAAGCAGGGTTAGCAATGGTTGAAGACAGGTGCACCATCGCCTTAGTACACAGCATCACCGTGCCCCCAAGTGGGAAATCGAATACATCTCTATAAATAGTGCCCCTAATGGTGGCCCTCAACCAAAAGGTCCATCCTGATCCATGCCATCTACCCTGTGTCTTTGACAAATCTTTTAATCTTGATTGCCTATGGGTGAGGGGGGGGGGGGGGGGCAAACGTTGGCACTGTGTACTAAGGTATACTGCAAGTTAATCATGACCTTGTCTTCAACTGCTGATAACTCAGCTTGTACCAAGTAAGCAAGTTGGAGAGTGTGACAGTTGCTCGTCCATGCTCAGTATTTCTCTTCTGCTTCCTCCACCTGTAAAACTGTCTTGACATAAATTATGACCCTGACTGTTGAAAACTTCAGTAAACAACAACCAAACAATGGTAGGCCATGGGACAACCAAACGGGATTTTTGAGACAAACTGGATTCTACTACTCAATCAGTTAACTAGGAGAGTGCTAAATTATTTTTTCAGTCTCAAAACTAGAGCTGTAGGTTTTTAAATTTCTTGTTCGGTTTCGGTTTTGGTCTTTCAGGTGGAGTAAAACCTCGGTTCGGTTCGGTTTTCGGTTTGTTCATGAGGCCAAGTAAAATTCAATGAAACTCATATTCTTATGTTCGGAGTCATAACTGAATGGTAGTGACATTGAGTGAAACTCAATGAATGTCCTAAATAAGCTATAATACATGAAGAATCAGGAAGGCCAATATAATAATTACCTAAATATACAGAACTTTTATTGTGCATGGCCATTTTTCGAGGTCTGACACCTACACGCAACTTGAGGAAAGCTGCAAACACAACTAAACTGAAATGTGGGAAATTCACAGAATGTCGCCTTCCCAGAGTAGTGAGAGTACCCAGACACTGCCATTGGCAGTGTCTGGGTACTCTCACTACTCTGGAATGGCTACATTCTGTGAATTTCTGCAGCAAGAGAGTATTTAATAAAAAATGAAAACCCTTAGATTACGGGGTGTCGACGGTTTCGGTTTTTTAAAAAAAACTAAAAACCTCGGTTCGGTTTCGGTTAACCTACAGCTCTACTCAAAACTTGTTCTCATGTCTTTGCATTGTTAGAACTTATGGGAGAGTGCCTCAAGTGAAATCCATACAGACTGAATAATTTCACTTCAAAGGTTATATGAAGCACATACCGTATTTACTCTATATATTGGGACACTCTATAATTTGGGACACACATTTTTTGCAGAAAAATATTTTTTTTTTATACTCCAATGTTTTGGGACACTCGGGAGACTTGTTTCCAGTTGGCCCAGTCACCTGAAAACGGTGCAAAATGCTCGATATTAAAGCTAAGTTTGTGTTTAATTTTCCATTTTAAACAATAAAAAATTGATAATACACACCGATTTGTGTTGTTTTTATTTAAATCTGGGGTCATACTAAACACAGAGGGATACCGAGGGATGCTCAATATCTCGTTCTATAGGGGGTTTCTTGATATAATGTTTTGATACTGCAATTAGTAAAGTCAATATCTACCCTGATGCGAAATTTGAAGTCAATTGGGTGAATAAAAGTGAAGTTATAAACATTTTACAGTCAACATACTAAACACCGAGGGCTAATCTTTACCGAGCGACAATCTTAATTGGTTTTCACAGTGAGCGTACGCATAGCCAGTAGTTAATTAATTGATGCAGATATTGTCGCTCGGTGTTTAGTAGCGTTGTCAGCCCTGGGTATGGTAGTCTCAGTTATTTATAAAGTATATGTGTATGCTTAGTTCAGGAAAACAGTTAAGTATTCCATATCCATGGCCACCACGAGGAGGGATACACATCAGCCCCATATTATTTTTATTTAATAAAATTCAAAGACTGCATATTTAATGAATTTTAAATTCATTTAATTTATAATTTTATTCTATTTTATTTTATTCAAGAGTTTCATATCCAGGGCCACCACGGGGAGGGATACACATCAGCCCCATATTATTTTTATTTAATAAAATTCAAAGACTGCATATTTAGTGAATTTTAAATTTATAATTTTATTCTATTTTATTTTATTCAAGAGTTTCATATCCAGGGCCACCACGGGGAGGGATACACATCAGCCCCATATTATTTTTATTTAATAAAATTCAAAGACTGCATATTTAGTGAATTTTAAATTTATAATTTTATTCTATTTTATTTTATTCAAGAGTTTCATATCCAGGGCCACCACGGGGAGGGATACACATCAGCCCCATATTATTTTTATTTAATAAAATTCAAAGACTACATATTTAGTGAATTTTAAATTCATTTAATTTATAATTTTATTCTATTTTATTTTATTTTATTCAAGAGTTTCATTCAAAGAGTTTCAAATTTATTTCAATTTATACCAAACGCTGGCGTTTATTAACGGATTTAGTTTTGCATGATTTAACACGTTTTACCTGCCCTGGTTTTTTTGCGATAGTCGCAGTCTTTGGTATTGTCAATTGTCCGTCCGTTGAAGTCTGAAGCTTCGAACTATCACAAACATGCGATAGCAAGCGCTTCATGCGTCTGTCCTTCTGGTCTGGTGCTAACAAGATCCATGTTTTGTGCTTAACTCTGAGAGCACGTGCATGCTCGGATAGTTGGTAATCACCCGAGCCATACAAAGCGCCCCGCACATCACGCAACTGATCTGTGACGATTTTTTCAAGATTGTCTGCTAAGTCAGTTAATTTTAGAGCTTTCCAACTATTTTCTAATTTGATGATGTTGTTTAAACTTTCACAATTGTTGTTTGTCCAAGATTTTGGGATAGTTTTATTCTGTTTGCGTGCATCGAAAACCTTTGTCCGGAGTTTGACAACAAAAGCATCCAAACAACCGAGCGAATAACTGCTGGCCAAATCAGCCTGACATTCCTCATAAGATAGTTCGTCCTCAATTGAAATCAGACCTTTATCTTTATTGAAAATCTTGCCTCTGGACATTCTGAACCACGAAAAAAAACATTCTCTTTAATACCAGCTGGAATATCAGGGTGCACATCCCCGTCACAAGAGGCCATCTCAAACAACTTTTCGACCGACGGAATGAAAGCCCCATTTAAACCATTTACTGTAGGATTGCGATATGGGTGATCTACAACTGATGACAAGCAAGTTACATCGGGACCAGATTCTTCACCACTTGTGTCCTCAATATCCTCACTTGACTCAGAAGCAACATCAACCAAATCATCAACTGAAGGAACATCAACAACTGGAGACTCAACGACAACTGGAGACTCAACGACAACTGGAGACTCAACGACAACTGGAGACTCATCGACAACTTGAGACTCAACGACGTCGGACCGACCAAATGACGATACATCTTCATCGGGAACCATGTGAACAATATCCGGTATGCTCTGTGTAACTGGCAAGAGAGGAACGAAATGATTAGGTTCCCACCAAGAATTAACATATGGACTTCTACCAGCCCACAAAATCCAAACACAACAGGTTGTGCACGTCGAGAATCAACCCGCGGATAGAATGTCCGGTTCAATACACGAGCAATCTTATCCTTGGGTCCATTCGTTGTCGGATACACCGATTCCAACGGTCGCCCGATCACTGATGCAACACCGTGCATTGTCCAAGCAGAGGAGAAGCATTTTCGACCTCCTCCGTTCCTGGCGCATGCAACGATGTCCTCATCCAGTGGCGGACTGATGGTTGGAATACCAGGGTTGTTTAAGTCCTGTTCCTTGTGTTCTTTCAGATAGAATGAGTTCTTGTTGAATAACTCCACACATGTTCGAACACGGAGCTGTGTGGCGAAACCTTGGTGTCCATACAAAGCGACGGAAGTTGAGTTGAACAAACAATTCCCATCATCACGGACAGCAACTGGCACAGAATCCTTCCAATTACTCCCAAGAAGAGACATTGCCTGCGAATCCCTAGTGTCTCTTATTGGATGGTACTGTTGTACATGGGTGGCACGGATCACATCCATTTGACGCATAAAAATTGATTCACGTTTTATGACGTCTTGGATATTCTCCTGATCCACCGCTGCACACAGTCTCATGTAGGAATATTCCCAGTCGAACCCCTTCCCGGGATTCAGACACTGAGAACAATAAAAATCAAGAGTGGACTTCGAGAAAAACTGGAAATCCTTCACCTTCAGCTGTTCACAATCTGGGTGGAACCAGCGGTCACACATAGCGCATCCAATACTCTTGATGTCGTGGCATTCCATGTTACAAATTCCATATGGATACTGAATGATAGCAGCCATTGTTGTAGAATTGTAGAAGCACAGATATAATTATGAGATAATGAATGAAAGGTTTTAGCGCGCCGAAGGCGCGCAGGGACGATGTGGGATTTAATTTGTGTAATGTAGCATGAACAGGCAGGTGGTCGCTACCTAAATCATCGTCCCCCACATATATGTCTTGCATTTGATTAGTTAGTGATTTATTGGTTATAATTAGGTCAAGGATGTCGGATTGGTGGAGGGTGTTGTTACTGACGTGAGTAATGTCGTGGTCGTTATTTAATACAAAAAGATCAAATTGTTCGATGATATTGAAGAGAGCGTCGCCATTGGGCTCCGTTTTATTGCATCCGAAAACCTGATGTTTGGCATTGAAATCACCTAAGAAAATACAGTGTTTGTGATTTTTCACAAAGAATTCAAAGACTTTGCTGTCAACTGTTTTTTTCGGTTCATTATAATATGAGATTACGGCCACTTTTTTATGATCTGGTTCAATCTCAGCGGCAATCACCTCTGCGTTGAGATGATCGCTTGATATCGTTTTATATTTTAAGTCCTGCCTTATGAGGAGAGCGACTCCGCCTCCACGTTGTGTGGGACGGTCTCGTCTAATGATGTTGAATCCACTTAGCAAAAATGCCTTACTTGGCTTTAACCATGTTTCGCTGATACCAATTACATCTTCGTTTGTGAAGTAATCGGACATCTGTGAGCTTTTGCAGTTAACGCTTCGAGCGTTCCACTGAATTATTTTTAGTGTATCCATGAATGGTTCAGGAATAACTGTACTAAGTTTAATTACTATTTGTAATATTGTTACATAATTATATTCTGTTGACGGCCACTTCTAAAAGCGTGTGAGATATTTGAGTATTATATAACTTAGAGGCTGTTTTACTAATCTCTTTGCAAACGTCCGACAGACTGGTGTCCAAGTGTTTCTTCATTATGCTGAAAATAGAGCCAGCCATTAGAGTACACGTGGAATAAGGGGAAGATGAGTTCTCGACATTACTTACATTTAGAGCTTTAAGCTGGATGTTTGTTTTAACTTTTTTGAAGTGGCTACAACCCCGGTAGTTGCTGGGGTGTTGACCACCGCAATCGGGCATTTCAGACTTTTAGCACTACATGCCTTCGCGATGTGTTTATCACCGCATTTCATACATCGTTGCTCTCCATTGCATTTGTGTGACAAGTGCCCAAATTTCTGACACTTGTGAGACTGAACGGGTTGCGGAAGAACACGATATTCCTCGGTTTCGTATTTTTTGCCATTAATAATTACCTCTTTGCTTATCAGATTTAATTTCGTTGCTCTATTAGGGCATTTTACTTCTATTTTCCAAGTATGGTTACCCGTGGCTTTGGAGATTAGTCTCTCCCACGAGCATCCTGAAAGGGCTTTATCAATCGAGTTTTTTCCGTTTTGGGGTGGACGCGTGTGATTACTACACAGGGGTTTGGTTGCGGGTGGCCCTGTGTCTTGTTGGTTTTATTGGTCACCTTAGGGGGCGTATGAGATAATGAATAATGATTGGAGTTTATATACTCTATATGCCGATTGAATAACAGTTTGCTGTAATCATATGCATTGATCAGTGTTGAACAATGTTGTTACGAGTAAATCATTGTCACTGTGAATATCCTGTGTGAAATACCGAGGGACTAATCACTAGTAATCGCCGAGCGCCAAACTGTAAACGAGTACACACTCACTCCATGAAAACAATTAAGACAGAGTATCCCTCGGCATACAAAACACCGAGCGCCTATTGAATTTGATAAAATAAAAATAATATGGTGGCCCTGGATATGAAATACTTGACTGCATACACATTTACTTAACAAATAACTGAGACTACCATACCGATGGCTGACAAAACTACTAAACACCGAGCGCCAATATCTGCATCAATTAAATAAAAATAATATGGGGCCCTGGATATGGAATACTTAACTGTTTTCCAGAACTAAGCATACACATATACACAATACGTGTAATATCGCGGTCCAGGTCAACGGTGCCAACGGGGTAAGTATTGGTGTGCAGACAGAGGTCACTGGGGGTGTCGGTCAGAGCCGGGTTGGTGGGGCCACAGATGGCTATATTGGGCTTCAAGTTTGTAAACAGTGTTCTATGATGTATGGGGACTGTCGCTCGATGGGATATGGAGAGGTATGTGCAAACTGTCAGGAAATCCTCCGCCTACTTGAGACAATTGTTAAGTTTGAGGGGGAGATTGCTGAGCTGAAGGGAAAACTTGGTAGGGCGGGGCTGTCTGGAGTTACGCCTGTGAAAGTAGCTTTCCGAGAAGGATGGAAGGTTGTCGGTGGTTCCAAGAGGAAACATGGGGGTAGAACCTTTGATGTGAATGAGGTAGGTGATGAGGTGGGGGCTGCTAGAAAAGTACGTAGGACAGATGAGGGGGGCCCAGGCCGGAGCAATGCTGTAAAGCGTTTTGCGTGGACTATCAAAAGTGGTAGGAAAGGGGGGCCAGAGAAACAGGTAGAAAGGGGTGTAAAGTCCAAAGGCAGTGCAGCACCAGAAACAGATTTGATGTGCTCGATTCGGAAGAGACAGAGGGGGAGATGGAGGTAGTTGCAACAGATAGTAGCTTGGGGTCTAGGCCAGGAAAAAGGAGGAGGGATACGGGAGAAGACCAGGGGGGTAGTCCAGGTAGTTCAGGGCCTGGAAAGAGACGGAGGGACAAGGATAGGAGTAATCCTAGGTCAAAGATACCGATATTGATTCCGAGTGGGGCTGTTGGAGAGGAAGAGGACGCTGTAAACAATAGGAGACTAGAGGAGATAATTAGGGAGAGGGCCAAAAGTAAGTTGGTGGTTGCGGGAAGTAGCATAGTTCGGGGGATCGACAAGGTTGTCTGTGGTCCGGACAGTAAAAATAGAACAGTTCTGTGCTTTCCGGGGGCTAAAGTGGAGGACCTGAGGGATAGAGTGGACGGTATTGTAGCTGGGTCGGGGCCTGATCCGGTAGTGGTATTACATGTGGGGTCCAATAACACCAGGGAGAGGAAATCAGTTCGTTTGTAGGACACATACAAGGACCTAATTAGTAAGCTACTTAGCAGGAATGCTCGGATCATCGTTTCAGGGGTGCTCCCCGTTATGGGTGGTGGGAATGAGAGGAACTCGCGGATTATGGCACTAAACGAGGAGCTGGAAGAGCACTGCAAAGACTTGGGAATACATTTCATTGACCACTGGGATTCATTCTGGGGACAAGGAGAGTTGTATGGGCGAGACGGATTGCATTTAAGTAGGGTGGGTACAGACCTGTTGGGCCAAAAAATTTTACAGGTGACTGGGCCTTTTTTGGAGAAAAGGGGGGTAGGGGACCACAGCCGATAACCCAGAGGGGCACAAATGCTGGGAACATAGGAAGAACAACAAACATGCACAATACAGGGACATACCAGGGTTATAATAATGTGCCAGTGATGACAAAAAAACAAAGATTCATTAAGTTTGGGTACTGCAACATCCAGGGTCTGCACAAGAAAGTAAGCGAAATATCAACAATGATGGACGAAGGAGACTTCGATATAATGGGTCTAAGTGAGACGTGGATACGACGGGATGAGCGGGTTGATCAGATGAAGGGTTGCGTGTGGATAGGAGCTGGGCGAACTGAGGGTCAGAAACGGGGTGGGGGTGTTGGCATCTACGCTAAAGAGGAATTACAGCCCTCATTGATTACAGATCTCACAGAAGCAAGGACTCAGATTCCAGTATCCAACGAAATAGTCTGGGCAAAAATCAAGTTAGGAAGCAGGAGTGTTGCCGTTGGTGTTGTATACTTAGCAGTAGAGGGAAGTAAGCCCGAGTGGAATGATTCAATATATACAACTCTTAGATCGAATATCACAGAGCTTGGAAGCAGAGGGTTCAGTATTGTCCTAATGGGGGACTTCAATGGGCACATCGGGGATAAGGAGGAGTGCATACAGGGAGGTGATAGGAAAATTAACACGAATGGGAGGAAGATGTTGGACCTATCAAAAGAGCTTGGTTTAAAGATCCTGAACAGGGATGCGAAATGTAAGGGTAAATGGACCTGGGAGAGGAACGATAAGAAAACAATAATTGATTATATACTCACTGACATTAGCGTATGGGGGGAGGTTATAGATGTAGAAATAGATGACGAGGGAAAAAATGACTTGGGTAGTGATCACAACCTGATAACAGTTAAGATTATGGGCAAAAAGACGAATAGAGGCAGAAATACCTTCAAGGAAGTTTGGGGACTAAAACAAGGAGCCGACTGGAAGCAGTTTCGGGAAAAACTAAAACCAAATCTTGAATGTATACCTAGGGATGCAAATGTCCAGAGTATTTCAGATGGCATAGTAAATAGCCTAACAGAGGCAGGGAAGGATTGTATAGGAAGGGTAAGGGTCCCAACGAGAGAGCTTGGATACAGGGTTAACGAGGGACTGAAAAAGGCTATAAAAGAAAGGAAGGTAAAATGCGCTGCTTACAGAAGAAGTAGGAAGCTTAAAGGGGTGGATAACAATGACACGAGACTAATGAAAGGAGAATATGAACTGGCACGGAGAAAGGTGAATGAGATAAAGAATAATAATAGGAAGGAGCGCAATTGCAGTCTTGCCAGAACAATAAAGAAAACGGGGGGTTCGAGCTCAAACGTATTTTGGAACTGGGTAAATAAACGGGGGAAAAGTAGTGTGCAGAGTATCAAAGTGGATGGGGAAAGCACAGAAGATAAAGGCAGTATCGCTTCAGAGTTAGTCAAGCACTGGGAAAAGATAAACGAAAGGCGATGGGGCAGTGGGTCCCCACCAAAAAGAAATACACTGGTGGAGGAGAACCTATCCAATCGTGTATGTAGCGAAATAACGACAGAAGAAGTGCGGAACGTGGTCTCGAAATTAAAAAATGGTAAAGCGGGAGGGACTGATGAAATTCCGAACGAATTCCTCAAAAATGGAGGGGAGGCACTTATTGAAGTCCTGACAAACCTTTTCAACCTGGCTCTGCGAAAGCAAGAGGTCCCCAGAGAGTGGAGGGAAAGTGAGGTGTCGTTCATACACAAAAAGGGGGATAAGGAAGTTCTAGATAACTATAGGGGGATATCAGTTAGTAGTAACATCGGAAAAGTATTCTGTAAGGTCATATACGGTAGACTAGAGGAAGTTATTTAAGAGAAAGGTTTTTTAGGAGAAATTCAAAATGGTTTCAGGAAAGGACGAAGAGTCACTGATCACCTATTTACACTCACCCAACTGATAGAATCAACAAAGGCTGAAAAGAAAAAAGATGTTTCTGGCATTTCTAGATGTGAAAAAAGCGTACGACAGAGTGTGGAGGGAAGGTATGTGGCGAAAGCTCGAGGGCATCGGACTGGGGGTGACTTTGTGGGAATCATGAAAGCACTGTATACAGATGTGCAAAGCCAACTCAGTCTAGGGAGTATCACTACAAAACGAGTCCCTATGGATATAGGCCTCAAGCAGGGGTGTATCTTTTCACCGATTCTGTTTGCATTGTATGTTAAAGATTTAGGGGACGAACTAATTCAGAGTGCGGAGGGGGTAAATGTTGGAGACATAAAGATACCAGGCTTATTCTTTGCGGACGACATGGTGTTAATGTCTAGAACTGAACAGGTGCTAGAGAAACTGCTGGAAATTGTTGGTAGATATGGGAACACTTGGCGGCTCGAACGAAATGAAAATAAAAGCAAGGTAATAGCCGTTGGACGCAAGGTAGATATGACGAAGAGATGGACAGTGGGGGAGTTCTCAATCCCCGAAGGGGAAAGCAAACAAATCACTGTAGGAGAAACGGGAGAGTATGAGTATCTAGGGGTAAGCATAAATATAACGGGAAGAGGGGTGTACAGAAATTACTCAGCCAAACTGATTCTAAAGGGGAAAAGAATTCTGAACCAACTAAAACTTTTAGGGAATAATAGTTTCAATAAGGTCTTTGTGGGGAAAACACTGTGGGAGAGGGTGGGTTTACCAAGTATAACGTATGGCACGGACGTGATTCCATTAAACCAAACCGTTATTAAGAAGTTGGAAAGTACTCAGAATGATGCCGGCAGATGGATAACAGGGTCGAGTAATGCTGCAGCTTTGGAAGCAGTAAGGGGGGAGCTTGGGTGGATGAAAATCAAGGACAGGGTAGATATGGAAAAACTGTGTTACTTTAACTACTTGAGAAACCTGCCTGACAACCGGTGGTGCAAATTGATGCTCGATACCATTTGGAATTCTAATATAGAAACGGGGTGGTCAAAACATGTGAGGGAACTAATGGACAATTACTCTATAGAGGTCACAAACATAGAAGTAGGAATGAAAGAAGGCAAAAGGTTTGTCAAAGAGAGAGTCATGGAAGATTGCAATCGAAACTGGCGAGCAGGGGTTAGCGTGAAAAGATCACTGCAGGGGTTACAATATAAAGAAAAGCCAGCTTTTGAGAAGTACCTAGATGGCACCTTTGGAGGGTCACTGCTGTTCAAACTGAGATCAAGATCACTAGAGCTTCGGGGAAAAATTGGGAGAGATGGGGAAAAGGGATGCCAGATGTGCCACTCTGGAGTAGTGGAGACCCTGGAACATTTTCTCTTGGAATGCCCACAGTATATACCTCATAGAATAAAAATTACTGGAAGAATAATTCAGAAGTGGGGTGAAGAAACAAAGGATAGATGGCTGAAGGGGGACACGAGGGAGAGAGTAGGAATGCTTATTGAAGAAATTGAAAAAGAGGAAGTGAGGGACACTATTAAGCAGTTTATATCTGAATGCTGGGAGGAGAGGAGGGGAAGAGGGGGTGGGGTGCAGGGGGAATGATGGCCTTCTCCTGTGAGGACCGCGACAAATCAGCGGCTGGCCAAAGAGTTATTATTATATACTTAACAAATAACTGAGTCTACCATACCGAGGGCTGACAAAGCTACTAAACACCGAGCGCCAATATCTGCATCAATTAAATAAAAATAATATGGGGCCCTGGATATGGAATACTTAACTGCTTTCCTGAACTAAGCATACACATATACTTTACAAATAACTGAGACTACCATACCGAGGGCTGACAAAGCTACTAAACACCGAGCGACAATATCTGCATCAATTAATGAACTACTGGCTGTGTGTACGCTCACTGTGAAAGCCAATTAGGATCGTCGCTCGGTAAAGATCAGCCCTCGGTGTTTAGTATGTTTACTGAAAAATTGTTATAACTTCACTTTTAATAATTCAATTCACTTAAAATTTGGTATTCAGTATCATATCATCCACATATATAATAATATATATAAAATAAACCACGAAACCCCCTTTAAACCCCCTTTTTGAGCATCCCTCGGTATCCCTCAGTGTTTAGTATGACCGGTCTTCAACCCTTTACTGAACGCTCGTGGTAGATGACACTCATAAAAAGAATTCTTGTGTAACTAAAAAATTTCATTTTTTTGCTTCCAAAACATAGCTTATGACCCCTCATTAGAACGAGCGCAATATGCTCGTTCCAATGAGGGACATAAGCTATGTTTTGGAAGCAAAAAAAAAAAATGAAAATCTAAAAAAAAGTGGATGGCGGTTTTCGTATATAGTGATGGAAAACGAACCACACACAACTTGATTCAGCATCAGAACAAGACTAGGCTGTGTTTTTCCCCCATTTTCTTAGATGTGGGACATCTGTGAAAATATTTATTTTTAGCTGTCCCAATACATAGAGTAAATACGGTACACAGTAAATGAAGGCTTTAAGTAGGACTTCATGCTATATCGATAAACTGATACATACCGTTATTCAAACCAGTATCGATTGAATATCATTGTGATTACAAAAATACCTGTTTAGGCCCCAAAAAGTAGATCTTCTGTTTCTCAGGCCATTATTTGTAAAATTGCATGTGGGCGAGCGGTTTTTATTTTAATTTTTATTTCTGTAATTATTTCTTTGCCATCCAAAGTTCATGTTCTTGGTTTATGTTTTAGGCCTCATAATCTACAGAATAGCATGGGTTGTGATGTATTTTGTCCCTTGAGAGCAAGAAGGCTTTGCAATGCTAAGGCATTGCAAAGCCACCTTGCACTCAGACAAATTTATACATTTTTTTGACTTTGGTAAAATATCGGACATAAACCATTCAATTTTTAAGTTTACATTGGTTATAAAAAGAGAGCATGCTGCAGCCAAAAGGACCATGTGGGAGGGCCTGAGAAACAGATTTTTAATTTTTTATGCCTTATCGTCACTATTTATTTACCCACAATTTAATTTACAGGATGTCTCGAGTTTTAACTGCAGTCCTGAATGAATAATATTATCCTTTTACCCAACGAACTGGCCGCATCCTCCTGCAAAATATACAAATTCAGCAGTTGAAAAAATATTTTTTCAAACAATTTGTAAAAACCATATGTGAACCCTTCACTGGAATGAGCTCGTTTCAATGAGGGGTCACATGATAATGTTTTGTTGAAATATTTGAAAAAATCTCATAAAATAAAATTTAAAATAACTTTTGATATCGTCTGCATTGGGTAAAGGGTTATTCAAGCTGCATCATCAAGGCATGCTAATTTGTTCCACTGTGATTGCTCAAATCCTGATTGTGGTACGTATGTTCAGATATCTGAACAGTCTTTCGATATGCTGGTATACAACAGTATTTTTGTTAATACCAGTAGAAGACTGACACCAGTATTCAGTTTAGAATAGGCCTAAAAAAATAAAAAATCTGTTTCTCAGGCCCTCCCGCATGGTCCTTTTGGTTGCCGCATGCTCTCTTTTTATAATCAATTTAAACTTAACAAAAATAAAAATTAAATGGTTTATGTCTGATATTTTACCCAAGTTGAAAAAATTGATGCATTTGACCCTTGAGTGCAAGAAGGCTTTGCAATGCTTTAGCATTGCAAAGCCTTCTTGCACTCAAGGGATGAAATACACCACCACCCATGCTATTCTGTAGATTATGAGGCCTAAAACATGAACGCTTGATGGCAAAGAAGTATTTACTGAAATAAAAAATAAAATAAAATACCGCTCGCCCGCATGCAATTTTACAAATAATGGCCTGAGAAACAGAAGATCTACTTTGTGTGGCCATATCGTGCAGCCCTCTCTTCAGTTTCAGTACCTGCATTTCAGAATAAACCCCAAATAAATACTAGTTAGGGATTGAAACCATAACCATTTTTTGCGCCGTGCAGTTTAGGGAAAATGTATTTCAATTCTGTTCTATTTTGAACTCTTGTGGTGCACCATAGCGAATGGGAAAATAAAGAACATGTCACCCAATGAACCAAGAAACCAAATTTGGATCATGAGATCTTAAAAACTTGAAATTTGGGTGGGACGAAAAATGGCTTCAGCCCTGCGGCTTTCCAAAATAAGACCTAAATAACTTTGAACAAACTTGAATCTCAAACATATATATATATATATATGGGAACTGAACCAAATATCATTCCCCTTCAGCAATTAGTTCATTTCTGGATGAGCTCAATCCCATGATCACCAGGAACTTCATTCAGACATTTAAATTGGATCAGGTGACCTGAAAACTTGTTGCCAATTTGGATTAAATATGTTAACCTGATTGTCAGCAAGCAGGGACAGTTTCTTCAGTTGCAAAATGTGTTTACAAAGACCATGTGACAAGAAAATCAGTACATTTAAAATGTAAATGGTTCATAAAATTTACTAAAATACAAAAGCAGTTTTTGCCAAGTTTTTTATTAACTGACTTTATTATAATTTGATATTATACAGGGAATCATTCATATCGAAATGCAACATAAATTTATTCCATACAAATATACAACATAAACCATTACACTGTTTTGACAATTAGCACATCAAGGGAGAGAACTTTTCACAATTTTGCCAAAACTTCCATCATGTTCCCTTCAACATGCTGGAGGATACCTGCTCCATTGTTGGAGTAGAATGGAACAACCATGTTATCAATAGCCCGAAAAGTATCTATAAAGATAGATTTTTCTTACAGTTGTTAACTGCAGTGCCAATAACTTGATTAACTAGTATTTCATTTCAAACTTTATTCCAGGTGGTCATTTTGGTCAAAACTGTCTGAATAAACTTGATGTGCATGTTTGTTCAACATTCAAAAAGACTGTGTGCTGTGGCTAAATGTAATGTTGACATGACTGCTTCCAATGATTAAGATACAGAAACAAAAAAGTCCATGCTGTTTCATAATTTAATAATTATACTTTTGAGAAGATTTTTTTTTTTTTTAACTTTGAGACATGGAATGTACACGGTCTCTTGCAAACACTTTTCAAAAGCTTGTTATATTCTATAAATAGAATCATAAACAAATGGTAACAAGCTGTGCTTGTACCCAGCAGCTGCGTGATGCAGACTTTGTAACAGGGGCCCCTGATATAGATAATTATAGACTCAATGCATGCTTATTGTATTGTAAGAAAAAAAGATGATACCATTCTTAATGAGAGGGGGGGGGGGGGGGGATGGCAGATGTTCCTAATAAGGGGATTTGTGCTACCCAATGTGGGGGGAGGGGAGGGCTAAGGCATTTCCCATTGAGTTCACAATAAAGGGAGCGGTTTCTTTTATGAGGGATATTAGGGTCAATGCCCTGACATCCTTTCCGACTCCAACTGCCCTGGTGCCACCCTTGTACCATTCAGGACTGGGAGAGTTGAAACTCTAACACTCTCAAGGACAAAATATTGTTTGCTTCTACCAGAAATGAAGGCACCATTCCCAATTGTTAAACAGTCAGAGGTGCAGTAAGGGGGAGAGGGGACACATCCCCCTCACACTTTTTTTCCAGACATGCTAAATGATTATATGAGTTAAAAAAAATTGAGACTTTGCAAATGTGTCACGTTACAGAAATACCTGAAATATATTGTCTGCAAATTTAAACATTTATCTGCTTTTGGCTAATGAATTCCACCTTCACCTGAATCTGTCTATTTCACCATTCTAACTGTTGAAAATTGAGACTTTGCAAATGTGTCAAATTACAGAAATTCCTGAAATATATTGTCTGCAAATACAGTGGAGCCCACTTAATTGGATATCTCTTAATTGTATGTCCCTGTTAATTGAATATAATTTTCAAACACAAAACCATTTACCATACCTTCAGTACAAATTTGAACTGTTTATTGCATATGGGTTGTAGAGTAAACTCCTGTTAATTGTATATAAATTTTTGTAATATGTAGAAAAAATTACTGTGACACGCACCAGATTCCCCTTATTTATCAACCTTTTTGGCCTCACTACATCCAATACAGGCATTTATTCTATTATATCTTGTTTGACAGAGCTCATGGAGCTCTGTCAAACAAGATATAATAGAATAAATGCTAAGTTTATCTCTAGAATACAGGAAAGTCACACAATCCCTGTTAATTGAATACTCCTGTTAATTGAATAATTTTCATTGGCAAAGTGGCTATTCAATTAACAGGGTTCCACTGTATATACACAGAACAGTATACGCGTGTGAATGGGTTAATAGATATGGCACGAGTGCCAGCATGAAAAAATAGAACGAGAGGCCTCAGGTCTCCAGTTTTATCCTTTCATGATGGCACAAGTGCCATATCGATTAACCCATTCACATGTGTGTGTCATTGTGTTTATTACATGCCTTCACGTCTATAAAACCAATTATAAGAAGGACACTCAGTATTTCATTTGACAACTACAGTAGAACCTGTCTTGAGAGACCGCCCTTTGGGACACACAAAAGTGGTCTCTCAAGACAGGTGGTCTCTCATAACAGGTTTCAGGTTTTCTCAAGTCAGTGAATAACCAACCACAAAATTCAGAAATGGAGAAGAATAAATTTTTGTAATTACTTTGTAGTTCTTTTTTTATAAAGTTTTTGTAACAAATTGAAATGGACTGTTATAAAAATTATAAAAATAAATTAGTGTTGAAAATCTTCATTGAAGATTTTCAACACTAATTTATTTTTATAATTTTTATAACAGTCCATATCAATTTGTTACAAAAAGATTTTCAACACACATTTATTTTGATTCCTATCTCACATTTCAGGTATGTATGAAATTGTTTATTCAGCAATAATCCTTATCTTTTCACAGGGGTCTTATAAAAACACCTCAATCTTTAATGAGTTATGTAACTGAATAGCAATTGAAACCCAATTAAGAACTTTTAATACTTTTAATTATGTTAGTATAACCACAATGGATTTTCCAATTCCAGAACAGGTAAAAAGTTTTTGTCATGGTCTCAGTCTTCAAAGGGGCGGTCTCTCAAGACAGGTCCATTATGGCATAAAAATACAAGTTGGTACCAGGTTACAGTGGCCTCTCAAGACAGGTGGTCTCTCAAGACAGGTGGTCTCCCATAGCAGGTCCATTATAGAGTAAAACCAATCGGTGCCTGGCAGATGTGGTCTCTCAAGACAGGTGGTCTCTCAAGACAGTGGTCTCTCAAGACAGGTTTTACTGTATCCACAAAAAGAACATATTTTATCACCAACCAAATTTGAAAGGGGAATCCATGATCCTATTTCGTCCCTTCAGTTCCAATGTGATCTATGTGCCTAGTGGCACACAGAACACATTGGAACTCGGGTGGACGATTTCCAGCTATTGCTAGGGATTCAAACTGTTATTTTCCATGATTTGTAGAAAATTCCAGTGAAGTTCGGCTTCTATTTAAAAATAGTATGTCAACGATTTCTGTTCTGCACATATGTGCAGAACAGATTTTCATTGTCTGTATGGTTTAGTGTTGCTGTTGATGGAGATTACATAGAACAGGCGTGTAATAAAAACATTTATTTGCTTTTGGCCAATTAATTCCACCTTCACCTGAATCAGTCTATTTCTTCTATGTCAACAATCTAACCACTGAAAGATGGACAAAGAGGTAAAATAGACAAAACATGACAGGACCATAACATACACCCCATGAAAGAGTGACAAGTGAGCATCTGTACATCTGCTGATATGAAAATATAAAATGTTAGAGATGGGCGGTATACAGAAAAAACTGTTCGGTATCAATATTGAGCCAATAGTAAATCATCACTTTGGATTATCAAGCACTTTGCTTTTGATAATATTTAGAGAGATATCACATCTCTCCACTTAGATCGTTATTTAAAAATTGATGGGAAAGACTTGTAAGGACAGCAATGGTAAACAATTGTCGGACTTTAACATACTAGTACAGTAAAACCTGTCTTGAGAGACCACTGTCTTGAGAGACCACCTGTCTTGAGAGACCACACCTACCAGGCACTGATTGGTTTTACTCTATAATGGACCTGCTATGGGAGACCACCTGTCTTGAGAGACCACCTGACTTGAGAGACCACTGTGACCTGGTACCAACTTGTATTTTTATGCCATAATGGACCTGTCTTGAGAGACCGCCCCTTTGAAGACTGAAACCATGACAAAAACTTTCTACCTATTCTGGAATTGGAAAATCCATTGTGGTTATACTAACATAATTAAAAGTATTAAAAGCTCTTAATTGGGTTTCAATTGCTAACTCATTACAGATTGAGATGTTTTTATAAGACCCCTGTGAAAAGATTAGAATTATTGCTGAATAAACAATTTCATACATACCTGAAATGTGACAGATAGGAATAAAAATAATTTTGTGTTGAAAATCTTTTTGTAACAAATTGAAATGGACTGTTATAAAAATTATAAAAATAAATTAGTGTTGAAAATCTTCAATGAAGATTTTCAACACTAATTTATTTTTATAATTTTTATAACATTCCATTTCAATTTGTTACAAAAACTTCATAAAGAAGAGCAAATACAAAGTAATTACAAAAATCCATTCTTCTCCATTTCTGAATTCTGTGGTTGGTTATTCACTGACTTGAGAAAACCTGAAACCTGTTATGAGAGACCAAATGTTTGAGAGACCACATTTGTGTGGCCCAAAGGGCGGTCTCTCAAGACAGGTTCTACTGTAGGGCGTGAGACCCAGGGCCAATACTATAAAACTTTTACAGTTGTATTTTCTAGTTATGACTTTAAACAGGTTGAAATGAACCATTAGCATTTTCAAAGATGTGGCAATTTACCAGCCGTCAAATTACCATATCTTTTAAAATGCTAATGATTAATTTTAGTCAGTTATATTAATAGAAAGAAAATATAGTTCTAGAAAATACAATTGTAAACATTTTATAGCATTTTCGCTTCCGGTCTCAATGGCTGAAGATGTTCTACTTCACTGTGCCCTCACTATGGAGATTTAAGAATTCCTGCTCAAATATACAATGCCAGTGATACTGTTCAAATCCAAACTCACAAGCTCTTTATCACAAATCTGATGATGTGAGCAATGTGCCCTTGAACCCTCTGTTAACCCTTTAACCCTTCAGTTTACACATACAATATAAAAATTTATGATTTTAAACATTTTTTCAAATTTAACCCTTTACACAACGCAGACAATTTCAAAATTTATTATTTTAAATATCATTTTTTAAATTTTTTAAAAACATTTCAACAAAACCATATCATGTGACCCCTCTTTGGAACGAGCTCAACGAGCTTGTTCTAAAGAGGGGTCACATGATTTGGTTTTGTTGAAATTTTTCGAAAAGTTAAAAAATTTATAGTAATTTATATATTTTTATACTTACCAATGACCCAGACATAGCTGGTGCTAACTCTTAAAATATAGGGCTAAACACAAATTTTGCCCCCCAATCCCCAAAATTTGCATCTAAAACCAAAGAAAACATGTCCTGAATGGCCCTCCACACTTCACCTCTACTGCGCATGCGCAGTGTCAAGGACGTTCCGAAATTGGCGCCATTAATCATTCTAATAACCAGTGCCTGGTAAGCGCTATGTACTCAGCGGGGAGGTAAGAGTTCCCAACTCCTGGGAGGGCCATCCCCGTCTGGGTCATTGGTAAGTATAAAAAATACATAAATTACTATAAATTTTTTAACATTTTTATACTGTACCAATGACCCAGACATAGCTGAATAGTAAAAAGGCTGGAGGGCCAAGGACATACAGCAAGATGGAATACGCTCAATTATATAAAATAGTCAACCCCTCTAGGGAAAAAGAAGTATTAGGCCTTACATGTATCTTTCTTATTTATGATAAATTAGAAAGATACAACACCTTCCAAAATTGAGCATCATACATCCATGTACTCTATTAATATCTAGTATAATCCTTATACTAATAATTTTTAAAGTAAGCCAATAAATAAAGAAAGTCTAGAGAATAGAGACTCTTTATACTCCTTAAAAGTGACTGAGGATTGCATAATCATGTCCGTTGACACGTGCTATATTCAAAAGCTATACTTTAAAAACTAAGACTTGAATGAATTTTTAAAACATAAACTTCTCACTAAACAACCATCTCAATAACAGCTCAGAATTACTAACTCCGGAGGAGGTATCCCCTTGTTTTCATAGTTAAACAGGTGACCCAAGGGAACACCCCCCCCCCCCCCTTTTTCTTGCCCTGGGTCAAATAGCTCAGAGCGAAGAGGGCAGCAGAACGGAGTCACTGCCGAAACAGACAGCCTACCTAGCTATAGTAGCAACTGTTAAGTGAATGACATTCTGAGCAGTAGATAATAGACCTAACAATAGAGGCCTCCAGAAATGGACTCAATATTTCTGAGATAAAAAATTCATGAATGTGGATGGCTGAGCGCAATGAGCAGCCTTCAAAAATCTATAATAGCGACGCTATTAATGTAAGCCCAAGATGTAGAAGAACTCTTACTTCATGAAATCTCAAACACAACTGCTGAGTCAAAGATATACCATAAGCAGTATCGATAGTTAATTGAATCCATTAGCAATAGAATGGAGCGTAACGTCCTTCTAATAGGCATCAAAGACAGAAGAAGTTTACGCCCGTAATAATAAACAGATATCTGTTTATATATACATAAACTCTAACCGGACAGAGTAAAGGCCTACGAAGACAGAAGGACCTTAATAACAATAGGTTCTGGATATTAGGAGCCTAACTCTTATGCAAAAATCCAACCTAAATAGTAAAGGAAGTAGTGATTCCGAAACTACGAAAGTGAAAATCATCCACCGATAGTGCATGAAACTCACTGACTCTTCAGTAAAAGAGAAGCCAACAGAATTACTGTCTAAAAGGTCAGAATTTGAAAACTACTGTTTCCAGAGGCTCAAATGATTACTTAGCTAAATAAGAACCGAAGTTAAATTCCATATAGGAATTTAATCTAATGATTCTAAGTCTATTAATCAAAAAGTTACTGACTGACTTAGATAAAGAGACATAAGACTCAATTGTAAACTATCATAGAGTGCATAGGTATGAGGTAACATAAACCTATAACCTTAATAATAAAAGGGCTGCAGTAGATCTTGTCAAACAAGTATACTAAAAAGTTGCAATGAGTAGTATGGAGGGATCAACAATATGAACATAGTGATCCCTACACCAACGACGGAAGAGCCTCCACTTTAGCCGCATAGAAAAGCGAAGAAGAGGATCTCCTATAGTAAGAAATCGCGTCCAAAGCTCGTCCAGTACAATGCTTACAATGCAATACGGACCACACAACGGCATACGTGAAGGTTGCGACCTTGCGGGTTGTAATAAAGATGACACGATTTTACGCAGCGAAAAAAGATCCTCTCATTGAGGAAGATTTCGCGTTAAGTCCCACAGTAGACATCAGAGTAAATTTACCCACGGTCTCTGTGAAGACAGAGATGCTATCAACAGAAATGTATTGTGGTTGTTTATCTTAGCAATACCTGCTGAAACAACAGCGCCGGAGGATACGCATATCCTATCATTCCGTCCTATTAGATCAATAGAGCGTTAACAACATTAGCTCAGAGATCCGGACAAGCAAACACATACGTCTGCAATTGATTAGCAAGCTGTGTCGTGAATAAATTATCATTGGGCGCTCCCATTGATAGCAAATCTGACTGAATACTTGTTTGTTGAGAGTCCATTCTGACGGCAACAAGCGACCCATAAGTGAACGGGAGTCCGGTAAAACAATCAGACGACCCGGAATATGACGGACCGAAACAGAACTTGGTGTACTATAACAAACAGAAGGATTCTTTCCATTAAATTGAATAACGGAAAGAATGAGTGCCTCCATGGTTCCGGAGATACGCCACTACTGTCGAATTAACGGACAGGATTTGGACATGCATTTCTGAATAATGTTCATCCAATGATAAAGCAAGCCTAAAAAACATTATTCCGCGGAAGATAAGTGCTTGCTTAGAGACTGCGGAACCCAAAGACCCTGGCACTTCGAATCCGGTGGGATCAATATTATATCCCAACCTGTTTGACTGGCAACCGTCATAATTATAACACTCGGATCCAGCAACTGCAGTGGCACTCTCTGAGTCAACCACCGAATGTTTGCCCCAGTCTGAATCTCTTGCAACACTAGATAGACAAGAGAACATGTAAATCGAGCAATTCATGGATTGCTGAAAAGTTGCCGTCGAAGAGAAGCTTCTCCGAGAACGAAGCGACTCTGAGAGAGTTCTTCACCTTACTATCCACGCGCGTGGATGTAGCTACGGCTGCGTCACGTCTAACCAACTCCAATCAGCCACTGAAGGGCGGAGTTATACGTGAACAAACTACTGCCCTCAAAAGAAATCACACTGAGGATAATATCCCGTAATTCTTTTCTTGAAGACGTAATGATAACGCCTCAGTAAGGTGGATTACGTATGATAAAGCGTCTAAGTTAAGTCTACTAGACATCATTGTCGTTTCCAACAATGTGGTTGGAAAAGACATAGACGGCGAAAAAGAATATTTCCAGTCTTTAACCACGCCGTCTAGACGCATATGAACTCTCGGTATGCCCTGCTCTGCCAAAATAAATTATTCGTATAAATGATAAAAAGGCAGAAATGAGCATTGCGGACAAGAAACTAAACTATCATGCTTGGTAGCAGGCTTATATGCATATATAGCGTCGATAAATAATACACATGTTCTAATGACATTATTGGACTGTGTCGGTAAGTCAGGGACAATGTCCCTGAACCGATCCAAAATTCCGTGACCAATGACGCTATAAGTCTCTTATCCAACGTCGCAGCAATGTAGTCCGAAATAACAATCACTGGAAGATAATGCCAGAAGATATGAATGGCAGCTTCCGATGCTACGAAAGGGAAAACTCGAAATCTTTCGAATCCCTTTCGCCATCCTGTCGGACCCTATAAAGCGTTCGGTCGTCCGTACCTGATGCAACCGCGGACCGCACCGACCCAGCGCCGTCAGATAATTCCTGATTCGACTAAGAAACTGTCGATTGCAGGGATGCTGCGAAAAAACTGTGCTAACTCGGATAGCACGTCCGTCACTGAGGCCTGTGGAGAAGCGGTCCTACAATGCATTGCCGCTGGAAGCTCCGTGATCGTTACCCCATGCATACTACTAATATGCGAGCGAACGGAGTGTATAGGCCTCGTGTCCCTTGGCTACCGGATGGCGTGACCTATTCGCCGTGGAATCACTGAATGACGAAACTGATCGGATACTCGAGGTCACGTAGCCAATGTGCGGTCGTGTGCCCTGCTGTGAGGATGAGGAAGCATTATCGACAGTCTCTCGGACTGTCAATATAACGGAGCGTCCGGACCGACAGACATATGCTCCGAATGTAAAATATCTGAACCACAACATGCGGCCCCCTATGTTGTTGGACGAGAGAGGGACCTCTCTCGCTCACAGCTCGGACGGACCTGGACAAGCCAGGAACCGGACTAACAGGCTTCCTCCGATCTGTCCTCAATCCGCCGTCACTGGGTGAGTACTAAAGTAATTATAGTGCTCGCATCACCCAAATCTCCTTCCTAGACCGCAACGGACGAACCCGGCAGCCGAACCATTCGATGAATGTACGCTACACCGGGTGAGCTAGCGAATGTCACTCCGTCGATCCTACAAGGGACCTCTTAGGCGATAGACATATTCCATGAGCACTTATTGCCGCTAGCTCTTCATTAACTATGACGACAGAGGCACACTTTTGAAAGACATCTCCGTAACTTTGCGAACAAGAAATCAGAAATGCTTGGTAATAGCAAGCATATAATAATAATATATATAGCGTCGTTCAATAATTCGAAAGTTTGTGTGACATTATTGGACTATGTCGGAACTGAGGGACGATGTCCCTGAACCGAACCAAAAATTTCTAAGTCCACCGACGCTATCAGTTTCTTATCCGGCATCGCAGCATTCTGGTCCGACGAAAGAACCTGTAGAAGATCAAGTCAGATGACATACACAACAGCATATGTTGTTCCGAAAGGGAAAGCTTGAAATCCTCCGAATCCCTTTCGGTATCCCGTCGGACCGGATGAAATTTTCGGACGTCCGTACCCGCTTCCGCGGAGCGTCGGATAAAAAATATGCGACAGATTCAGTAGATGCTGGGATGCTGCGATAAGCTGTGCTATTTAGGAAAGCACGTCCATTCCCGAGGCCTGTGCAGTAGCGGTCCTACGATGCATTGCCGCCGGAAGCTCCGAGTACGTTGACTCCCGCACACTTTCCTATGCGAACGTCCAGAGTCTGCAGGCCTCGTGTCCCTGGCTACCAGATGGTGTGACCTGGTCGCCGATGATTCTCTGACTGGCGAAGCTGACTGGATATCTGAGGTCACGTAGCCAAGAGCGGTCGTGTGCGCTAACATGAGAATGAGGAAGCCTTATTGACAGTCTACTCCGAACTGACTATTTGTCGGAGCGTCCCGAGCGACGGACGTATGCTCCGAATGCGAAACATTTTGTACCACAACATCTGGGGCCAGATGTTGTTGTACGAGAGAGGGGCCTCTCTCGCTCGCGGTCCGGATAGACCAGAACGAGCTATGAACCGGACTAAAAGGCTTCCTCCGTTCTCCCTCTAATCCGCCGTCACTGGGTGTGCATTTGTTGATTTATAGTGCTCGCATCACCCCAAAACTCCTTCTAGACCGCAACGGACGAACCCGGCTGCCGAACCATTCGGTGAATGGACGCTACACCGGGCGAGCTAGCGGACGTCAAAGGCCGTCGAACCTACTAGGGTCCTCTTAGGCAATTGGCGTATTTACATGAGCACTTTTCCGCTAGCCCTTCATTAATTGTGACAACGGAGGCACACTGTTGGAAGACATCACAGATACATCACCCTAATCTTGATCGTCTGAAATAGAAATTGATAAAGTAGAGTGACCCTGCGGGGAAAGGACCGGAGTGTCCAATTCCCCACTAACATACCGTGACATACGCTTCCCATGTTGTCATCGAAATCATACGATACAGAACAGGAGTTAATGCGAGTACACTGACCACATATAGAATGATTATAAAAGTCAGAGGAAGACTTCCTCTTATTACAATTGATCAAAATCCTTTCAATGTGAAAAGAAAACAAAGTCCTGGTACTCGCACCAACCCCTGGCAATCAAAATAAATAATAATAATATGATCCATTAATATAGAAAAAATAATTGAAATCAAAATATTTTGAAAAAATATTTTTTCAGAACAGCCCAAGTTTCTGAAAAGTAACGATGAGCCCCAATGGATCCCAAGCCTAAGTGTGGACAAAAATTTTAAAAATATTTTAAACAATTTATTCAACACTTACGAACAATAATAATGTATCTAGTTATGATTAAAATAACATCAAGATATTATTTTCAAGAAATCCCCCCCTCACACAGAGGGCTGTTGTAAATGTAAACAATGAGTGTAAAAACACTAAAATAAGACTCCAGGCACCCAGGCCCGGAATCAGTTACCAAAAATACACCATCTGATGCAAAACAGAGACTTCCAGGGAAGAAACTGCAGAACATCAGATGGTAGATGCAGAACACAACGCCTAACCACCCGTAGGTGAAGACGTAAACATGGGGAAAAGAACAGAATTCATTCTGTTATTCAGCTAAAACTCCCAAGAAATTTTAGTAATAATAATTACAGAAACTATGCCAAAAGCATGGGAGAATAGCAAGAGGGGACTTAAAGGAAAGGGAGAGAGGAAAACACTGAAAAGTTAAAAAATTTATAGTAATTTATATATTTTTTATACTTACCAATGACCCAGACATAGCTGGTGCTAACTCTTAAAATATAGGGCCAAACACAAATTTTGCCCCCCAATCCCCAAAATTTGCATCTAAAACTAAAGAAAACATGTCCTGAAAGGCCCTCCACACTTCGCCCCTACTGCGCATGCGCAGTGTCAAGGACGTTCCGAAATTGGCGCCATTAATCATTCTAATAACCAGTGCCTGGTAAGCGCTATGTACTCAGCGGGGAGGCAAGAGTTCCCAACTCCTGGGAGGGCCATCCCCGTCTGGGTCATTGGTAAGTATAAAAAGTTAAAAAATTTATAGTAATTTATATATTTTTTATACTTACCAATGACCCAGACTTAGCTGGCTGGTGCTAACTCCACAAAAACCAGGGCCAAACACAAATTTTGCCCCCCAATCCCCAAAATTTGCATCCAAAACAAAAAGAAATCATGTCCTAAAGGACCTCCATAGTACGACTCTACTGCGCATGCGCAGTGACGCAGTCGTCCCGAAATTGGCGCCAAATATCATTCTTACTGGCAGTGCCTGGTCAGCGCTATGTACTCAGCGGGGAGGCAAGAGTTCCCAACTCAGGGAGGGCCATCCCCGTCTGGGTCATTGGTAAGTATAAAAAATATATAAATTACTATAAATTTTTTAACATTTTTATACTGTACCAATGACCCAGACTTAGCTGAATAGTAAACAGGCTGGAGGGCCTAGGACATAGAGGAAAATCCAATAAGCTCAATTATAAAATAAAGAGGTAACCCCTTAAGGAGAAAAGGAGTATTAGGCTTTACATGTATCTTTCTTATTTAATATTTAAATTAGAAAGATACACTACCCTTAATAATTGAGCACAATAACATTCATGTTCTCTATTAACATCCAGTATAACCTTTATACTAATTATTTTTAAAACAAGCCAATAAATAAAGTAGTCCAGAGAATTGAGACTCTTTATAATCATTTAAAAGTGTCCGAGTATTGTATATTAAAGCCCGTTTGACACTTGACATATACAAATGCTTCACACCGAGCTACACTTTAAAAATAAGACATGAATGAAATTAAACATTAATATTACACTTTAAAACCATCCCGGAAGCGACTCAGAAATACTGTCTTGGAGGAGGCATTCCCTTGCTTTTCACTATAAAGCAGGTGACCTAAGGGAACACCCGCCCCCCCCCCCCCTTCCCCTTGCCCTGGGTCAAATAGCCCAGAGCGAAGAGGGCAGCCGGACGGAGTCACTGCCGGAACAGAAAGCCTGCATAACTATAGTTGCAACTGTTTAGTGGACGACATTCTGAGCAACAGATAACGGACCTAAACAATGCAGGTCTCCAGAAATGGACTCAATATTTCTGAGATAAAAATTAGTAAATGTGGATGGCTGAGACCAATAAGCAGCCTTCATTAAATCTGTAATAGCAACACTATTAGCATAAGCCCAGGAAGTAGAAAGAGCTCTTACTTCATGAGCAGAAATCTTAAGCACAGACTGCTGAGAAGAAGATAAATCTTCATACGCAGTACGGATAGTTAACTGAATCCATCTAGCAATAGAATGGACTGAAATGTCCTTTCTATTAGGCATCAAAGACAGAAAGAAACGTTTCCGTCCCTTTCTGATGAACTGAGATCTCTGTTTATAGATACGTAGTGCTCTAACAGGACAGAGTAAAGGCCTACGCCCGTCTGAAGATGGAAGAGCCTTAATAACAATAGGTTCCGAATATTTATTAGGAGCCTGATTCTTAGCTAAAAAACCGACGTTAGTAGTGAAGGTGATAGTGTTCCCAACACTACGATAATGAGAATCATCCACCGATAGTGCATGAAGCTCACTGACTCTTCTGGCAGAAGAGAAAGCTAAGAGAAAAGCTGTCTTATAAGATAAGAATTTGAAATCTACTGTCCCAAGAGGTTCAAATGGCTTTTCCTTCAATTTAAGGAGAACCCAAGCTAAATTCCACTTAGGAATTAATCTAAGAGTTCTGGGTCTGTTTATCGAAAAGTTTCTAACCAATTTCGATAAAGAGACATTAGATCCAATTTGTAAACTATCATGATGTGCATAGGTATCAGATAACATAGATCTATAACCCTTTATAGTAACAGGCTGCAGTTTGATTTCGTCAAACAAGTATACTAGAAAGTTAGCAATGTCTGGTATAGAGGGATCAAATATATCAACAGAATGATCCCTACACCAACGACGGAAAACCTTCCACTTAGCCGCATAGTTTAGCGAAGAGGAGGTCCTCCTACAGTTAGAAATCGCGTCCACTGCTCGTCCTGTAAAGTGCTTGCCATGCAAGAAGGACCGCACAACGGAAAAACGTGAAGGTTGAGACCTTGCGGGTTGTGATGCAGTTGGCGCGATTTCCCCTGCCAAAGAAGATCCTCTCGTGGAGGGAGCTTCCGCGGTAGGTCCCACAACAGACACCTGAGTAAATTTATCCACGGTCTCTGTGGCGACAGAGATGCTACCAACAGAATCTTGCATTGAGATTGTTTTGTCTTTAGCAATACTTGTTGAATTAACGGCGCTGGAGGATACGCATATCCTATCATTCCGTCCCAAGGGATCGATAGAGCGTCTACAGCAAATGCTCTTGGATCCGGACACGGGGACACATACGTCTGCAACTGATTGTTGAGATGTGTCGCAAATAAGTCTATCATTGGCCGTTCCCATTGGTAGCAAATCTGATTGAATACTTGTTTGTTGAGAGTCCACTCCGACGGCAACAAGCGACCCTTTCGAGAAAGGGAGTCTGCTAACACATTCAGACGACCCGGTATGTGACGGACCGAAAGAAGAACGTGATGTTCCAACGCAAACAGAAGGATTCTTTCCGTTAGATTGAACAACGGAACTGAATGAGTGCCTCCCTGATTCCGTATATACGCCACTACTGTCGTATTGTCGGATAGGATTTGGACATGAGCATCGTGAATAATGTCCATCCAGTGATGTAACGCAAGCCAAATTGACATCATTTCCTTGATGTTTATGTGCTTGCACAGGAATTGCGGATCCCAAAGACCCTGGCATCTCGAATCCGTTGGGATTAATGATGCACCCCAACCTGTTTGACTGGCATCCGTCATAATGGTAAAACTCGGATCCGGCAACTGCAGCGGAACTCCTTGAGTTAACCACTGAATGTTTGCCCAAGTCTGAATCTCTTGTTTCACTTGATCTGACAAGAGAACGTCTACATCGAGCGAATGAATTTTCACACTCCAATTCTGAGTCAAGAAAATTTGAAGAGGCCGTGTGCGTAGCCGTCCCATCGGAATGAGATCCGCAGCGGCTCCGCACAGACCTATCAGTCTCATAAATTCTCTCGCTGTGACTTTGTCTGTATTTAGACAATAGCGAGCGTAACAACTGACTAATTTCGCTCTGGTTAATGGCAGACGAACGAGATTGTTGTGCGTCTCGAAGCTCATTCCCAGATGAGTGAATGACTTGGACGGCACCAGATCCGACTTCTCCTCGTTTACTATGAAACCGAGACGTCGGAGCAATAGAAGAAGATTCTGAACATCGTTCTGAAGCGTTAACTCGATGCCGTACCTCTGAAGAATGTCGTCCAGGTAGGCCGACGTTACCGCAGACGAATGAGCTCGGAAGTAGACCATTACCGAGTTCATTACCCGAGTGAAAGCCCAGGGTGCTAGATTCAATCCGAAGCACATGGCCCGGAACTGATACACCACTCCTAGGACTGCGAAGCGTAGATACTTTCGGAATGTCGGATGTACCATGACGTGAAAGTACGCATCTTTGAGATCTATGCTCGTTGCATAATCGTTCACCCGAATACTCGCTCTGACCGATCGAATCGTCTCCATATAAAACTTCGGAGCGATGATCAGCTTGTTTATCCAGCTCAAATCTATGACTGGACGGAACGAGCCGTCTGGTTTCGGAACCAGAAACAGATGGCTGTAGAATCCCAGCGATTCCTGGTTTTCTACGACCTCTACCGCGTTCTTCATTAAAAGAGACTGCACCTCTGATAGCAGAGCGTCTCTTTTCTGAGGGTTTGACGGAAGATGAGTCCACTTTGGACTTCGAGTTAATGGAGGCTTTCGTTTGAAGGATATCTTTAGACCTTCCGAAGTCACTCCTCTCACCCACGGATCGTCCGTAATCGACGCCCACTCTTGAGAAAAACTCGACAACCTTCCGCCAACCGGAACGCGATAGAGGTTTGAGCCATCACCTCCTGGATCTGCGAGGCCTGCGGTAGGAGAAACCACGTCTTCCACGACCCGCACCTCGCCTCGTCGACCTCGGGGCGTCCGACCGATTGTCCCGGCCTGAAGGACGTCCCGAACGAGAGTCGCTATCCTGACGGTCTCTCGAATAAGAGCTAGAGGACGCACCGGAACCTCTATAGGAACCTCTCTTGGGCGGATAAGACCCAGAAGTGCCCGCCTTATTCGTGTCTGCTGAATCCGACCTTTTAGGAGCGGATCTAAACAACAGAGAATCACTAGCTTTCTTTTTAATATTATCATAAATAGCGGAAAGCTTGCCGTCAAAGAGAAGATCTCCTGAGACCGAAGCGACTCTAAGAGAGTTCTTCACCTTAGAATCCACTAGTGTGGATGTAGACAGGGCTGCGTCACGTCTAACCAACTCCAGATTTGCCACTGAAAGGGCGGAGTTACACGTGGAATAAGCTACTGCCCTTGAAAGAAGTCTTAAGGAGGATTGTATATCCTGAAACTCTTCCCCTTGAAGACGCAGTGATAACGCCTTCGTAAGGTGATCTGCGTAAGATAAGGCATCTAAATTGGCTCTGTTAGACGCAATAGCTGTTTCCAACACTGCGGTTGGAATAGAAGCTGACGACGGTAATGATAGCTCTAAGTCTTCCGCCTCGTCGTCCATACGCAGAGGAACTCTCGGTATACCCTGACCTGCCGTGTCGAATTTATTCCTTGCATTAATGAAAGGCAGGTTGAGAGTATTTGCGGACAAGAAGCCTGCTTTCCCTGTCCTGGAAGCAAGTTTAAAAATAGCGTCGTTCAATAATTCAAATGTTCTTGCAACATTATTGGACTGCGACGGAAACTCGGGAGCGATGTCCCTGAACCGCTCGAAAAAATCAGAGTCCAATGACGCTATAATTCTCCTGTCCGGAAGCGCAGCAGTCTGGCCCGACGGAACAACTTGAGGAAGAAAGTGCCGGATGAAGTCTACGGCAGCTTTGTGTTGTTCCGAAAGGGATAGCTCCAATTCATCCGTATCCCTTTCACCATCCGGTCGGACCTCCCGATGTTCCCGGTCGTCCGCCCCCGATGCTTCGGCGGAGCGTACCGACCCAGTGCCGTCGGATAATTCTCGATCCGACACCGTCTCTGTCGGCTGCTGGGATGCTGCGATAAGCTGTGCTATCTGCACTAGAATGTCCGACGTCGAGACCTGCGGAGGAGCGGTCTTTCGCTGCTTTGCCGAGGGCAGCTCCGCATCAGATGGCTCCCGCATACTTTTCCTATGCGAACGTCCGGAGTCCATCGGTCTCGAATCCCTGGCTGCCGGATGGTGTGACCTGGTCGCCGAATAATCCTTCATCGGCGAAGCTGGCAAGATATCGGAGGTCACGCAGCCAAGGTGCGGTCGTGTGCGCCGGCGAGAAGAGGAAGCCTTAACAGTCTCTGCGGACTGCTTATACAACGGAGCGTCCCGAGCGACGGACGTATGCTCCGCTAAAGACACATTTTGTACCACAACATCTGGTCCCAGATGTTGTTGTACGAGAGAGGGGCCTCTCTCGCTCGCGGCCCGGCTGGACCTGGACGAGCTAGGAACCGGACTAAAAGGCTTCCTCCGTTCTCGTTCACTATCCGCCGTCACTGGGTGTGCATCTATTATTTTTATAGTGCTCGCATCACCCAAAATTTCCTCTTGGACCGCATCGGACGAACCCGGCTGCCGAACCATTCGGTGAATGGACGCTACACCGGGCGAGCTAGCGGACGACATTTGTCTAATCTCCATGAGCACTTTTGCCGCTAGCTCTGTATTTAATTGTGACGACGGACGCACACTTGAAGAAGATAACATGGAAACATCACCCTGTTCTGGTTCCTCTGAAATAGAAACTGAGAGAGTAGAGTGACCTTGTGGAGAAAGAGCCGGCATCGCTCTTTCTCCAGAAACAACATATCGTGACACACGTTTCCAATGTTTCTCATCCCAATGTTCACATACAGGACAGGGATTAATGCGAGAACACTGACTACAATTTATGCAATAATCATGAAAGTCAGAGGAAGATTTCTTCCTATTACAATTTGAACAAGTTCCTTTCATTGTGAAGGAACAACAATAAGTCCTAGTTACTCGCAAAAACCCCTGACACAAAGATACATAATAACATGATCCATTAATAAATGAAAAAACAATTGCAAAACAAAATAATTTTGAAAAAATATTTTTTCAGAGAAGCCCAAGTTGCTGAAAAGTAACGTTGAGCCCCGATGGATCCGATGGCAAAGTGTGGTCAAAAATTTTAAAATTATATAAAATAATTAATGAGACACTTTCGGATAATATAAATGTATCTTATAATGAGATAAACTACCTCAAAGGCAAACAGCCCCCCTCAAAAAAGGCTGTTGCCAATGAAAACAAACAGTGTAAACACAGAAGAAAACATGACTCCAGGCACTGAAAAAACTGGCCCGGAATCAGTCCTCAATTACACTCTATCTGATGCAAAACAGAGACTCCCAGGGGAGAATCTGCAGAACATCAGATGGAAGATGCAGAACACAAACGTTATACACCCATGGGTGAAAACGTAACTATGGGGAAAATAACAGAAAACATTCTGTAACCAAGCAACTCTCCCAGGGAATTTTTAGAAATGAAACTTCTCAAAAATATGCCAAAAGCATGGGAGAATTGCAAGGGGGGACTTTAGAAGGTTAGGGGAGAGGAAACACTGAATAAGCAGTGCAACAATTAGCAAGAATGACAACAAGAGGCGTTTGCCTCGAAAATAGGCAACTTAACATAATTTTAACAAAAAATTTTAAGTACAGCCCTGATTATTTTTTGCCACTTCTTTTTTCCTCTCCTCCTTCTATCCTCCTTAGAATCACATTTTCTCCAAGAATTACGTGTCTGGCATCCTTTAAACTGAGATTTACTAGCACAAAGATCAGTGAGATGTTGACTGATGAAGGGCCAAACAGAGAAATGATATTTGGCGCCAATTTCGGGACGACTGCGTCACTGCGCATGCGCAGTAGAGTCGTACTATGGAGGTCCTTTAGGACATGATTTCTTTTTGTTTTGGATGCAAATTTTGGGGATTGGGGGGCAAAATTTGTGTTTGGCCCTGGTTTTTGTGGAGTTAGCACCAGCCAGCTAAGTCTGGGTCATTGGTACAGTATAAAAATATATATAAATTACTATAAATTTTTTAACATTTTTATACTGTACCAATGACCCAGACATAGCTGAATAGTAAAAAGGCTGGAGGGCCAAGGACATAGAGCAAAATGGAATACGCTCAATAAAATAAAATAGAGTCATCCCCTGTAGGGAAAAGAAGTAATAGGCCTTACATGTATCTTTCTTATTTATGATAAATTAGAAAGATACAACACCTTCCAAAATTGAGCTTCATACATCCATGTACTCTATTAATATCCAATATAATCCTTATACTAATAATTTTTAAAGTAAGCCAATAAATAAAGTAAGTCTAGAGAATAGAGACTCTTATACTCCTAAAAGTGTCTGAGGATTGCATAATCATGTCCGTTGACATATGCAATATTAAAAGCTATACTTTAAAAACTAAGACTTGAATGAATTTTAAAAACCTAAACTTCTCACTAAACAACCATCCCAATAACAGCTCAGAATTACTAACTCCGGAGGAGGTATCCCCTTGTTTTCATAGTAAAACAGGTGACCCAAGGGAACACCCTCCCCCCCCCCCTTTTTCTTGCCCTGGGTCAAATAGCCCAGAGCGAAGAGGGCAGCCGAACGGAGACACTGCCGAAACAGACAGCCTACCTAGCTATAGTAGCAACTGTTAAGTGAATGACATTCTGAGCAGTAGATAATAGACCTAACAATAGAGGCCTCCAGAAATGGACTCGATATTTCTGAGATAAAATTCATGAATGTGGATGGCTGAGCGCAATGAGCGGCCTTCAAAAATCTATAATAGCGACACTATTAATGTAAGCCCAAGAAGTAGAAGAACTCTTACTTCATGAGCCGAAATCTTAAGCACAACTGCTAAGTCAATGATATACTATAAGCAGTACCGATAGTTAATAGAATCCATTAACAATAAAATGGAGCGTAACGTCCTTCTACTAGACATCAAAGACAGAAGAAGCTTACGCCCATAGTAATAAACGGAAATCCGTTTATAAATACATAAACTGTACCCGGAAAGAGTAAAGGCCTATGCCCATACGAAGACGGAAGGACCTTAAAATAATAGGTTCCAGATAATAGGAGCCTAACTCTTATGCAACAATCCAACCTAAATAGTAACGGAAGTATTGATTCCGAAACTATGAAAGTGAAAATCATCCATCGATAGTGCATGAAACTCACTGACTCTACAGTAAAAGAGAAACCAACAGAATTACTGTCTAAAAGGTCAGAATTTGAAAACTACTGTTTCCAGAGGCTCAAATGATTACTTAGCTAAATAAGAACCGAAGTTAAAATCCGTATAGGAATTTAATCTAAAGATTCTAAGTCTATTTATCAAAAAGTTACTAACTGACTTAGATAAAGAGACAAAAGACTCAATTGTAAACTATCGTAGAGTGCATAGGTATGAGGTAACATAAACCTATAACCTAAATAATAACAGGCTGCAGTAGATCTTGTGAAACAAGTATACTAAAAAATAGCAATGAGTAGTATGGAGGGATCAACAATATGAACATAATGATCCCTACACCACGACGGAAGAGCCTCCACTTTAGCCGCATAGAATAGCGAAGAAGAGGATCTCCTATAGTAAGAAATCGCGTCCAAAGCTCGTCCAGTACAGTGCTTACAATGCAATACGGACCACACAACGGAATACATGAAGGTTGCGACCTTGCAGGTTGTGATAAAGATGACACGATTTACCCAGTGAAAAAGATCCTCACATAGAGGAAGATTTCACGTTAAAACCCACAGTAGACAAGAGAGAAAATTACTCATGATCTCTGTGAAGATAGAGATGCTATCAACAGAAATGTATTGTGGTTGTTTATCTTAGCAATACCTGCTAAAACAACAGCGCCGGAGGATACGCGTATCCTATCATTCCGTCCTATAGATCAATAGAGCGTTAAGAATATTAGCTCAGAGATCTGGACAAGCCAACACATACGTCTGCAATTGATTAGCAAGCTGTGTCATAAATAAATCATCATTGGGCGCTCCCATAGATAGCAAATCTGATTGAATACTTGTTTGTTGAGAGTCCATTCTGACAGCAACAAGCGACCCGTAAGAGAACGGGAGTCCGATAAAACAATCAGACGACCCGGAATATGACGGACCAAAACTGAACTTGGTGTACTATAACCAACAGACGGATTCTTTCCATTAAATTGAATAACGGAAACGAAAGAGTGCCTCCCTGGTTCCGGAGATACGCCACTACTGTCGAATTAAAGGACAGGAATTTGGGCATGCGTTTCTGAATAATGTTCATGCAATGACATAAAGCAAGCCTAAAAAACATTATTCCGCGGAAGAAAACTGATTGCTAAAAGACTGCGGAACCCAAAGACCCTGGCACTTCAAATCCGTAGGGATCAGTATTATATCCCAATCTGTATGACTGGCAACCATCATAACAGCCACACTCGGGTCCGGCAACTGCGGCGGCACTCTCTGAGTCAACCACCGAATGTTTGCCCCAGTCTGAATCTCTTGTAACACTAGATAGACAAGAGAACGTGTAAATCGAGCAATTCATGGATTGCCGAAAAGTTGCCGTCGAAGAGAAGCTCCTCCGAGAACGAAGCGACTCTGAGAGAGTTCTTAACCTTACTATCCACGCGAGTGGATGTAGCTAGGGCTGCGTCACGTCTAACTAACTCCAATCAGCCACTGAAGGGCGGAGTTATACGTGAACAAACTACTGCCCTCAAAAGAAATTACATTGAGAATAATATCCCGTAAATCTTTTCTTGAAGACGTAATGATAACGCCTCAGTAAGGCGGATTACGTATAATAAAGCGTCTAAGTTAAGTCTACTATACATAATGTCGTTCCCAACATTGAAATTGGAAAAGACATAAACGGCGAAAAAGAATATATGCAGTTTTTAATCACACCGTCTAGACGCATATGAACTCTCGGTATGCCCTGCTCTGCCAAAATAAACTATTTGTATAAATGATAAAATGGCAGAAATGAGCAACGCGGACAAGAAACTAAACTATCATGCTTAGTAGCAGGCTTGTATATATATATAGCGTCAAAAATAAAACACATGTTGTAATGACAATATTGGACTGCGTCGGTAAGTCAGGGACAATGTCCCCGAACCGATCGAAAAATCCGAGTCCAATGACGCTATAAGTCTCTTATCCAAGATCGCAGCAATGAAGTCCGAAATAATAATCACTGGAAGATAATGCCAAAAGATATGAAAGGCATCTTCCGATACTACTAAAGGGAAAACTCGAAATCTTTCGAATCCCTTTCGCCATCCTGTCGGACCCTATAAAGCGTTCGGTCGTCCGTACCTGATGCAACCGCGGACCGCACCGACCCAGCGCCGTCGGATAATTCCTGATTCGACCGAGAAACTGTCAAATGCTGGGATGCTGCGAAACAACTGGGCTAACTCGGATAGCACGTCCGTCACTGAGGCTTGAGGAGAAGCGGTCTTACGATGCATTGCCGCTGGAAGCTCCGTGATCGCTACCCCCGTGCATACTACCAATATGCGAGCGAACGGAGTGTATAGGCCTCGTGTCCCTTGGCTACCGGATGGCGCGACCTATTCGCCGTGGAATCACTGAATGCCGAAACTGATCGGATACTCGAGGTCACGTAGCCAATGTGCGGTCGTGTGCCCTGGTGTGAGGATGAGGAAGCATTAAAGACAGTCTCTCGGACTGTCAATATAACGGAGCGTCCCGACCAACGGACATATGCTCCGAATGTAAAATATCTGAACCACAACATGCGGTCCCCTATGTTGTTGGGCGAGAGAGGGACCTCTCTCGCTCACAGCCCGGACGGACCTGGACCAGCCAGGAACCGGACTAACAGGCTTCCTCCGATCTGTCCTCAATCTGCCGTCACTGGGTGAGTACTAAAGTAATTAAAGTGCTCGCATCACCCAAATCTCCTTCCTAGACCGCAATGGACGAACCCGGCAGCCGAACCATTCGATGAATGTACGCTACACCGGGTGAGCTAGCGAATGTCACTCCGTAGGCGATAGACATATTCCATGAGCACTTATAGCCGCTAACTCTTCATTAACTATGACGACAGAGGCACACTTTTGAAAGACATCTCCATAACTCTTCGAACAAGAAACCAGAAATGCTTGGTTAGCAAGCATAAAATAATAATATATATAGCGTCGTTCAATAATTCAAAAGTTTGTGTGACATTATTGGACTATGTCGGAACTGAGGGACGATGTCCCTGAACCGAACCAAAAATTTCTAAGTCCACCGACGCTATCAGTTTCTTATCCGGCATCGCAGCATTCTGGTCTGACGAAAGAAGCTGGAGAAGACCAAGTCAGATGACATACACAACAGCATATGTTGTTCCGAGAGGGAAAGCTCGAAATCCTCCGAATCCCTTTCGGTATCCCGTCGGACCGGATGAAACTTTCGGACGTCCGTACCCGTTTCCGCGGAGCGTCCCGACCCAGCATCGTCGGATAAAATATATGCGACAGATTCAGTTGATGCTGGGATGCTGCGATAAACTGTGCTATTAAGGAAAGCACGTCTGTTCCCGAGGCCTGTGCAGTAGCGGTCTTACGATGCATTGCCGCCGGAAGCTCCGTGTACGTTGACTCCCGCACACTTCCTATGCGAACGTCCGGAGTCTGCAGGCCTCGTGTCCCTGGCTACCGGATGGTGTGACCTGGTCGCCGAAGAATCCTTGATCGGCGAAGCTGGTAATATATCGGCGGTCACGCAGCCAATGTGCGGTCGTGTGCGCTGACGAGAAGAGGAAGCCTTAGCAGTCTCAGCGGACTGCCTATTCAACGGAGCGTCCCGAGCGACGGACGTATGCTCCGCTTGCGACACATTTTGTACCACAACATCTGGGGCCAGATGTTGTTGAACGAGAGAGGGGCCTCTCTCGCTTGCCGTCCGGATGGACTGGAACGAGCTATGAACCGGACTAAAAGGCTTCCTGCGTTCTCCCTCCGATCCGCCGTCACTGGGTGTGCATTAGGTTAGTTTATAGTGCTCGCATCACCCCAAAATTCCTTCTAGACCGCAACGGACGAACCCGGCTGCCGAACCATTCGGTGAATGGACGCTACACCGGGCGAGCTAGCGGACGTCAAAGGCCGTCGAACCTACTAGGGTCCTCTTAGGCAATTGGCGTATTTACATGAGCACTTTTCCGCTAGCCCTTCATTAATTGTGACGACGGAGGCACACTGTTGGAAGACATCACAGATACATCACCCTAATCTTGATCGTCTGAAATAGAAATTGATAAAGTAGAGTGACCCTGCGGGGAAAGGACCGGAGTGTCCAAATCCCCAACAACATACCGTGACATACGCTTCCCATATTGTCATCGAAATCATACGATACAGAACAGGAGTTAATGCGAGTACACTGACCACATATAGAATGATAATAAAGTCAGAGGAAGACTTCCTCTTAAAACAATTGATCAATATCCTTTCAATGTGAAAAGAAAACAAGTCCTGGTACTCGCACTAACCCCTGGCAATCAAAATACATAATAATAATATGATCCATTGATATAGAAAAAATAATTGAAATCAAAATATTTTGGAAAAATATTTTTTCAGAACAGCCCAAGTTTCTGAAAAGTAACGTTGAGCCCCAATGGATCCCAAGCCTAAGTGTGGACAAAAATTTTAAAAAATATTTTAAACAATTTATTCAACACTTACGAACAATAATAATGTATCTAGTTATGATTAAAATAACATCAAGATATTATTTTTTAGAAATCCCCCCCTCACACAGAGGGCTGTTGAAAATGTAAACAATGAGTGTAAAAACACTAAAATAAGACTCCAGGCACCCAGGCCCGAAATCAGTTACCAAAAATACACCATCTGATGCAAAACAGAGACTTCCAGGGAAGAAACTGCAGAACATCAGATGGTAGATGCAGAACACAACGCCTAACCACCCCTAGGTGAAGACGTAAACATGGGGAAAGAACAGAATTCATTCTGTTATTCAGCTAAAACTCCCAAGAAAATTTAGTAATAATAATTACAAAAACTATGCCAAAAGCATGGGAGAATAGCAAGGGGGAATTTAAAGGACAGGGAGAGAGGAAAACACTTGAAAAAACAGTGTAACTAAATAATCAGAATGACAACAAAATGGCTGCTGCCTTGAAAATAGGTAACTTAACATAATTTCATTAAAAAATTTTAAGTTACAGCCCTGATAATATTCTGTCACACATTCTTTTCCTCTCCTCCTTCTCTATCCTCCTTAGAATCACCATTTCACTAATATTTATGTGTCTGGCATCATTTAAACTGAGATTTATAAGCACAAAGATCAGTCAGATGTTAACTGATGAAGGGCCAAACTTAGAATGATTAATGGCGCCAATTTCGGAACGTCCTTGACACTGCGCATGCGCAGTAGGGGCGAAGTGTGGAGGGCCTTTCAGGACATGTTTTCTTTAGTTTTAGATGCAAATTTTGGGGATTGGGGGGCAAAATTTGTGTTTGGCCCTATATTTTAAGAGTTAGCACCAGCTATGTCTGGGTCATTGGTACAGTATAAAAATATCAGTGTAACTAAATAACCAGAATGACAACAAAATGGCTGCTGCCTCGAAAATAGGTAACTTAACATAATTTCATTAAAAAATTTCAAGTTACAGCCCTGATAATATTCTGTCACACATTTTTCCTCTCCTCCTTCACTATCCTCCTTAGAATCACCATTTCACTAATATTTATGTGTCTGGCATCATTTAAACTGAGATTTACAAGCACAAAGATAAGTCAGATGTTAACTGATGAAGGGCCAAACTTAGAATGATTAATGGCGCCAATTTCGGAACGTCCTTGACACTGCGCATGCGCAGTAGAGGTGAAGTGTGGAGGGCCATTCAGGACATGTTTTCTTTGGTTTTAGATGCAAATTTTGGGGATTGGGGGGCAAAATTTGTGTTTGGCCCTATATTTTAAGAGTTAGCACCAGCTATGTCTGGGTCATTGGTACAGTATAAAAATATAATATTTATTCAGCTGTGGAATTTGCATGTTACGCTGGCGGATGTGGGCGGTTCGATGGGTAAAGGGTTAAAAAAAAAAGTTCAATAAAACCATATCAAGTGAGCCCTCATGGGAAAGAGCTTGAGCTTGTTCCAATGAGGGGTCACATGTTTTGTTTTATTGAAATTTTTTGAAATATAATTTTTTTCTACTGATTACTTTCTAGATGGGCAATTCATTTGGTAACTGGTTAACTCATGCTACAGCCATAACCGGCAGACACTATGAAAAAAAAAAATCTCATTAAAATGTTACGGTAATATCTTTTCAATTTTTGCCTAAAAAAACAAAGCTTATGACCCCCTCAGTGGAATGAACTCAAGCTCATTCTAATGATAGGTCATAAGCTACATTCTGGAGGCAAAAATTAAAAGTTGCAGTTATTTCAGCACTTTTTTGCAAACTGATTGTCTTTGATCCCTGCAAGTTGAGAGGTTAAGGAGAGGGAAGGTGTTGCTTTGCTTCAAATTGTGAAGTGATAAATGTTGATATTTGAGCTTTAGAAACCCCTTGCACACTGAGGTCAAAATATCAACCAGCAATTTTTTCCCATAATGCAACTAGTAATTTAACCTCTTCAGTCTTGTTTGATGAGCTCTGTCAATAAGACTGAATTGGTTGAATTATGATAAAAATCTGCAGCTTCAAATTTTGGCATTTTGACATCTGTGTGCAAGGGATAAGGGCTGCAAAAATATCGGTTTATCGTTGTTATTTATTATTTATTTACCAACAATTTAACTTTCAAGTTGTCTTGAGTTTTAACTATAGTCCTGAATAATATTACCCATTTTCCCACTGAATCGGCCACATCCGCCCCCATAATATAGAAATTCAGCAGTTGAAAAAATATTTAAAAAAAAAATTCAACAAAATCATATCACGTGACCTCTCATCAGAACGAGCTTGCTCCAGTGAGGGGTTACATGATATTTTGATGAAATTTTTGGAAGAATTCAACAAACTAATACTTAAAATAATAAATTTTGATATAGTCTGCATTGGGTAAAGAGTTATTCGAATTACATCATCAAGGCGTGCTAATCTGTTCCACTGCAATGGCTCAAGACCCAATTGTGGTAAGTATGTTCAAATAGCTGAACAGTCTTTCAAATATATACTGGTATACTACAGTAATATTTTTAGAATACCGATATTCAGTTTAGAATATCATTCAGCCCCACAGGGGATCAAAAATTGTGGGTACTATAATTAATAAACTCTTAAATTTCTGCAGGATCAGTCAATAACACGAGTGAATAAACAGGCTTCCGGTTTTGAAAATCCAGGGAGGGTGATAAGGTTCAGAAGGGCGATTTCCTCTGCAGTTCAACCACCATTTCAATGTCATGGGTTAATCCTATCGCTTGGAAACTGTTAACTAGAGCTGAAACGGTTAACCGATTAATCAATTAATCGATGATCAACATCTTCATCGATCCAAAAAGTAATTGATCGATTAACCATTACTTTTGAACTACTGTATTATATGGGTCAACAAAGGAGCAAACTTGCTCCAAAACAGGCAAACATTGTCACACTGACACACATCAATTATATGAGAGAGAGTAAAGCATGCAAGTTACTTGCTGACATATTTGTTTGCTTGCATGATCATCATACTGTATCAGTAGTTGGAAATGGTCATTCTTAACCCTTTACCCATTGCAGGTAGCAGACGATACTTGCAAAATAAATTCATGAATTACTAAAAATGTTCAATTTTTGTCTCAAAAACATAGCTTATGACCCCTCATTGGAATGAGCTCGACAAGCTCATTCCAATGAGGGGTCATAAACTATGTTTTTGGGACAAAAATTGAAAACATAATAAATTTGAATGGAGACTTTTGTATATAGGCCTAGTCAGTTTTGTTTGTTATGTTGGGTAAAGGGTTCATGCTGTAAATCATCAACGGTATGGCAATTATTCAGATATCTATTTGGACAAGTGATTAATCAGTTAACCAAAGTTAATCCACAGGATTAATCGATCAAGAAAACCCCTTAACCGTTTCAGCTCTACTGTTAACCATTAAAGGCCTATATCTGATGTTGAGAAATTTTGTGCTCTTAGAATAGGTACAGCAGAATCCTCTTAATTGAATATCCATTTTGCCAGTGAAAATTATTCAATTAACAGGAGTATACAATTAACAGGGATTTGGTCAGTTTCCGGTGTTCTGGAGGTAAACTGAGCATTTATTATATTATACCTTGTTTGACAGAGCTCATAGAGCTCTGTCAAACAAGATATAATAGAATAAATGCCTGTATTGGATGTAGTGAGGCCAAAAAGGTTGATAAATAAGGGTAATTTGGTGCATGTCACAGTAATTTTTTCGACTTATTACAAAAATTTATATACAATTAACAGGAGTTTACTCTACAACCCATATGCAATTAACAGATCAAATTTGTACTGAAGGTATGGTAAATGGTTTTGTGTTTGAAAATTATATTCAATTAACAGGGATATACAATTAAGAGATATCCAATTAAGTGGGCTCCACTGTACTTTAACAGACATAAAAATGTCCCACAAACAATAGTTCAAATGAACTTGGAAGTGGTTGGCAGCCAAATCCTTGCTACCTCTACAGTCATCCAAGATTTGGCTAGAAATCATTGATAAGCAGTTCGACTCCTAGCCTGTGATGTAAAAGAAAGTCACTTGTGGCTTAATACAAGACTCTGTGTGTACAGATTAGAATTTCTATGCGAACACTGATTTTAGAATTGGTTAATTTAGACTTATAAAAATAAAAAAAATTTCCTGTTTTTTTGGCAATATTTACTCAATTTTGTGACAAGGAAGGGAGGCTTTTTTTTTCCACAAAACAGTCGGGAAAATTAATTTGAAATTTAATTCTTTACACTATTATGTGGAAAAAAAACAATTTTTCTGCAGTGAAAATTTTCCATGCAGTTGCAAACTTAATCAACTATATCTTATTCGACAGAGTTTGTAAATATTTAGTTCTACAAGGGTAAAAGATTTCCAGGAAAAAAAGTGATAAGGCAAATTTTCAATGATGAGGCAGGTGCCCGAGAAACAAACAAAATTTTTATACAGCCATATCATGGAGTTTCAGGTGGGTATTTAGGGCTCTTTTTATTTTCAGATCAGACCGACCAAAAAGTAAGAGGGCAATCATAGTCGAAATAAATCTAGTTGTTCATCTTCTTCAACCATTTCACCCCAGTATGCATAATTTTGCATGAAGTTTATACAGTAGAACCTGTCTTGAGAGACCGCCCTTTGGGCAACACAAAAGTGGTCTCTCAAGACAGGTGGTCTCTCATAACAGGTTTCAGGTTTTCTCAAGTCAGTGAATAACCAACCACAAAATTCAGAAATGGAGAAGAATGGATTTTTGTAATTACTATATAGTTGTTCTTTTGTATGAAGTTTTTGTAACAAATTGAAATGGACTGTTATAAAAATTATAAAAATAAATTAGTGTTGAAAATCTTCATTGAAGATTTTCAACACCAATTTATTTTTATAATTTTTATAACAGTCCATTTCAATTTGTAACAAAAAGATTTTCAACACAAATTTATTTTTATTCCTATCTGTCACATTTCAGGTATGTATGAAATAGTTTATTCAGCAATAATCCTAATCTTTTCACAGGGGTCTTATAAGAACATCTCAATCTTTAATGAGTTAGCAATTGAAACCCAATCAAGAGCTTTTAATACTTTTAATTATGTTAGTATAACCACAATGGATTTTCCAATTCCAGAACAGGTAAAAAGCTTTTGTCATGGTTTCAGTCTTCAAAGGGGCGGTCTCTCAAGACAGGTCCATTATGGCATAAAAATACAAGTTGGTACCAGGTCACAGTGGTCTCTCAAGACAGGTGGTCTCACAAGACAAGTGGTCTCCCATAGCAGGTCCATTATAGAGTAAAACCAATCGGTGCCTGGCAGATGTGGTCTCTCAAGACAGGTGGTCTCTCAAGACAGTGGTCTCTCAAGACAGGTTTTACTGTACTCCATGGGTAGCCAACACACACCTACATGGACGAGAGGATCATTTAGTGCCCTGAAAATTGGAAATTCTAACCTTGAATCAAAACAGGGGGGTGATATCACCATCAGTTATCTAATCCGAAACAGAGCAATTTTGTGTTAAATCACTTATTTTACCTAATTACCAATACCAAGCATATCATTGCGCATACCACAGGAAGAATGAGTACCCAAGTACAGAGATCACAAGTTACACTACTACAACAGTACTTATAAAGTAAATTTATAAGATTTAAAAAAGTTAAAAATCTGCTTCTCAGGTCTTCTGGCATGGTCATTTTCGCTGCCGCATGCTCTCTTTTTATAACCAATGCAAACTTGAAAAAATGCCGCTCAGGATCACCGATCCAATGTCGAGTTGTGACAACAGTTCCTCGCACCAAGGCCAACACACCTATGAAGTTTCATGACTCTAGGCTGAACTACTATCAAGTTCTCATCCGGAAACCAATTGTTGCGATATACTATGTTCAAGGTCACTGTGACCTTGACCTTTGACCTGGTGAGTCCAACATCAATAGGGTTCTTCCTCGCACCAAGGCCAACACGCCTGTAAAGTTTCATGACTCTAGGTTGAACCACTATCAAGTTATCATCCGGAAACCAATTGTTGCGATATACTATGTTCAAGGTCACTGTGACCTTGACCTTTGACCTGGTGAGTCCAAGATCAATAGGGTTCTTCCTCGCACCAAGGCCAACACACCTATGAAGTTTCATGACTCTAGGTTGAACCACTATCAAGTTATCATCCGGAAACCAATTGTTGCGATATACTATGTTAAAGGTCACTGTGACCTTGACCTTTGATCTCGTGAGTCCAAGATCAATAGAGTTCTTCCTCGCACCAAGGCCAACCCACCTATGAAGTTTCATGAATGTAGGTTGAACTACTATCAAGTTATCATCCGGAAAGGAATTGTTGCGATTTACTATGTTCAAGGCCACGTTGACCTTGACCTTTGACGTAGCGAGTCCAAAATCAATAGGTTTCTTCCCCTCACCAAGGCCAATCTACCTATGAAGTTTCATGAATGTGAGTTGAACCATTATCAAGTTATCATCCGGAAACCAATTGTTTAAGATTTACTATGTTCAAGGTCACTGTGACCTTGACCTTCGGCGTAGCATGTCCAAAATCAATAGGGTTCTTCCTCCCACCAAGACCAACCTACGTATGAAGTTTAATGAATGTGAGTTGAACCACTGTCAAGTTATCATCCGGAAACCAATTGTTTACGCCCGCCCGCCCGCCCGCCTGCCATTCACCAAACTATAAGTCGAGTTTGACTTCGTCACAACTCGACTAAAAATAAAACTTAAATGGTTTATGTCTGATATTTTACCTAAGTTAATAAAATTGATAAATTGTTTCCTGGAGTGCAACAAGGCTCTGCAATGCTTTAGCATTGCAAAACCTTGTTGCACTCAAGGCATGAAATACACCACCGCCTATGCTATTCTGTAGATTATGAGGCCTAAACATAAAACAAACCAAGAATATGAACTTTTGATTGCAAAGTAATAATTACAAAAAAAAAAAAAAAAAAAAAAAATAAAATAAAAAATGCCCGCCCACATGCAATTTTACAAAAAAATGACCTGAGAAACAGAAGATCTACTTTGTGGGGCCTAAGTACTGTTATAACAATGCAACCTGTAAGACAGACTAGTGTGCAGAATGAACCGAAAACACAACAAACAAATTATTCTTTCAATGCCGCAGCGACATGATTCTGCTGGTAGAAGACATTTAATTGTCACAGTCTCTTTGTGAAAACGATGAGTTCCCTGGTTAAAAAATATATGAATCAGGAAGCTGATTTGATGTCTATTCCAAATTAGGGCATCGACAGGGCTGCATTTTCTTGACACTATCTACTCAATTATTTCCTTACAATTCACTGGACAATTTGGGTAATTTATTTACCTATATTTCAGTGAGTATAGTGCCTTTTGTCACCAAAGATAATCAGGACCACCATGATGCAGGAAAGACTGGTGGAAAACCAACAAATGGAAGAAGTGGGGCTTTTTTCATATGAATGGAACCTGGTCAGTAATGCAACGTCATACTTTTGCTACCTCCACCAGCGTCGAAGGCTCATACCAAAAGCCTTCCCTTGACTTTCAGCTCGGACATATTGATAGGTCAGCCTACACAAACCACCAGAAATCCTGTGAAGTTGCCCCCTTACCCCACCCTCTCGGCAAAGGTGGCCATCAATGGCCACATCAAATTGCACAAGGATCAGTGATAATTTGATTCTACAGCCCTGTAGAAATAAATTATTACTGAACCTGTCCACAAATACAAGACCGATTCACGCACTTCTCTGTGTACAGTAGAGTGTGAGATGATAGAGCAACGGGGTTGGAAGGATTAATTTGATCTCTACTCTGCTCCTCCATCAGCCATTGGAATGTATCATTCAAATATACAACATCAATCTTGATGCATCATAGTTGTAACGACATGATCGAAATTCCTGAAAACAGAAAAATGATAAGAATCAGATATATGTACCATGTAAATCTGGTGTATAACACAGTATCTTGTACAGACTTTTTTCGAAAAGCTTGTGAGCTTGTTCCAAAAATATAATCGCCATTATGTTTCTCTACAAAATGTTTTATAAGAGTTGAGTTCTTGTTTGTAAGACCATATATCTTGAGTCCTCGACGAGTCAGGATGTTGACGTATAGAGCTGTAGGTTTTTAAATTTCTTGTTCGGTTTTGGTTTTTCAGGTGGAGAAAAACCTCGGTTCGGTTCGGTTTTCGGTTTGTTCATGAAGCCAAGTAAAATTCAATAAAACTCATTCTTATGTCCAGAGTCATAACTGAATGGTAGTGAAATTGAGTGAAACTCAATGAATGCCCGAAATAAGCTATAATACATGAAGAATCAGGAAGGCCAATATAAATAATTACCTAAATATACAAAACTTCTATTGTGCTTGGCCATTTTTCGAGGTCTGACACCTACACGCAACTTGAGGAAAGCTGCAAACACAACTAAACTGAAATGTTGGAAATTCACAGAATGTAGCCTTCAAAGAGTAGTGAGAGTACCCAGACACTGCCATTGAATGGCTACATTCTGTGAATTTCTGCAGCAAGAGCTGGCAAGAGAGTATTTAATAAAAAAAAACGAAAAACCTTAGATTACGGGATGTCGACGGTTTCGGTTTTTTAAAAAAACTAAAAACCTTGGTTCGGTTTCGGTTAACCTCCAGCTCTATTGCCATAATGATGAGAGTCAGACTCTAAAACAACATTTTTTCCATAAACACCACCATGAATACTGTGGTGATTGCTTTATCTTACAATTCTCAAATGTTATGCCAGCAACTTAAATTGAGGCCCCACAAAGTAGATCTTCTGTTTCTCAGGCCATTTCTTTTTTAAAATTGCATGTGGACAGACTTTTTTTTATTTTATTTTTTATTGATGTAATCATTGTTTCTTCGTTTATTTTTCTGATAACACACATAATCATTTGCACAGTGTTGGTTGCCTATTAATGCTCAGTCTTTCGATTTTGAAAATCGTAGGCGCGTTATACATCGCTCGCTACTATTTGAAGTGAGGCGCGCTATCCTGTATCCAGCCCCGTCGAGTGATGGTTGTGTTGTTGGCAAGAATAGTTAACATGCAAATTGCAATGAAGAATGCATCCACTAATTGACAGCACTGTGCATTCAGTGCGGCATTTGGGCACATCGATATTGAACGGCAACATGAAAGCTGGACGATTTGGTGCTTTCATGGTTTTTATTAACCTAACTTAACGCTAGTAGGAGACGACACTCATAAAAAAGTCTCGTATAACTAAAAGTTTTCATTTTTTGCTTCCAAAACATAGGTTGTGACCCCCTCATTAGAACGAGCGCGACGCGCTCGTTCCAATGAGGGGTCACAACCTATGTTTTGGAAGCAAAAAATTAAAATATTAAAAAAACTGAATGGCGATTTTCATTTATAGCGCTGGCCGATTTTGGTCATTACGCTACATAAAGGGTTAAAGGAATCCCAACTTTTGGGTCATGACGATGTATTATGCTCCAAGTAACAAAAAAAGAGCACACTGTGGCTATAATTTATGTAGAGCTAGTAAATTTGCTCCATCGGTGAATACTGAATGGTGATTGGTCCAGGGAGCACGAACCTCTCAAGAACACCAGGTTTTTCCAAACAGTAGAAGTAAATAGGATTTGTGTTGAATACATTCACACTGTTACTAAAGCCCACAGCCAAATATTCGTCCCTTGTTACCTAATAAAAAATAATTGGCTGTTCACACAGAAATTATATCTCAACTGGAATGAATTACCAGATTTTGATCGCTCTCTTAGCAGAGCCGAGGCACGCTGTTGTTGGCTCCCAAGAAGTTAACATTGCGGGCGCGCAAAAGCGACAGCGCGCCTCAAAATCGAAAGACTGAATGCTGGCCACTGAAAGTCAAACAGCTAAGAAAACACTGACCAACTGCCCAAAGTGTGTAACCATTGGTGTATGGAAGGAGTGACTGGCATGCACTTTATCACAGGACTTGTCAATATGGGAGGAATTTGGATTAAAATTCACTTGCTTTCTATGATTGAAATACACATCAACCTTATGGCATAGAGTAAATCATGCAATGACACTGCAGGTCACTGTCATGTAACTAAAAACAAAAGGCCCCAGGGGGCCCTGAGTGTGCTCACCTGACATGGTATCCTAAATTTCAACCCAGGGAACTGATTTGAACAAGTTGCATCTGCCCCTCCTAAGAAAAGCTTATACCAAATATCCAAAGATTCTGACTGGTGGATCTGAAAAAAACCCAGATTTTAAAGAATATTCCTCATATTGAACTAAGTTATAATTTGGGCTCCCACAGGGAGCCCAAATATGAACCCAGGGATTTGGCTTGAACAAATTTGAATCTCACCTCCATAAGGATGCTGCATACCAAATATCAAAAGATTCAACTCGGCGGAATGGAAGAAGAAGATTTTTAAAGAATATTCCTCAGATTGCACTAATCTGATCATTTGGGCTCCCATAGAGAGCAAAAATATGGACCCAGGGCTTTGATTTCAACAAACATGAGAATGAATCTTCCAAAGATGTTATATGTGAAATATGAAAGCCTTTGGAGCAGTGGTATGGGAGAGGATTCTTTAATGTTTTCCCCATAACTCACAGTGTTAAAAAATGATGACTCAGTATTTGTTCAAAGTTCTGGAAAAATACCCTATGATAAAACCGATGGCAATTTCTTTTTGACCATTGCTTTCTGCTATTCCTAAGGAAGCTTCACACAAAATAAAAATTGTCAGTGTCATGTAGTTTTGGAGATATGGGCGTTTTAATTTTTTTCTATTTTTAGCTCTTGCGGTTTCCATGGGGCAACAGGAACATTTTTGGGGGGCATAAATTAGATACTTAAGACCTAATAAGTCCTCATATCTAGTGCTGCTGTGGTTAAGACTTTTTTTCTGACCGGTTAACCAGCGTGTTTGACCGTGGTTAACCGCATTTAAGGTACTTATATTTGTAGTGTGTTCTTGCTTCAACTGTAACTATTATATTGGGCCGGCCAATGTTATTTACATTGACCATAAATAATAATAAAGAAGTATTCTATTTAGTCGTTGTTGTTCAATCGCCCATGTGTTTACATCAGTGCGTGTACTGGAAATCAACAGGTTTGTGGGGCCAATATGGAAGAAACCATAAAAAATAAAAAATCATCAAAATAACAACGAAAAAATAAATAATAACACATTAAATGTTTGCCAGCAATATCTGGAGAGACGTATTTATTTATTCCATGAACTCCAATTCACTGATGTGTAATGTCCGGTTATAAACTACGCACACGTGCACCAGGTAAAGTTAGTTTCAATAGCACCAACAATGCTTAAGTGGGACAACAATTTGAAAATAATTTGTGCTGTAACCTGAGCATTTGTTGTATTTTTATTGGTTTTTCTGGAACGTTCTCGCGTTCCGGAAAAAACAACTTAATCACAACAACTGTGCAGGTTACGGCGCAAATGGTGCTCTGATTCTGAAACTATGAAGTTTCGGTCACAAACGAGCGTTGGATTTTCTTGACAGGGATGAAGACATTGGGGTGATAAACAAACAACGAAAAACAAATAAATGCGAGTATTTTTTAAATCTTTAATAATAATTTTCCTTTATTCTTTTATCTTATTCACCACGTGGTAACTCGTGAAAACTTACCTATTTCTGTTGCATCCCAAACTGCCCCAAATTGGCAAAACGTAACTTGCAACTAATTCTTTTTGACTGCATATATTTAAAAATGGGGGGTGCGACTTATACATGGGCTTTAGGCAAAGGGAGGAATTCCAAGTGTGAGTTAACCGGTTAAAACATTTTCTTGACCGGTCAAAGTTTTAACCACAGGTTAACCGGTTATCCGGATAACCGCGGCAGCACTACTCAGTTGGTAATTTACAGCACTTCGACATTTTCCCCAGAGACGTTCTGTCCCTGTAACATTTCGCCCCATGCTGTGGAATAATTTTCACGTTTCACTGAGAAAAAACCCATTCCAAACACCCTTCATTTATTACCCAACACCCCTCCAGTGAATAACCAATGTGGCTGCGTGGACCACCAAGACGTTGGGTGGGGGCAAATTACCACAAACAATCTCTTGTGAGAAATAAAAATTTAAAAAAAAAGCCACCTGCCGCATCCTTTTTGGGGAAATGAGCTCTGTCAAACAAGATATAATAGAATAAATGCCTGTATTGGATGTAGTGAGGCCAAAATGGTTGATAAATAAGGGGAATTTGGTATGTGTCACAGTAATTTTTTCGACATATTACAAAAATTTATATACAATTAACAGGAGTTTACTCTACAACCCATATGCAATTAACAGATCAAATTTGTACTGAAGGTATGGTAAATGGTTTTGTGTTTGAAAATTACATTCAATTAACAGGGATATACAATTAAGAGACATTCAATTAAGTGGGCTCCACTGTATAAATATTCGCAAGCACACATCTATTAATTACTATTAAAAATTCGTGCCCGCTTGTAACGTATACCGGAGTTGGCATATGTAGATAGGTCGAAAACTGGCGATTTAATATATAACATACACATGTCCAATAGAATCAGAATGGATGATCTCTGGAGAGTAAACACACTTCCGAGGTAACCCTCAGGGATTTGGTCAGTTTCCTGTGTTCTGGAAGTAAACTGAGCATTTATTCTATTATATCTTGTTTGACAAAATCATATCGAACCCCCCTCACCAGCATTACTTGAATAGTTCTTGTGTTAGTCATCCAACAGTATAAAAATTTAATAGAAACCTGGATCCAGAAATGGAACGAGCTATAATTAACAGACTCATCACAGACCGCCCATGAAATAATTCAATGTTTCTAAAGTCCCTAACATACAATAATGCGTCTGGCTAATAATGCATTTATTATGCACGTGAGCATTGAAATCCCGCATGTAATCATCTGAATATCAGTTAACTGACTAGACAGCCTCCCAGGTACCCAAAGGCTAGCAATTTATTGATGATGAATCATATGCTCATATATGACATATAGACAAACAATCACAGGAAACCAACCAACTAAAAAGTGGATGTGCCCATGAGGTCGCCATAGAACACGACCCAGCTGCCAATCGAGAAGTCATGAAATGCATATATATACTTAAATGCATACAAGGCTTATAGGGAGAAAACTATGTCTTGCTCGGTAATTGCCTCTTAACACATTGGCTGTGGGGAGGGAGGGGAGGATTCAAAATCATATCGAACCCCCCTCACCAGCATTACTTGAATCGTTCTTGTGTTAGTCATCCAACAGTATAAGAACCACAAGGCTCCCTCACATCTGACCGACTCCATAATGCCACTAAGGACGTAGAAGATTGATTCAAGGTTTCTGTGATGACAGAGGTGCTACTAGCAGGATTTTTCAATGAGACTGTTTGATCTTTAACAGAATCTGCTGAATCAACGGAGTTGGAGGATACACATATCCTATCACTCCGTCCCATGAGATCGACAGAGCGCCTACTGCGTATGCTCAATGATCTGGGCATGGTGACACAAACGTTGGTAACTGATTGTACAGGTGTGTCGCAAACAGATCAATCATGTGACAATCCCACTAGTAGCAAATCTGTCTGAATATTCGCTTGTTGAGAGTCCACTCTGATGGCAACAGATGACCTTTCCGAGAGAGCGATTCTGCTAGGACATTCAGACGACCCGGTATATGAAGGACAGAAAGATGAACATTAATTCACATAATGGAAATGAATGAGTGCCGCCTTGGTTCTGGATGTAAGTTACTACTGTCGAATTGTCCGACAAAATCTGAACATGGACGTTCGCTATTATGTGAATCCAATGTTGAAGAGCTATCCATACATCTCTTTGATGTTTATGTGCTTCTCTTGGAACCGAGGGTCCCAAAGACCCTGACACTTCAAGTCTGCGGGACCTAGGGTCACGCCCCAACCCGCCTGACTCGCATCCATCATAATCACAAAAGCCGGATCACTGAAGATCTGCCCAAATCTGAACCCTTTGTTTTACTAGGTCTGTTAAAACAATACTGATTTTGAGTGAATGCGTCTTCACACTCCAGCTCTGAGTAAAGAATATCTGGAGGGGACGCGTGCGTAGATGGCCCATCGGAATAAGGTCTGCTCTGCACAACCCCATCAGTCACATGAATTCCCTCGCTATTAATGCGTCTGAGTGTAGACAAAAGCGAGCATAACAACTGACTAATTTCGCTCTGAGTAATGGCAGACAAACCAGATTGTTGTGAGTCTCGAAGCTCATCCCCCAAGTGAGTGAACGGTTTGGACAGAGCTAGATCCGACTTTTTCTCATTTACGATGAAACCGAGACATTGGAGTAATAGAAGCAGACTCTGAACATCGAACTGAGAATAATTTTGTTGCCGTATCTCTGCAGAATGTCGTCCAAGTAAGCGGCGTTACCGGAGATGGTATGACATAACTGAGTTCATTATTCGAGTGAATGCCCAGGGAGCCAGGTTCAGACCAAAGCACATTACTCTGAACTGATAGACCTTCTCTTGTACTGCGAACCGTAGGTACTTTCTGAATGCCGGATGTACCAGGACATGAAAGTACACATCCTTTTGATCTCTGCTTGCTGAATAGTTGTTCACTCGATTGCTCGCTCATACTGACCGAATGGTCTCCATATAGAATTTTGGAGTCACAATAAGCTTGTTTATCCAGCTTAAGTCGATTACCAGTCGGAACGAGCCGTCTGGCTTCGGTACAAGGAACAGGTGACTGTAAAAATGATAGCCATAGGCCGTCCAAGACTACACTTCTCACCCACTGATCTTCCGTGACTGCTATCCAGTTTCTCGCTAAGTTTGATAACCTTCCGCCAACTGGCAAGCAATAGAGGTCATGAACATCACCTGTATGACCTGCGAGGCTTATGGGAGGAGAAACTATGTCCTCCACATGAAGAACCTCATCTCGTCGGCCTATGAGCGTCTGAGCGATAGTCTCAATCAGACCTATGCCCCTTTCCCGAGTCTCTATATTGATGACTATATTGACGACCTCCAGAGTAATTGTAAGGGGGTTTCTTGTACCCTCGTGAGGATTTCCCTTATGACGTTTAGATCTGGAACGTCCTCCTTACTCTTGTCTTCTGAAGCGGGTTGTTGAGACGCCGACTTCAATAGCAGAGCACTTGACACTTTCTTAGTAGCCTGTTCATAGACTAACGAAAGCCGAAAGCTTGTTGTCAAAAATAGTATGCCCGGAGATCAGAGCTACCCTGAGAGAGCTTTTCACCTTGTCATCTATAAGTGATAACGACGCAAGGGCAGCATCATGTCTAATTAACTCCAGATTAGCCACTGTTAGGGTGGAATAATACATGGTATACATAACTGCCCTGGAAAGAACTCTAAGAGACGTACAAACGTCCTCAAATTCCTTCCGCTGAGACATTGCATCATAGCTCTGGTAAGGTGATCTGCGTAAGACATTGTGTCCAAATTTGCTCTACTTGATGAAATTGCCGTTTCAATTGTGTCTGAGTGAATAGTGAATGATGCAGGCAAGGATACATCTAGAACCCCGGCCTGCTCATCGAAATGCAGAGGAGCTCTCTGAACATCATCTCCGACCATTTTAAATGAACGTGGTCCAAGAAACGGTATGCTTATGGAAGATGAAGTTAAGAAACCACCTTTATTCCTCGCACTCGAGAGGTTGAATATGGCATCGTCTACATGGCCGAAGGCCTGCGACACCTTCCTAGACTGAACTGGAAAAGAAAGAACTTCTTCCTTTGTCCGTATAAAGTCTGCGTCCAGCGACGCCAGCAGCTTCTCTCTTGTTGTCGCAGCATTCTGATTCGTCGTAACAAATTCAGGGTAGTATTGATGGATGAAATCCATTGCAACCATGTGCTGTTCCAAAAGGGAAGGGTAATCCTCTTCCTTATCCCTTTCACCATCCGAGAGAATCTGCTGCAAATCTCGGTCCATTGCATCTGCGTGAACAGACGACTGGACCGACCCAGCACCGACCGACAGCTCAGGTTCTGAGTCTGAGGGAGGCTGCACCTGCACTTGCTGGGACGCTGCGATCAGCTGCATAATCTGCGACAGCAAGTCTGTCATCGAGGCCTGAGGAGCAGTGGTCTTCTGTTTCTTAGCCTCTTGCTGCTCCTGGGACGGTGTGTCGGAGATGGATCTCTTCTCCGAAGGTCCCGATGATCGATGGTCAGATCAGATGGTCCGACTTCACGGGCGAAGAGTGGTCCCTTCTTTGCGCAGCTGGCTGGATAACCGAAGCCGAGTAGCCAGGATGCAGTCGTGTGTGCTTTAATAACATAGCATTTCCAACCAGAAAACTTCATTTCAGCTTGTGAAACGTAGCAGAGGAAGCCATGACTGAAGCCGACCCCGGCTGCAGACTAGACAGAGCATCCTGAACGGTGGGCGGACATATGCTCCGGCTTGTGCAAGTTTCTCATAACAACAGTTGGCCCCAAATGTTGTTAGATTGGAGAGGGGCCTCTCCCGCTCGCAGTCAATTAGACCTCGCCGTGTACAAGAAACTTGCTGACTTCCTCCCTATTTCCGTTGTCACTGGGTGAGCTTATTTATATTTAAGTGCTCGCTCTACCCACATCTACACTTCCTTCGACTGCAACAGACTTACCTGGTGTCACGGCTCCCACGGATGGAGTAACTGCTTCACCGGTTGAGCTAGCTGCTTGCAAGAGATTAAAACCCTTAACAAAAGGGCCTAATTCTTGCAATCATGAGCACTGCAGCTAGCTCTATATGTTCAATGGAGCACGACGATGGTAGCACACTTGGATGGCTGTCAGAATATCATCACCATGTTCATGTTCCTCTGAAATAGAAACTGAAAAAATGAATTATAATGCAGTGAGAGGCCTGGCCTCAGAACCTCACCGCCAACAACGTACCGCAACACCCGTCTCAAACATTAGTCATTCCAGTGAACACAAGAATGACAAGAGTCCGCAGGAGTGCATTGACTAAAGTCGATATCAGTCCTCCAAACTCCACAACAAAATATATAATAAAGATACATGAATAATAGCAATCAAATTAAATTCAAAATATTTTTCAGCAAACGTCTAAGTTCTAAGGGAACATTAAGAGCCCAAAGGCATCCCAATAGAGCCTAATTGTGGACAAAATCCAAATTTATTGAGCTACACTACCGGAATAATAATAATCCATGTATCCTACAGTAATTCTACAGTAATAGAATATAAAATACTACCTATATATGAGGACGTTGTTAATGTAAACAACGTCAATGAAAAAAAACGGAAACAAGACATCAGGCCACAAAAAGGCCCAAAGTCAGAAACCAATTTAAATGCTACCAGATGCAAAGCCAGATCTTTATATGAAGAAAAAACGATACATCGGATAAAAGGTGCAAGACTAAATGGCCTACACTCCTAGGGTGAGGACGTAACAATGGGGACAAACAGAATAAATATTCTGTAATACACGTTACACTCCCAAGAAATTTAATAAAATATTTCAATAAAAAATAGCCAAAAAAGCTTAAGGGATTAACAGGAAGGGTTCATGGAAGGATAGTGAAGGAATACTTAACAAACAGTGGAATAATTATTATCAAAAATGTGATGTCAGGCTATGTCTCGAAATTGGGAAACATGAAATAATTTTATAATTATTATAAAGTTACAGCCCTGAACGTCTGAAACCCCGTTGAACACTTCCATCATCCAATAACAGCCTTGGATACATCAATTCTTGCATTGATTTGTGTCTGATATCCTCAAAAAAGGAGATTTTAAAGCACAGATGATGTCAGTTGATTCTTGCTGACTTTAGGGCCAAACAAAGAATAATGTTGATGCCAATTCCGGTCGCTTTCTAACGGCTGCGCATGCGCGGAGAGTAAAAGTATGGAGGACCAGATAGGACTTTTAATTTTCGGTTTTGCAAGCAAATTTGGGGGATTGGGGGGGGGGGGGGTCAAAATTTGTGTTTGTCCCTTGATAACTTTGAGTTTGCACCAGCTAGTCTGGGCCATTGGGTTATAGCATACAAATATTTTGGTACAATTCGGGCACCCACAGGAAACCCAAATATGACCCCAGGGACTTGGCTTTAACAAACTTATATCTCACCTCCCTAAGGATACTATACACCAAATATCAAAAGATTCTGACTGGTGGATGTGATGAAGATTTTTGAAGAATATTCCTCATATTGAACTAAGTTATAATTTAGGAGCCCAAATATGAACCCAGGGACTTCGCTTGAACAAACTTGAATCTCACTCCCCTAAGGATGGTGCATACCAAATATCAAAACATTCCGACTGCTGAATCTGAAGAAGATTTTTAAAGAAAATTCCTCTTTTTGAACTAAGTTATAATTTGGGCTCCCACAGAGAGCCCAAATAAGATCCCAGGGACTTTACTTGAATAAATTTGAATCCAGCTATAAAGAAAGTCCTTATCTCAAAAACTGCTGCTGTAATGAAAAATGAATTTATGTATATACTGAGAACAGGATCTCAGCTCAGTGAGTATAACAAAGCGTTATTTGAACAGAATTTGAAAATAGCAAAATTGGAATATTTGGGGAATGACATAAATGATAGAATGGAATGGCTTGATGAATTTAACATTTTCCAATACTGACTTTTAACCCTTTACCTAACATAGCAGTCAAAAACGGCCAGAAAATAAACCAGAATAAGCCGACCACAGCCTAAAATATCTATGAGGTTTCTCAATAAAGCCATACAAATATGGATACCATTAGAACCAGCACTTCAAGCTTGCTCTAATGGTATCCATATTTGTATTGTTTTGTTGAAAAATTGTGAAATTTGCTTTCGAAAAATGTGAAAATTAATTTATTTTTTAAAAATGCCGATAAGATCACTGATCCAATGTCGAGTTGTGACAGCACAAAAGTGAGTTTAATCATTATCAACTTATCGTCTGGAAACCAGTTGTTTACAATTTACTATGTGAAGGGTCACTGTGACCTTGACCTTTGACCTAGTGATTCCAAAATAAATAGGGCTCTTTCTTGCACCAATGCCAACCTACCTATGAAGTTTCATGAACGTGGGTGGAACCATTATCAAGTTATCATCCAGAAACAATGGTTTACGATTTATTATTTTGAAGGTCACTGTGACCTTGACCTTTGACCTAGCGAGTCCAAAATAAATAGGGGTCTTCCACTCACCTAGGCCAACCTACCTATGAAGTTTCATGAATGTGGGTCAAACCATTATCAAGTTATCATCCGGAAACCAATTGTTTACAATCCACTATGTTGAAGGTCACTGTGACCTTGACCTTTCACCTAGTGAGTCCAAAATAAATAGGGTTCTTCCTCTCAAGATGGCCACCCTACATATGAAGTTTCATAAATGTGGGTTGAACCATAGAGAAGTTATCCTCCGGAAACAATTGTTTATGATTTACTATGTTCAAGGTCACTGTGAACTTGACCTTTGACCTAGCGAGTCCAAAATAAATAAGATTCTTACTCTCACTGATGCCAACCTACATATGAAGTTTCATGAACGTGGGTTAAACCATTATCAAGTTATCGTCCGGAAGTTAAAAAATTTATAGTAATTTATATATTTTTTATACTTACCAACGACCCAGACTTAGCTGGTGCTAACTCTAACAAAACCAGGGCCAAACACAAATTTTGCCCCCCAATCCCCAAAATTTGCATCCAAAACCAAAAGAAATCATGTCCTATAGGACCTCCATACTTCGCCCCTACTGCGCATGCGCAGTGTCAAGGACGTTCCGAAATTGGCGCCAATTATCATTCTTACTGGCAGTGCCTGGTCAGCGCTATGTACTCAGCGGGGAGGCAAGAGTTCCCAACTCCTGGGAGGGCCATCCCCGTCTGGGTCATTGGTAAGTATAAAAAATATATAAATTACTATAAATTTTTTAACATTTTTATACTGTACCAATGACCCAGACTTAGCTGAATAGTAAAAAGGCTGGAGGGCCTAGGACATGGAGGAAAATCCAATAAGCTCAACTGTATAATATAGAGGCAACCCCTTAAGGAGAAAAGGAGTATTAGGCTTTACATGTATCTTTCTTATTTAATGTTAAATTAGAAAGATACAATACCCTTCATAATTGAGCACAATAACATTCATGTTCTCTATTAACATCCAGTATAACCCTTTATACTAATTATTTTTAAAGTAAGCCAATAAATAAAGTTAGTCCAGAGAATTGAGACTCTTTATAATCTTTTAAAAGTGTGCGAGGATTGTATATTAACGCCCATTTGACACTTGACATATACAAATGCTTCACACCGAGCTACACTTTAAAAATATGACATGAATGAATTTTAACATTAATATTACACTTTAAAACCATCCCGGAAGCGACTCAGAAATACTGACTTTGGAGGAGACATTCCCTTGCTTTTCACTATAAAGCAGGTGACCTAAGGGAACACCCTCCCCCCCCCCCCTTCCCCTTGCCCTGGGTCAAATAGCCCAGAGCGAAGAGGGCAGACGGACGGAGTCACTGCCGGAACAGAAAGCCTGCATAACTATAGTTGCAACTGTTTAGTGGACGACATTCTGAGCAACAGATAACGGACCTAAACAATGCAGGTCCCCAGAAATGGACTCAATATTTCTGAGATAAAAATTCGTGAATGTGGATGACCAATAAGCAGCCTTCATTAAATCTGTAATAGCAATACTATTAGCGTAAGCCCAAGAAGTAGCAAGAGCTCTTACTTCATGAGCCAAAATCTTAAGCACAGACTGCTGAGAAGAAGATAAACTCTCATAAGCAGTACGGATAGTTAATTGAATCCATCTAGCAATAGAATGGACCGAAATGTCCCTTCTATTAGGCATCAAAGACAGAAAGAAACGTTTTCGTCCCTTTCTGATAAACTGAGATCTCTGTTTATAGATACGTAATGCTCTAACAGGACAGAGTAAAGGCCTACGCCCGTCTGAAGACGGAAGAGCCTTAATGACAATAGGTTCCGGATATTTATTAGGAGCCTGATTCTTAGCTAAAAAACCCACATTAGTAGTGAAGGTGATAGTGTTCCCGACACTACGATAGTGAGAATCATCCACCGACAGTGCATGAAGCTCACTGACTCTTCTAGCAGAAGAGAAAGCTAAGAGGAAAGCTGTCTTATAAGATAAGAATTTGAAATCTACTGTCCCAAGAGATTCAAATGGCTTTTCCTTCAATTTAAGAAGAACCCAAGCTAAATTCCATTTAGGAATTAACCTAAGAGTTCTGGGTCTATTTATCGAGAAGTTTCTAACCAACTTAGATAAAGAGACATTAGATCCAATTTGTAAACTATCATGATGTGCATAGGTATCAGATAACATAGACCTATAACACTTAATAGTAACAGGCTGCAGTTTGATTTCGTCAAACAAGTATACTAGAAAGTTTGCAACGTCTGGTATAGAGGGATCGAAAATATCTACAGAATGATCCCTACACCAACGACGAAAAACCTTCCACTTAGCCGCATAGTTTAGCATAGTTTAGCGAAGAGGAGGTCCTCCTACAGTTAGAAATCATGTCCACTGCTCGTCCTGTAAAGTGCTTGCCATGCAAGAAGGACCGCACAACGGAAAAACGTGAAGGTTGAGACCTTGCGGGTTGTGATGGAGTTGATGCGATTTCCCCTGCGAAAGAAGATCCTCCTGTGGAGGAAGCTTTCGCGGTAGGTCCCACAACAGACACCTGAGTAGATTTATCCACGGTCTCTGTGGAGACAGAGATGCTACCAACAGAATCTTGCATTGAGATTGTTTTATCTTTAGCAATACTTGCTGAATTAACGGCGCTGGAGGATACGCATATCCTATCATTCCGTCCCAAGAGATCGACAGAGCGTCTACTGCAAATGCTCTTGGATCCGGACACGGAGACACATACGTCTGCAACTGATTGTTGAGATGTGTCGCAAATAAATCTATCATTGGCCATTCCCATTGGTAGCAAATCTGATTGAATACTTGTTTGTTGAGAGTCCACTCCGATGGCAACAAGCGACCCTTTCGTGAAAGGGAGTCTGCTAGCACATTCAGACGACCCAGTATGTGACGGACCGAAAGAAGAACGTGATGTTCCTAGCGCAAACAGAAGGATTCTTACAATTAGATTGAACAACGGAACTGAATGAGTGCCTCCCTGATTCCGTATATACGCCACTACTGTCGTATTGTCGGATAGGATTTGGACATGAGCATTGTGAATAATGTCCATCCAATGACGTAACGCAAGCCAAATTGACATCATTTCCTTGATGTTTATGTGCTTGCCCAGGAATTGCGGATCCCAAAGACCCTGGCATCTCGAATCCGTTGGGATCAATGATGCACCCCAACCTGTTTGACTGGCATCCGTCATAATGGTAAAACTCGGATCCGGCAACTGCAGCGGAACTCCCTGAGTTAACCACTGAATGTTTGCCCAAGTCTGAATCTCTTGTTTCACTTGATCTGACAAGAGAACGTCTATGTCGAGCGAATGAATTTTCACACTCCAATTCTGAGTCAAGAAAATTTGGAGAGGACGCGTGCGTAACCGCCCCATCGGAATGAGATCCGCAGCGGCTCCGCACAGACCTATCAGTCTCATAAATTCTCTCGCTGTGACTTTGTCTGCGTGCAGACAATAGCGACGTAACAACTGACTAATTTCGCTCTGGTTAACGGCAGACGAACGAGATTGTAGTGCGTCTCGAAGCTCATTCCCAGATGTGTGAATGACTTGGATGGCACCAGATCCGACTTCTCCTCGTTTACTATAAAACCGAGACGTCGGAGCAATAGAAGAAGATTCTGAACATCGTTCTGAAGCGTTAACTCGTTGCCGTACCTCTGAAGAATGTCGTCCACGTAGGCTGACGTTACCGCAGACGAATGAGCTTGGAAATAGATCATTACCGAGTTCATTACCCGAGTGAAAGCCCAGGGTGCTAGATTCAATCCGAAGCACATCGCCCGGAATTGATACACCACTCCTAGGACTGCGAAGCGTAGATACTTTCGGAATGTCGGATGTACCATGACGTGAAAGTACGCATCTTTGAGATCTATGCTTGTTGCATAATCGTTCACCCGAATACTCGCTCTGACCGACCGAATCGTCTCCATATAAAACTTCGGAGCGACGATCAGCTTGTTTATCCAGCTCAAATCTATGACTGGACGGAACGAGCCGTTTCGGAACCAGAAACAGATGGCTGTAGAATCCCGGAGTCTCCTGGTTTTCTTCGACCTCTACCGCATTCTTCATTAAAAGAGACAACACCTCTGACAATAGAGCGTCTCTTTTCTGCGGATTTGACGGAAGTTGAGTCCACTTTGGACTTCGAGTTAATGGAGGCTTTCGTTTGAAGGATATCTTTAGACCTTCCGAAGTTACTCCTCTCACCCAAGGATCGTCCGTAATCGACGCCCATTCTTGTGAAAAGCTCGACAACCTTCTGCCAACCGGTACGCGATAGAGGTTTAAGCCATCACCTCCTGGACCTGCGAGGCCTGCGGTAGGAGAAACCACGTCCTCCACGACCCGCACCTCGTCCCGTCGACCTCAGGGCGTCCGACCGGTTGTCCCGGCCCGAAGGACGTCCCGAACGTGAGTCGCTACCTTGACGATCTCTCGAATAAGACCAAGAGGACGCACCGGAACCTCTATAGGAACCTCTCTTGGGCGCATTAGACCCAGAAGTGCCTGTCTTATTCTTGTCTGCCGTATCCGACTTCTTAGAAGCAGATTTGAACAACAGAGAATCCGAAGCTTTCTTTGTAATTTTATCATAAATAGCAGAAAGCTTGCTGTCAAAGAGAAGTTCTCCGGAGACCGAAGCGACTCTGAGAGAGTTCTTCACCTTAGTATCCACGAGTGTGGATGTAGCTAGGGCTGCGTCACGTCTAACCAACTCCAGGTTTGCCACTGAAAGGGAGGAGTTACACGTGGAATAAGCTACTGCCCTTGAAAGAAGTCTTAAAGAGGATTGTATATCCTGAAATTCTTTCCCTTGAAGGCACAGTGATAACGCCTTAGTAAGGTGATCTGCGTAAGATAAGGCATCTAAACTGGCTCTGTTAGACGAAATAGCTGTTTCCAACACTGCGGTTGGAATAGAAGCCGACGACGGTAATGATAACTCTAAGTCTTCCGCCTCGTCGTCCATACGCAGAGGAACTCTCGGAATACCCTGTCCTGCCGTGTCGAATTTATTCCTTGCATTAATGAAAGGCAGGTTGAGAGTATTGGCGGACAAGAAACCTACTTCCCCGTCTTGGAAGCAAGTTTAAATATAGCGTCGTTCAATAATTCAAATGTTCTTGCAACATTATTGGACTGTGACGGAAACTCGGGAGCGATGTCCCTGAACCGCTCAAAAAATTCAGAGTCCAATGACGCTATAATCCTCTTGTCCGGAACCGCAGCAGTCTGGCCCGACGGAACAACTTGAGGGAGAAAGTGCCGGATGAAGTCCACGGCAGCTTTATGTTGTTCCGAAAGGGATAGCTCCAAGTCATCCGTATCCCTTTCACCATCCGGTCGGACCTCATGATGCTCCCGGTCGTCCGCCCCCGATGCTTCGGCGGAGCGTACCGACCCAGCGCCGTCGGATAATTCCCGATCCGACACCGTTTCTGTCGGCTGCTGGGATGCTGCGATAAGTTGTGCTATCTGCACAAGTACGTCCGGCATCGAGACCTGCGGAGGCGCAGTCTTTCGCTGCTTCACCGAGGGCAGCTCCGCATCAGATGGCTCCCGCATACTTTTTCTATGCGAACGTCCGGAGTCCATCGGCCTCGTGTCCCTGGCTGCCGGATGGTGTGACCTGGTCGCCAAAGAATCCCTGATCGGCAAAGCTGGTAAGATATCGGCGGTCACGCAGCCAAGGTGCGGTCGTGTGCGCTGACGAGAAGAAGCAGCCTGAGCAGTCTCCGCGGACTGCCTATACAACGGAGCGTCCCGAGCGACAGACGTATGCTCTGCTTGCGACACATTTTGTACCACAACATCTGGTCCCAGATGTTGTTGGACGAGAGAGGGGCCTCTCTCGCTCGCGGCCCGGCTGGACCCGGACGAGCTAGGAACCGGACTCAAAGGCTTCCTCCGATCTCGCCTACTATCCGCCGTCACTGGGTGTGCACGTTGAATGTTTATAGTGCTCGCATCACCCAACATTTCCTCCTGGACCGCATCGGACGAACCCGGCTGCCGAACCATTCGGTGAATGGACGCTACACCGGGCGAGCTAGCGGACGACATTTGTTTAATCTCCATGAGCACTTTTGCCACTAGCTCTGTATTCATTTGTGACGACGGAAGCGCACTTGCGGAAGATAACATGGAAACATCACCCTGTTCTTGTTCCTCTGAAATAGAAACTGAGAGAGTAGAGTGACCATGCGGAGAAAGAGCCGGCATAGCCCTTTCTCCAGTAACAACATACCGTGACACACGTTTCCAATGTTTGTCATCCCAATATTGACATATAGAACAGGGATTAGTGCGAGAACACGGACTACAATTAATACAATGATCATGAAAGTCAGAGGAAGATTTCTTCCTATTACAATTTGAACAACATCCTTTCACTGTGAAAAGTCAACAACAAGTCCTAGTTACTTGCACAAACCCCTGACACAAAGATACATAGTAACATGATCCATTAATAATGAAAAAACAATTGCAAATCAAAATAATTTTTGAAAAATATTTTTTCAGCGAAGCCCAAGTTTCTGAAAAGTAACGTTGAGCCCCGATGGATCCGATGGCTAAGTGTGTTCAAAAATTTTAAATTTATATTAAATAATTAATGCAACACTTACGGATAATAAAAATGTATCTTATAGTGAGATAAACTACACCAAAGGCAAACAGCCCCCCTCAAAAGAGACTGTTGCCAATGTAAACAAACAGTGTAAAACACCAGAAAACATGACTCCAGGCACTGAAAAAACTGGCCCGAAATCAGTCATCAAAATTACACTCTATCTGATGCAAGACAGAGACTCCCAGGGGAGAATCTGCAGAACATCAGATGGAAGATGCAGAACACAACGTTTATACACCCATGGGTGAAAACGTAACTATGGGGAAAATAACAGAAAACATTCTGTAACCAAGCAACTCTCCCAAGAGAATTTTAGAAATGAACTTTCTCAAAAATATGCCAAAAGCATGGGAGAATTGCAAGGGGGGACTTAGAAGGCCAGGGGAGAGGAAACACTGAATAAGCAGTGCAACTTTTTGGTAAGAATGACAACAAGAGGCCCATGCCTCGAAAATAGGCAACTTAACATAATTTCATAAAAAATTTTAAGTACAGCCCTGATTATTTTTTGTCACTCCTTTTCCCTCTCCTCCTTCTATATCCTCCTTAGAATCACCATTTCTCCAATAATTACGTGTCTGGCATCCTTTAAACTGAGATTTACAAGCACAAAGATCAGTGAGATGTTGACTGATGAAGGGCCAAACAGAGAATGATAATTAGCGCCAATTTCGGAACGTCCTTGACACTGCGCATGCGCAGTAGGGGCAAAGTATGGAGGTCCTATAGGACATGATTTCTTTTGGTTTTGGATGCAAATTTTGGGGATTGGGGGGCAAAATTTGTGTTTGGCCCTGGTTTTGTTAGAGTTAGCACCAGCTAAGTCTGGGTCATTGGTACAGTATAAAAATACCAATTGTTTACAGAATTACTATGTTGAAGGCCACTGTGACCTTGACCTTTCACCTAGCAAGTCCAAAATAATAGGGTTCTTCCTCTCACTGATGCCAACCTACCTATGAAGTTTCATGAACATGGGTCAAACCATTATCAAATAATCATTCGGAAACCAAGTGTTTTGATTGACTATGTTCAGAGTCACTGTGACTTTGACCTTTGACCTAGCGAGTCCAAAATAAATAGGGTCCTTCCTCTCATGAAGACCTACCTACATATGAAGTTTCATGAATGTGGGTTCAACCATAGTCAAGTTATTATCCGGAAACCAATTGTTTACAATTTAGTATGTTGAAGGTCACTGTGACCTTCACCATTGACCTAGTGAGTCCAAAATAAATAGGGTTCGTCCTCTCACTGAGGCTAACCTACCTATGATGTTTCATGAATGTGGGTCAAACCATTATCAAGTTATCATCCGGAAACCAATTATTTATGCCCGCTCGCCCGCCCAACCGCCGTACATCAAACTATAAGTCGAGTTTGACTTCGTCACAACTCGACTAATGAAAGTGTCAATGACACTGTAGCCCAACTTGTTTAAGACATGTACATGTATAGTATATGACACAGCAATGACAAACATCTAGGTAATGACCTGATAACAAAGGTACATGTAAAGTATTGTAACGGTCTGTTCATAAATGTTGACCGTAGCCTGTAACAAATGTATACGTAAACTATTGTAAAGGTGGTCGACAGTTAGATGCTAAACTAGAAAAGAAATCTTTGAGTCCCAGAGTGGGTCTGACTGAAACACTAAATATTTGTCCTCATAGCACAGTGATAACAAAGGCACCCAAAAACACTCGTTCCTGTCACAAGGTGATAACAAAGGTACCCCAAGAAGTTTTGTGAAGATCACTTCATAAATACAGACTCTAGCCCAAGCCGTATTGACATATGCACTAACTGTGTATAAGTAGCACTGAACAAATCAAAGTTCATCTAATTTGCATAATTTCTGCACTAGAAAAAAACCTGTATTATATGTGATGTATCCCATGGTACTAAACATTCATACAAAAAAATTATTCAAATCGGAGCTTTCATATGGAAGTTCTGCGCAAAAATCTGATTGCGCCTAATTTTGGTACAAAATGGCTGCCAGCGGCAGTCTTAAATTTCGGACCGGACCCCAAAACACTCATTCTTGTCTCACGGTGATAACAAAGGTTCCCAAGAAGTTTCGTAAAGATCGGTTCATAAATGTGGCCTCTGGCCCGAGTTGTGTGTACAGTGCGACGGACAGGCAGACGGACGACGGGCCATGACAATACCTCAAATTTGGCTTCGCCAAGTTGAGCTAAAAATGCTGTGTAGGTAAAAGGTTAATGTCAATAGTGTGATACAATGTCATTGCTTACATATACCAGTATTTTAAAACAATGTCGGTACAGGAACTTATTGCTTTACCAATATACCAGGCTGCCCTATATTGCACATCATAGCTGCATTACAAGTACAATGTTGAGTTTAATCAACCATTTATACCTTTATTTCCACTTTAAAGGATTCTCAGATATAAAAGCATTTTGAAAACTGATGTTGACTCATTAATAACAAGTAATCACACAAACACTGAAAATTCAAGAAAAATGGAACCAAGAAAGGGAAATAACTAAATTTTCTAGAAGCCATCATCATTTTTTTTTTTGTCCACGACATTATTAATACAAGCCTAGGTCCAAATTTATTGAAATCAGATCTTGACTGTTTAAGCTATTGGATAAACAATGAAATTTTGAGCAAATTTAAACGAAGGGCCATAACTCATCAATTTTTTTTTATAAATCACTGTGGTTTTTGAACTTGTCCGAGACAATGTAAATATATTAAAGCATTTTATTGAAATCTGAAGTTAATATTATTACATAAACAATGAAGTTTTGGGGGCAAAATTCAACAAAGAAAGGGCAATAACTATCTTCATTCTCATGGTGATTACTGAATTACTGAACTTATCCAAGACACTGTTTTTATAGACCAGCACACCAAACTTAACTGGTACAGCATTTAATTATTTTTTTTTGGTTATCAAACTTTGTTCACTTGTCTTTGGATTGTTACAATTTATGGGAGAGTGCCTGCAGGCACTCTCCCATAAATTGTAGCAAGGCCAATCCATAGAGACAAAATAATTTCACCTCGAAGATTGTGTTATTCATTCATTTATTGTGTTTAAGGTCACTTATTTCTGCACACTGGCTAATCGTGACAACATCAGGGATAAAGTCAAGTCCACCCAATTGTTTATACCCATCCTGCCCATTTCAGAGGACTTCCAGTCCAGGCATTGGTTGCCAGGTCCTATTTTACCAGTAAAACAGAACTTGTTTACCACAGTAAACAAGCACTGCTTCACTTCCCGGGGTTCCGACCAGGAAAAGATTATGCTAAACACATCCACTGAATATGAAGCCTTTAAGCTGAAGTACATGTTCTTCAGAATGGAGTCCAAATGTAGGCTTCCAGCAATAAGTGATCTTCAAGTTATCCCATAAACAATCTTATGGACAGAAGGACAGACGGATGGATGAAGCTCGTCAATATATCCGTCTATGCAGGTGAATAATAAAATTCATCAGCAGAATACTGACAGTGATTTACTTACTTTGATGTAATATTTTCACCTGGTGTATAAAATGGATTGCACATCATATCTACATAGGCTGTGTGTAACTTTCGGAACATCTGAAAAAGTATAAATATGGTCCACATGATATATAGGCACTTATAATTATGGAATTCAATGAATGTACTGTTGAAGAAAAAAAAACAAAAAAAAAAACAGCTCCATGTTAGGCTATATAACCAATATAAAGGCCAGCAAAGGCCCCACAAAGTAGATATTCTGTTTTTCAGGCCATTTTTTGTAAAATTGCATGTGGACAGGCATTTTTTTATTTATATTGTTTTTTTGTAATTTTTTCTTTGCCATCAAATGTTCATGTTCTTGGTTTGTTTTATGTTGTAGGCCTCATAATCTATAGAATATCATGGATGATGGTGTATTTCTTCCCTTGAGTGCAAGAAGGCCTTGATATGCTGAAGCAAAGCCTTGTTGCACTCAATGGACACTCAAGGAACAAATTTATCGTTTTTGTAAACTTGGTTAAAATATCAGACATAAACCATTTAATTTTTGTTTTTTTTTAAGTTTACATTAGTCATAAAAAGAGAGCATGCAGCAGCCAAAAGGACAAAGCGGGAGAGCTTGAGAAACAAATTTTTAACTTTGTTTTTAGACCTAAATAAGTATTGATTAAAAATCATAAATTCTAAGTAATTTGTATATTTTTTATACTTACCAATGGCCCAGACTAGCTGGTGCTAACTCAAAAATTAATCCAGGGCCAAACACAAATTTTGCCCCCAAATCCTCAAAATTTGCATGCAAAACCGAAAATTCAATGTCCTATCTGGTCCTCCGTACTTTTCAGATCTGCTCATGCGCAGTATCCAGGAAGACATTGAAATTGGCACCAACCATCATTCTTTCTATATGTGGCTGTTAAATGTTGTAAACAGCGGGGAGGTATGAGTGCCCACTCATGGGAGGGCCATACCCATCTGGGCCATTGGTAAGTATAAAAAATATACAAATTACGTAGAATTTATAATATTTTTATACAACAACCAATGGCCCAGACTAGCTGAATCGTAAAAAGGCTGGAGGGCCTTGGACATAAAGGAAAATCCAATCTCTCAATCACTTCAGTAAAGGAGAATAGGAGAAAAAAGGAATTATATATGTCTTTCTCCTTTACGAGAAACGAGAAAGACAAAACACCAACAATGTAATTGAGTATTACATAATATATAATTCTCCATTTAATGCCAGCATAACCCATTATGCTAATTTGGTGAAGGAAAGCCAATATATAAAGATAGTCCAGAGAATGAGACACTTTATACTCATTTAAAAGTGTCCGAGGATTGTATATTAACGCCCGTTTGACACTAGACATATACAAATGCTTCACAGTGAGCTACGCTTTAAAAACAGTACATAAATGAGACATGGTTATTGCTTCACACCGAGCTACACATTAAAACCATCCCAACACCTACTCAGGACTACTGACACTGGAGGAGGTCTTCTCTTGCTTTTCACTATAAAGCCAGATGATATTAAGGGAAAAACCCTCCCCCACCCCTTCCCCTTGTTCTGAGGTATGAGACCGCAGAACGAAAAAGGCAGTGGAACAGCGTCACTGCTGGATTAACGGACGACATTCTGAGCAACAGAAAGAGGACCTAAAGATCTAAGGTCACCAGAGATGGACTCTAAATTTCTCAGGTAAAACTTGGTAAAAGTAGAGGGCTGTGTCCAGTACGCAGCCTTCATGAGATCAGTAGTGGCTATACTGTTAGAATAAGCCCAAGAAGTGGACAGCGCTCTAACTTCATGCGCTGATATCTTATTTACAGATCATTGATCTGAAGATAGATTTTCATAGGGAATGCGTATTGCCAGCTGAATACATCTAGCAACTGAATGAACAGAAATAACTTTTCTGTTAGGAATCATTGAAAGAACGAAACGTTTTCTTCCTTTTCTTATAAAATCTGATCGACGTTTATATATGCACATAGCCCTGAATGGACACAGCAGAGGTCTTCGGATGTCTGAGGATGGCACTGCCTTAATGGTAATAGGCTCAGGCCGTTTATCTGGAGTCTGATTCTTAGCCAGAAATCCCACTTCCGTAGTTAGGGGATTACCCACACTATGGTAGTGAGAATCATCAACTGATAAAGCATGAAGTTCACTAACTCTTCTAGTAGATGCAAAGGCTAAGAGAAAAGCTGTTTTATAGGTTAAGAATTTGAACTCTACAACATCCAATGGTTCAAACGGAGCTTCTTTAAGCTTCAACAGAACCCAAGACAAATTCCACTTAGGAATTAATCTGAGGGTTCTAGGTCTATTAATAGAGAAATTTCTAACCAGCTTGAACAATGAAGCATTAAATCCAATAGCCAAGTTATCATGATGAGCGTGTCTGATAACATAGACCTATAGCCCTTAATAGTGACGGGCTGCAGTTTGAGAACGTCAAACAAGTAGACCAGGAAACTGGCAATATTTGGTATGGACGGATCATAAACGTCTATCGACTGATCCTTACACCAACAGAAGAAAACCTTCCACTTCGCTATGTAGTTCAACAAAGAGGAGGGCCTCCTGCAGTTAGAAATTGCGTCTACTGCTCATCCTGTAGACTGTTTTCCGTGCAAGAAGGACTGCACAACGGTAATACGTGAAGGTTGAGACCTTCCGGGTTGTCATGCAGTGCACATGACTTCCCCTGATGAAAAAGGTCCTCTCATGGAGGAAGCTTGTGGGGAACGTCCCATAACAGACACCTGAGAAGATTGATCCACGGTTTCTGTGATGACAGAGGTGCTACTAGTAGAATTTTGCAATGAGACTGTTTGATCTTTAACAGAATCTGCTGAATCAACGGAGTTGGAGGATACGCATATCCTATCATTCCGCCTCATGAGATCAACAGAGCGTCAACTGCGTATGCTCGATGGTCTGGACATGGCGACATGAACGTTGGCAACTGATTGTTCAGGTGCATCGCAAACAGCTCCGTCATGGGGCAATCCCACTGGTAGCAAATTTGCCTGAATATTCGCTTGTTGAGTGTCCACTCCGATGGCAATAGGCAACCTTTCCGAGAGAGCGAGTCTGCTAGTACATTCAGACAACCCGGTATATGATGGACAGAAAGATGAACATGATGATTCATGACGTATAGGAGAATCCACTCTGTTAATTCGCATAATGGAAATGAATGAGTTCCGCCTTGGTTCCTGATGTAAGCTACTACTGTCGAATTGTCCAACAAAATCTGAACATGGACGTTCGCTATTATGTGAATCCAATGTTGAAGAGCTAGCCATATTGACATCATCTCTTTGATGTTTATGTGCTTCTCTAGGAACCAAGGGTCCCAAAGACTATTACGTTCAGACGACCCGGTATATGACAGACAGAAAGCTGAACTTGATGATTCATGACGTATAGAAGAATCTACTCCGTTAGTTCGCATAATGGAATCGAATGAGTGCCACCCTGGTTCCTGATGTACGCTACCACTGTTGAGTTGTCCGACAAAATCTGAACTTAAGCATCTATTATGTGACTCCAATGTTGTAGCGCTAGCCATATTGACATCATCTCTTTGATGTTTATGTGTTTCTCCAGGAACCAAGGGTCCCAAGGACCCTGACACTTCAAGTCTGTGGGACTTAGGGTCGCGCCCCAACCCGACTCGCATCCGTTATAATCGTGAAAGCCGGATCCGGCAGATGCAGCAGAACTCCCTGAGTTATCCACTGAATATCTGCCCAAATCTGAACCCTCTGTTTTATCAGGTCCGTTAAAACAATACTGGTTTCGAGTGAATGCGTCTTCACAATCCAGTTCTGAGTAAAGAATATCTGAACGCCTGAGTGTAGACAAAAGCAAGCATAACAACTGACTAGTTTTGCTCTGGGTAAAGGCAGACAAACCAGATTGTTGTGAGTATCGAAGCTCATTCCCAAGTGAATGAACGACTTGGACGGAGCAAGATCTGACTTTTTCTCATTTACGATGAAACTGAGACGTCAGTGTAATAGAAGCAGACTCTGAACATCGTTCTGAAGAATAATTCTGTTGCCATATCTCTGTACGTAAGCCGACATTACTGCAGACGAATGAGCTCGGAAGTGTGACATTACCGAGTTCATTATTCGAGTGAATACCTAGGGAGCCAGGTTCAGACCAAAGCACATTGCCCTGAACTGATACACCTTCCCTTGTACGGCGAAACCGCAGGTATTTTCTGAATGCCAGATGTACCAGGACACGAAAGTTCGCATCCTCTAGATCTATGCTTGCCGTATAGTCGTTCACTTGAACGCTCGCCCTTACCGACCGAATGGTCTCAATATAAAATTTTGGAGCAACAATGAGCTTGTTTATCCAGCTTAGGTCTATAACCAGTCAGAATGTGATGTCTGGCTTCGGTACGAGGAACAGGTGACTGTAGAAACCTTGAGAATTTTGATTCTCAACGACCTCTAATGCTTCCTTTGATAAGAGAGCTTGTACCTCCGCTAGGAGAGACTCTTTTGCAAGGATCTGACGGAAGATTTGTCCAACGCGGACATCTTGTTAGTGGGGGTTTCATTCAGAATGATAGCCGTAGGCTGTCCGCGACTACACTTCTAACCCACTGGTCTTCCGTGAATGTTACCCAGTTTTTCGCGAAGCTTGATAACCTTCCGCCAACTGGTAAGCAATAGAGGTATTGACCATCACCTGTACTACCTGTAGGCTTATGGGAGGAGAAACCAAGTCCTCCCCACGAAGAACCTCATACCTCGATCAGACCTCCGCCCCTTTCCCGAGTCGCTATACTGACAACCTCCAGAGTAAGAATAAGAGGGTTTCCTATACCCTCGTGAGGAGTCCCCTTTTGACGATTTCTGTCTGGAAAGTCCTCCCTTACTCTTGTCTGCTGCTGGGGGTCAATGAGATGCCAACTTTAAAAGCAGAGCATTAGACGCATTCTTAGTAGCCTGGTCATAGACTAATGAAAGCTTGTCGTCAAATATAGGAGACCGGAGCGACTCGGAGAGAGTTTTTCACCCTTCATCTATCAGTGAGGACGACGCAAGGGCACCATCACGTCTGATTAACTCCAAACTAGCCACTGTTAGGGCGGAGTTATACGTGGTATACATAATTGCCCTGGAAAGAACTCTAAGAGAGGTACGAATGTCCTCAAATTTCTTTTCGTTGAGACGTTGCACCATAGCTCTTGTAAGGTGATCTGCGTAAGACATAGCGTCCACATTCACTCTATTTGAAGAAATTGCCGTCTCAATTGTGTCAGAGCAAATTGTGAATGATCCAGGTAAGGATACCTCTAGATCCTTGTCCTGCTCATCCAAACGCAGAGGAACTCTCTGAACATCTTCCCCGACCATTTTAAATCAACGTGGTCCAAGAAACGGTATGTTTATAGAAGATGAAGTTAAGAAACTGCCTTTCTTCCTCATACTCGAGACATTAAATATGGCGTTGTCTATATGGCCGAAGGCCTGCGACACCTGCCTAGACTGAACTGGAAAAAAAAGGACCTCCTCCTTTGTCCGGATAAAGTCTGAATTCAACGACGCCAGTGGTTTCTTCCTTGTCGTCGCAGCATTCTGATTCGACGAACAAATTCAGGGTAGTATTGATGGTTGAAATCCATCGCAACCATGTGTTTTTCCGAAAGGGAAGGGTAATCTTCTTCCATATCTCTTTCACCATCCAAGAGAATCAGTTGTGAATCTCGGTCTCTTGCATTTGCGTGAACAGATGACTGGACCGACCGACAGCTCATGTTCTGAGTCTGAAGGAAGCTGCTCTTGCACTTGCTGGGATGCTGTGATCAGCTGTGCAATCTGCGACAGCAAGTCCGTCACCGAGGCCTGAGGAGCAGCAGTCTTCTGTTTCTTTGCCGCTTGCTGCTCCTGGGACGGTGTGTCAGTGATGGCTCTTTTCTCTGGACGTCCCGATGATCGAGGCCTCGTATCCCTAGCTACTGGATGGTCCGACTTCACCGGTGAAGAGTGGTCCCTTCTTAGCGTAGCAGGCTGGATATCCCAAGTTGGGTAGCTAGGATGCGGTCGGGTGTGCTTAGTAGAAGAAGCGGAAGAAGCCGTAACTGTAGCTGAGGCCAGCTGCCATCTATATGGAGCATCCCGAAAGGCAGGTGTGGACGTATGCTCCAACTCACGTAAGTTCTTTATAACAACATCTGGCCCCAGATGTTACTGGGATAGAGAGGGAACTCTCTCGCTCGAGGTCCTTTCAGACCTCGCAGAGTTTCCCACAATACTTGCCGGCTTCTTCCCTTGATCCGTCGTCGCTGGGTGAGCATGTTCATGTTTTAAAGTGCTCGCACTACCCAATCCACTTCTTAAGACCGCAACGGACGTACCTGGCATCACGGTACCCACGGACGGAGTAACCGCTTCGGCGGTTCAGCTAGCTGCAGACAAGGTACTAAAACCACCGGCTAGTGGCTTTATCCCCTGCCTTATATTCATGAGCACTTTGGCAGCTAGCTCTGTTTGCTCATCAGAGCACGACAACGTAGCACACTTTCAGAAGGTGTCACATGACCATCACCATGTTCTTGTTCCTCTGAAAAAGAAACTGAGAAACTTGATTGACTTTGCGGCGAGAGGACCGGCATTGGCCTCTCACCACTAACAACATACCGTGAGACCTGTGTCCAACATTTGTCATCCCAATCAACACATGTAGGACAAGAAATAGCGGGAGTACATCGACCACAAGCAAGGCATCAAGCATGTAAATCTGAGGAAGATTACGCCGACGGACGAGAAGTGATGGCAATAGCTCAGCTTGACTTTGTCAAGTTGAGCTAAAAATGATACATTGGACAGAAGATGCACGACAAAAAAACGCCTAAACACCCCTAGGGTGAGGACGTAACCAAGGGGACATACAGAATAAACATTCTGTAATACACATCAAACTCCCAAGAAATTTTATAAAAAATTTCAATAAAAATAAGCCAAAAGCTTGGGAGTTTAACAGGAGGGCTTCAAGGAAGGATAGGGAAAGAACACTTAACAAACAGTGGAAAAATCATTAATAATATTAGTAATATTTGGTCTTTAGTTTGAATTAAAGGCTTCATATTTCGTGGATGTGCTTCATATTATCTTTGAGGTGAAATTATGAAGTTTGTGTAGATTTACCTTGTCTCAATTTATGGGAGACTGCCTCAAGGCACTCTACCATAAACTGTTAACAAGTCACCAAATTTTGATGACCCAAAGTAATTCAGCACTCTACCAGTTAAGGTCATTTTCAACAACAATGGCTACATTATGACTACAACATAAGTGGATGCATGAAGTCAAGTTTAGACCTATGATGAACACTTTAAGTGACTTGCACCCCAGGCATTGGTTACCAGATCCGATTTTACCAGACAGCGGAACTTATTTACCACAGTAAACAAGAACTGTTCCACTTCCAGGGGATGAATTAGTTAAATAAACTATTAGGATTCACAAAGTAGATCTGTTTCTCAGGCCATTTTGGGGGGGAACGGGCAGTTTTTTATATTATTTTTTTATTTTTGTGATTATTTCTTTGCCATAAAAGTTCATGTTCTTGGTTTGTTTCATGTTTTAGGCCTCATAATCTACAGAATTGCATGGGTGGTGGTGTATTTCAACCCTTGAGTACAAGAAGGCTTTGCAATGCTAAAGCATTGCAAAGCCTTGTTGCACTCAAGGGACAAATTTATCAATTTTATTAACTTGTGTAAAATATCAGACATAAACCATTCAATTTTTGTTTTGCATTGCTTATAAAATGAAAGTGTCAATGACACTGTAGCTCAACTTGTCAAGACAAAGACATGTACATGTATAGTATGTGACACAGCCATGACAAACATCTAGGTAATGACCTGATAACAAAGGTACATATAAAGTATTGTAACGGTCTGTACATAAATACCGACTGCTGCCTGTAACAAATGTATAGGTAAAGTATTGTAAAGGTGGGTGACAGTCAGATGCTAAACTAGAAAAAAATCTTTGAGCCCCGGAGTGGGTCTGACTGAACCCCAAAATATTTATTCTCATAGCACAGTGATAACAAAGGCACCCCAAAACACACTCGTTCCTGTCCCAAGATGAAAACAAAGGTACCCAAGAAGTTTCGTGAAGATCAGTTCACAAATATGAGCTGTGTAGAAGTGACAAAAAACTGATTTGACCTAATTTCGGTACAAAATGGCCACTGGCAGCCATCTTGAATTTTGGACCGCACCCAGAAACACTCGTTCTCGTCCCAAGGTGATAACAGAGGTACCCAAGAAGTTTTGTGAAGATGGGTTCATAAATACAGCCTCTAGCCCGAGCCGCATTGACATGTGCACTTACAGTGTATAAGTAGCACTGAATAAATCCAAGTTCATCTAATTTGCATAATTTCTGCACGAGAAAAAAACCCGTACTATATGTGATGTATTCCATGTTACTAAACATTCATACAAAATTTTTTTCAAATCAGAACTTTCATACAGAAGTTCTGTACAAAAAGACTGATTGCACTAATTTTGGTACAAAATGGCTGCTGGTGGCCATCTTGAATTTCGGACCACACCCAAAAACACTCGTTCTCATCCCACGGTGATAACAAAGGTACCCAAGAAGTTTCGTAAAAATCGGTTCATAAATACGGCCTCTAGCCTGAGCCGTATAGAAGTTGTGTACAAAAGGTGAAAACAAAGGTACCCAAGAAGTTTCGTGAAGATCAGTTCACAAATATGAGCTGTGTAGAAGTGACAAAAAACGGATTAGACCTAATTTCGGTACAAAATGGCCACTGGCAGCCAACTTGAATTTTGGACCGCACCCAGAAACACTCGTAACACCAAAAAACATCAAAGTTAGTCTAATTTGCATAATTTACGCACGAGAAAAAAACCCGTATTATGTGTGATGTATCCCATGGTACTAAACATTCATACAAAAAATTATTCAAATCAGAGCTTTCATATGGAAGTTCTGTACAAAAAACAGATTTCTGCATCGTCGGTACAAAATGGTGGCTGGCAGCCATCTTGAATTTTGGACCGCACCCCAAAACACTCGTTCTCATCCCACGGTCATAACAAAGGTATCCAAGAAGTTTCGTAAAGATTGGTTAATAAATACAGCCTATAGCCCGAGCTGTATCCAATTGTTGACGGACAGACGGACCATGGCATAAGCTCAAATTTGGCTTCACCAAAGTTGAGCTAAAGACAGCATGCTGCAGCCAAAAAGACAATACGGAAGGACCTGAGAAACAGATTTTTTAACTTTTTCAGGCCTTGTGTATTTATCTATTGGGGATTAATGACACTTCCGATAGACGGAGTCACAACATGTCGGAGTTTTATGGATGGAGGAAGCTGGAGTATCCAGAGAGAACCACCAAGCAGCAGCAAGCAACTGTCAGACTCACCAATGTACTAATTCCACACAAGCAGGGTTGGCATTGGTTGAAGAAGACAAGTGCACATCGATGTGTAGTACTCCTTGGTACACAATGTCACTTTGCCCCCACGTGGGTAATCAGGATTAAGTGCCTTGCCCAAGGACACAATGCAGTTACCCCTGGCGGGGATTGAACCATGGACCTTTGGGTGAATTATTAGTAAAATGCTGTAAGTTTAAAGTATTCTACAGAATGCATTTACAGCTGCAGACAGATAACTATCCCAGACAAAAATTGTATTTATTTATTTATTGGTGTTTAAGGTCACTTTAAGCATCTTTGGCTACATCAGGAATGCAACATAGATATGAAGTTTAACCAATTATTTATATCTATGCTGACCACTTTAGTAGAAGACTTTCAACCCAGGCATTGAGTCTATTTTACTAGCACTGTTCCACTTCCCGGGATTCCCACAGGGGAAAAACAAAATTGTATATCTTTATACAGTGAAGCCCACTTAATTGGATATCTCTTAACTGTATAACCCTGTTAATTGAATATAATTTCCACACACAAAACCATTTACCATACCTCCAGTACAAATTTGACCTGTTAATTGAATATAGGTTATAGAGTAAACTCCTGTTAATTGAATAAAAATCTTGTAACCTTACGTCAAGAAATTACCCTGACTCTCAGTCTCTCCAGTTTTCTTTCGTTTATAGACCTATTTGGCATAAGTAGGGCTGTCGCGACTATCATATTTTGTAATCAACTAATCGAGACCAGTAATCGACGGTTAGTCGATTAATAGTCGCTTTCCATGATTTTTTAACAAATCATTCTTCTGTTTGTAAAACTCTGAAAATGACAATGGCACCAGTGTGTTCAGACGAAGTGGGGTTGTGGGAACAACAAATCGGTCCCGACTGAAGCTACATGTAGTCCAATCTTGGACCCACAGTCCGTAATATAATTTTACTGACTGCGGGTCCAAGTTTGAACTAGATTGAAGCCGATGAATTAAAATTAATTTACCAAAGAACGTTCCTGCATATGTTTCCTTTCTGCAATAAGTTTCTCGAAATTTTGAACATTGAGATCTATGCATTCCCTCGTCAGTTGTTAAAATTGGATCTTAGTCTGAAGTTCCGAACTTTGAGAAGTGATCTGACGTTCTGACTTTCGTCATAATTTTGTCACTTCCGCGCTTTTGGTTTTCCAATGGGTGCATTCGTGTGTACAAGACTGGAGAAATTCAGAAGAATCTATTCTTCTCGAGTAACTGTGAGTGTTCTTTCTGACACAGTCAGTGACAGTCTTCTGGATATGAATGTTAACTATGGTTAGATATTTAAAGTTATTCACCTTCATTGATCATTCACCTCACAAAACAATGCAATTTAGCCCCGACGTGTAGTAGACGTGTACCACCTTGAAAATGAACGACGATCGACTAAAAATAAAAAACGTCGACTACTTCAATAGTCGACGGTTAGTCAAATAATCGCGACAGCCCTAGGCATAAGTACATCCAATACAAACTTGAATCTGACCCCCCTAGAGATGTTGTAAATCAAATACGAAAGAATTCTGACTGGTGGATCTGAAGAACATATTTAAAGAAATTTCTTCATACTGCACTCATAGGGAGCCCAAATATTAACTCAGGGACTTGATTGAACCAACTTGAATCTTGAATCCCCCCCCCCCCCCCCCCCCCCCCCCCCCCCCCCCCCCTTAAAGATGTTGAATACTAAATACTAAAAGATTCTAATTAACAGTTCTGGAGAAGATTTTTTTTAGTTTTGGAAAACAATTTATGGGTTCTATCAGAGAAAGGCAAGTTGTTGTGCCCCCTGTGGGTGTGGCAACTTTGTTTGACCAAACATGATTTGGCATACGATAAGGAACATGTATATCAAATTTTGTTCAAATCGGCCCAGTGGTTTATGAGGAGAAGTCGATAATGTAAAGTTCACATCAGAAGGACATCGGATGGATGGACGAACGACAGACAGAAAGAGAACACTTAAGCTCCCCCTGACTTTCAGTCAGGTGAGCTAAAAATATTGAATACAAGTTCAGACAAAGTTGTGCCTACAGGTGGATGGACAGACAGACAGATGGAAAAGCTGATTTCAGTGTATACCCTCCACCAACATTTGCTGCAAGGAGTATAAAAATATTGACCCATAAATGACAACAAAAAAAAAATGCAGGACAAAATCATGTTCACAGATGGATGGATGGATGGATGGACAGATGAACCGAGGGACAGTCTGACAAGTTATCTCCTCCCACCTTCCTCCCACAAAAACCTTTCCACATACATACACAATTTTTTACAGGGATACATCCTACATTTATTCTCCAATAAAGTGACAGATAATTCATTTCAATTCCTATAAAGTTGTTGAAACATTTGTGGTGCTAGTGATAAAATTCTTCCAATTCTTCAGTTTTTGGTAAAACTAACAAATTTTCAGTTAGGCCACACAAAGTAGATCTTCTGTTTCTCAGGCCATTTTTTGTCAAATTGCATGCGTGCGGGCGTTTTTTTATTTTATTTTTTATTTTTGTGATTATTTCTTTGCCATTAAAAAGTTCATGTTCTTCGTTTGTTTTATTATTTTAGGTCCCATAATCTACGTAATAGCATGGGTAGTGGTGTATTATGTCTCTTGAGTGCAAGAAGGCTTTGCAATGCTAAAGCATTGCAAAGCCTTCTTGCACTCAAGGGACAATTTTATTAACTTGGGTAAAATATCAGACATAATCCATTCGATTTTGTTTTTTTTAAGTAGGATATGTTATAAAAAGAGAGCATGTGGCAGCCAAAAGGACCATGTGGGAGGGCCTGAGAAACAGATTTTTATTTTTTTTAGGCCTTAAGTTGTGTTAGTGTGTGACCACTGGCTTCCATTTGCAATTCAGTAGAGTAATTTGCTTATAAGGGTCAAGGAGGAGCAAGCCTGGAAATAAGCAGACTGTCATCTGCACAATGAGATGCCCAGAGGGTTAATTTGGTGATGCTACCCTGCACAGCAGAGTAGCATCACTACATTTACCATCAATGAACCTCAATCTAATCAAGGTCTCAGGCCTGAATAGATAGCAGTACCCACAAGATAAAATGGCCCACTGTATGGGATATCAACAGCAAATTCACCCTCTGGGGACCTCATTCTGCAAATAACAGATTGCTTATTTCCAGACTTGAGGATAACTTTGACTAGAGTTGGACGGTATTGAAATTTCAATTTTCATTTTGGTATCGGTATTTTAGAATGATTCACCTTGGTATCGGTTCAGTACGGTATTCATTGTCAACAACATACATGGACTCACACTGACACCAATATCATGTGGTATTCAGGCCTGAAAATAAGCAGTCTGACATTTGCAGAATGAGGTCCCCCAGAGGGTGAATTTGATGATGCTATCCCATACAGAGGGCCAATTTATCCTCTGGGTACCTCTTTCTGTTTAGTTTTGAGACCCGGATTCAGATTGAGGTTCCCAGAGGGTAAATTTAGTGATGCTACCCTGCTATGCAGGGTAGCATCACTAAATTCACCCTCTGGGGACCTCATTTTGCAGATAACAGTCTGCTTATTTTCTGGCTTGGTGTTATTTTTGGTATACTACCCAGCTATAGTTCAACATTTTATAGCAGACAAAGCCACCGAAGTGTCAAAATGTTTGAAACAACACAAGCACTCGCCATTGGTCATTCCCTTGGATATTTTCTCTCAGCTTCTTTGTTACATAAAATGACTGCCGTTATAGTCCATGGGCTCACCTTCTCGTGAATTTGTGGGATTTTTAACCAATATCGAAAATATTTTTCAATACAAAAATTTTGGTACTTTGAGATTCTCTCAGTATTCAAAATCAGTATTGGCTCAATACCGATACCGAATAGTATTTATGGTATATCACCCATCTCTAAGTTTGACCATTATGCTTAGCATGTTTGAATACTTACAGCTCTGATTTCATTGTCCCGAAGTGATGCATTTGATGACTCGACAACAATAACAAACTTTATTTTGGAATTTGTCACATAACCATATCTACGAGACACTCAAGGAAACTTATCAAGTTCAGAACTTCACTTTACACATTACCAATCTAATGTTTCAGTTTATTTGCTGCATAATATTTTTTCACTTCACAGAACCCATTTCATTAGCTGGAAGCTTCCAGCAGATAATGTCTAGTGTTCAACCGATGATCGGAACCGGCCACCACAATCGGCCAATTATGGGCAATCGGATGACAACGGCAATGGCTCCTGGAACACAGGTTCAACCGATTGTTGCCAAGCAATTTGTGATTTTTCTGAATCATATTTTATTATCTTCTGCAATTCTTCAATTGTTAATGTAAAATGATGTCGATGATACCATTCAATACAGTTGAGAAACAACCACAATGTGTATTCCTAATCTCTCTAGACGCCCTTTACGGGATATACGTGTTAAACGAATGTAAACCTTACAACTGAGCACACTTGCAGCAATTGCCAATCCATACCGGAAAAGTGAAGGATGCACTCCATTGACTCAGGTCGCAGTAAAATTACCAGTCGCGCGCACTTGGGCGGTAAACGTGGCTCTGAGAGCCACGTTTACCAGCCAAGTGTGCGCGACTGGTAATTTTACTGGGACCCCAGTCAATGAAGTTTAACACTTTGAAAAATGTTCAGTTTAATGTAGTTCTTTCGAGCCTTGACTTGTCTTGTAGTGCACAGTATTACAATCGGAATCGGCATCAGAATCGGCCGATTGTGGGCTCAAATAACCGGTAATCGGTCAGCGACCATTTTTGGTAAATGGTTGGACACTAGTTGCAATCAGATTGTAAACAAAACCAAGAATCTGATACAAATTTCAGAACATGCACATGTTAATACATTTATCTAACAATCCTTTTACATAAAGCCTGTTTCTCCCAATTTTCTGTTTAAATTGGTCAAAATATTTAATTTCAGGAACAATATTTTAACGTGTTATAACAATGCATATATGAGATAGTGCAGTGTTTACCGGAAATTGAATCCGATTGATACAGAATCGGAACAGGGTGGGCTAATACAAATGTTTTTCCGAGTTTTTAGGTGAAAATTAAGTTGATTGTTAGATAAATATATGTTATCACCATTATGTGTTGAGAAACATGTATAAAGCCAAGATGGTGTTCATATTAGGTATTACAGTGAGCCAAAAAACATAATAAAAACACCATTGAGGCAAAGATGGTGACAAATTTATCTTACCATCTCGTAAAACCACTTGGTGGTACAGTGGAGCCCACATACGCACTTGGGCGGTAAATGTGGCTCTGAGAGCCACATTTACCGCCCAAGTGTGCGCGACTGGTAATTTTACTGGGACCCCCGGTCAATGAAGTTTAACACTTTGAAAAATGTTCAGTTTAATGTAGTTCTTTCGAGCCTTGACTTGTCTTGTAGTGCACGGTATTACAATCGGAATCGGCATCAGAATCGGCTGATTGTGGGCTCAAATAACCGGTAATCGATCAGCGACCATTTTTGGTAAATGGTTGGACACTAGTTGCAATCAGATTGTAAACAAAACCAAGAATCTGATACAAATTTCAGAACATGCACATGTTAATACATTTATCTAACAATCCTGTTACATAAAGCCTGTTTCTCCCAATTTTCTGTTTAAATTGGTCAAAATATTTAATTTCAGGAACAATATTTTAACGTGTTATAACAATGCATATATGAGATAGTGCAGTGTTTACCGGAAATTGAATCTGATTGATACAGAATCGGAACAGGGTGGGCTAATACAAATGTTTTTCCGAGTTTTTAGGTGAAAATTAAGTTGATTGTTAGATAAATATATGTTATCACCACTATGTGTTGAGAAACTTGTATAAAGCCAAGATGGTGTTCATATTAGGTATTACAGTGAGCCAAAAAACATAATAAAAACACCATTGAGGCAAAGATGGTGACAAATTTATCTTACCATCTCGTAAAACCACTTGGTGGTACAGTGGAGCCCACATAATTGGATATCTCTTAATTGTATATCCCTGTTAATTGAATATAATTTTCAAACACAAGACCATTTACCATACCTTCAGTACAAATTTGATCTGTTAATTGCATATGGGTTGTAGAGTGAACTCCTGTTAATTGTATATAAATTTTTGTAATATGTCAAAAAAATTACTGTGACACTCACCAAATTCCCCTTATTTATCGACCTTTTTGGCCTCACTACATCCAATACAGGCATGTATTCTATTATATCTTGTTTGACAGAGCTCCATGAGCTCTGTCAAACAAGATATAATAGAATAAATGCTCAGTTTACCTCCAGAACACAGGAAACTGACCAAATCCCTGTTAATTGTATACTCCTGTTAATTGAATAAATTCCACTGGCAAAATTTATATTAAGAGGATTCTACTGTATAACCAATTTGTTTTACAATATCTCCTCCCCACCTTTCTTGACTTGTTTGCATATATTTTGATAACCATTCAGCGTTTATGAATTGATTTTTTATGAATGAAGATTATGATGACATCATGGTATAACGTTCTTGAGCTATGCATGACATAATTATAGGGTCCTGCAAAGCTTCGAGATGATTTTGAATCTTAAGTTGGTTTTGGTTCGATTTGAAACCGGCTGTCAGATTCGTTTTCCTTTGAATCTTTTCACTTGATTTTCACATGGTATCAGTATCTTAGACATCTCACAAAAATAGTGTCCAACCGATTACCAAAAATGGTCGCTGACCGATTACCGTTTATTTGAGCCCACAATCGGCCGATTCTGATGCCGATTCCGATTGTAATATTGTGCACTACAAGACAAGTCGAGGCTCGAAAGAACTGCATTAAACTGAACATTTTTCGAAGTGTTAAACTTCGTTGACTGGGGTCCCAGTAAAATTACCAGTCGCGCTCATTTGGGCAGTAAACGTGGCTCTCAGAGCCACGTTTACTGCCCAAGTGCGCGCAACTGGTAATTTTACTGCGACCTGAGTCAATGGAGTGCATCCTTCACTTTTCCGGTATGAACTGGCGATTGCTGCAAGTGTGCTCAATTGTAAGCTTTACATTCGTTTAACATGTATATCCCGTAAAGGGCGTCTGGAGAGATTAGGAATACACATTGTGGTTGTTTCTCAACTTTATTGAATGGTATCATCGACATCATTTTACATTAACAATTGAAGAATTGCAGAAGATAATAAAATGCGATTCAGAAAAATCACAAATTGCTTGGCAACAATCGGTTGAACCGATGTTCCAGGAGCCGTTGCCGTTGTAATCCGATTGCCCATAATCGGTCGATTGTGGTGGCCGGTTCCGATCATCGGTTGAACACTACACAAAACATACAGCTGAGATAGAAATTGTACATAAATAATGTTAAAAATAAAGACTGAGTGTAATTTCAGCTCTATTAACATAAACATAAAAAAACATCTGGAACCATGCAACCATCCATGCTAATTCCAGTGTCATTAGTCACTACCACTGCTGAAAGCAAATTTAAAGTTCTCAAGCTTGCTAACAGTTAACTCCATGCAGTGCCCAGTAAAGAATTCTCACATCCATTTCTGTTTTTGAACAAAAATCCTCACTGCGTAATATTCAAACTACATCATCAAGGCATGCCTTCGTCTTGATGATGTAGTTTGTATATTTTATCAGTCGGGACTTCAAGAAGCCTGTATTCAGTTTGAGGTAAGATTCAATTTCGAATAACAAACTCGATTCAAATCGAAACTAGAGGTACTGTGAGCAAACTCACAAAGTGATACCCCCGCGCCTGAAATGTATAAGTTGGATTATCTCCCCTTGGAAATGTCAGAACGGAATTATATTGCCTCATGCACATCTTCATATGGAGTTCTTCCATTGTGTAAAGTTTCATGAAAATTCTTCAAATGGTTTAGGAGGAGTTGCACTTACAAGGATGGACAGACGGTATAAGTTAGATTATCTCCCCTTGGAAATGTCAGAACGGAATTATATTGCTTCATGCACATCTTCATATGGAGTTCTTCCATTGTGTAAAGTTTCATGAAAATTCTTCAAACGGTTTAGGAGGAGTTGCACTTACAAGGATGGACAGACGGTATAAGTTAGATTATCTCCCCTTGGAAATGTCAGAATGGAATTATATTGCTTCATGCACATCTTCACATGGAGTTCTTCCATTGTGTAAAGTTTCATGAAAATTCTTCAAACAGTTTAGGAGGAGTTGCGCTTACAAGGATGGTCAGACGGACAGATTAGCTCCCCTTGGAAATGTCAGAACAGAATTATATTGCTTCATGCACATCTCCATATGGAGTTTTTCTATTGTGTAAAGTTTCATGAAAATTCTTTAAACGGTTTAGGAGTTGCACTTACAAGGATGGGCAGACGGACGGACAGGGTGATTCCTATATAGCCCCCAAACTTTGTTTGTGGGGGGTATAAATATGTGATTTGCAGGGTCCTCCATGATCCCCATTCATTGTTTCACTGTAAAACCAAGGTTTATAGTATTATTTGGGTTCTGTGTTTCATTGTTTTATTTTTCAGCTTTAACGCAAGGTAGACCAACATAAAAAATCATCATCACAAAAATTGATCTGGTCAATTTATTTTGCTCAGTTGGTGATTTATTTGTCATGTAATTACTGCTATCAAAGCAGTGACCTCAACACAAGTCATCAGTTTTTGATGAGTGCGGGTAAAAACGTTCTCTTTCTGAATTGTTATTGTGTCCGATACAAATTTGAATCAGTCTACAAGTTTCAGCCTGTATAAGCAGGTATAAGGGGGAAAAATCGATTGATTGCAACATAAATAACATTATACACAAATTGAATGATATATAACTGAGGTGAGGAAACACTGTGAAGGGCACAAGTTTATTTTATACATTTCATGCAGATCTGATTGTTGAGAGTGTATGTTATGTTGTTAATACATGAAAACTGCAATAATCCCCACAGGGTTTATGCACATTTTTTGAATGGTAAATTCAATGGATTTTAAGGAATTTTTAATGAAAGTACAATACTTTTCAAGGATAGAAGAAACCAGATTTCAAAACTTCTCCAGGCTGTGTTAGTAACATACAGTACACACACATGTGATTTAAAAATCTTTTGAAAACTAAAAATACTTTATGCAGCCATCATGGATTGGAAAACCAAACTTGCAATGAGCAATTAATAAGAACTAATGAATGTGTTTTAGGACTACACTGTAAATTACTAATGTAGATTTTATTGTTTGATATATGTATCATAAGTACAGTGTAGCCAATAAAGGAGTAGTAGAATAATTATAATTACTGCTCTATGGGGAGTTTCATTTTGGAAAATGTTGTCTTCGTTGTGGGCGGTATGCAAAAACGCCCACACAACCTAAACGGTACCCATATCGAGGACACTTGACAAGCTATATCAGTGCAATGAATTTACAAAGGTGTTGGTTGGGGAGGTGGGTGGAATTTTGATTGGAAATTCACCACCTGACCCAGTCGTTTCGATGCAATTCACAGACTGACTGGTCACAAATACACAGCGAGAAATCAAGCACAAAATGTCCGGAGTGCTGTCGTAATTAACTCGTGCAAACCAACCCAATCTGAGATAACTGAGGTCATTGAAATAACTCAAGGATAAAAAAAGACAGATCTGGGATAATTAACCCTGAACTAACCATATAAATGTAATATGATTGCTGCCTAAAAACTACCATAATTCTTCTGGTATTGTATATGAGAGGACTATTTTCCTCCAGAGTAAGGTGACAACCATGGTTGTTACACTCATTTGATGACAAAACTCCCTAATTTTTCCAGATCTCCCCCAAGAGCCCTGGTAAATTTCAAGACACAAAACCTGAACAATGGCCTCCTGTATACCTACAGCAGTCACTTTATCCTTTTCATAAAGAAACACGGTATTGCACTTAACAGTCAGGCTGGTAACCACCTACATATTTACTTATTGGTGTTTAAGGACACTTTCAGCATCTATGGCTACCGAGACTTTAAACTGGACTAATCTGCAGACATCACAAACTTGTCTAGTCAGTTACTATTCAGCCCCATTGAGGAAAACATTTGTCTGGATACTGACTGTCTGAAGTACTATTTTTTGGACTCTTTTGTCTGTGTTCGAGCTTCGTAATATCTATTAACCTGACAGGGCCCAATTTCATCGTTGATCATTTTTTACTGTAACAGAACATGTACCCCAACTGTCAGTCTCTGGGTAAGCTTGAACTAGAAATTACAAGTACCTTGGCAGTTGTTTCTACAGTTAAAACTAAAGTCCTGTCACGAACTGTGCGCTTATCTAGGCTTAATTGTGCATAGGAATTGCGCGCAATTGTCGTATTGAATGGCGTCCAAAGCACGGCAGGGTCTCCTGATTACCAGGCCTGAAAATAAGCTGTCTGACATTTGCAGAATGAGGTCCCCAGAGGGTGAATTTGATGATGCTACCCATACAGTGGGCCATTTTATCCTCTGGATAACTCTTTTTGTTTAGTTTTGAGACCCTGCTTCAGAATGAGGTTCACAGAGGGTAAATTTAGTGATGCTACCCTGCTGTGCAGGGTAGCATCACTAAATTCACCCTCTGGGGACCTCAGTTTGCAGATGACAGTCTGCTTATTTTCTGGCTTGCTGATTACTCATAGCAAACACGGGAAATGTTTCTGCCAATGGACCTCTGGGTTACCCGGAGGTCCATTGGCTGAAACATTGCATGTGCACAGGCCATATTTACAGTATTTGATAGCCTTACTATGGACATATCGCGTAGATTAACGCGCATATCGACGTGCTATTTGTGCGCATTTCAGGACAGGACTTTTAGTTTTAACTGTAGGCAAGTCTTGCCTGTCTGTATAGGCAGCCAAGACTTGCCTAGAAACAACTGCAAAGCTAGAGGGTGAAGACTGTCAGTTTGTAGCAAAAATGTGTAAACTTTCCAACCCTCTCACACTCACCATTAAATATTTTTTAGGGAAGTTCGACAAAAAGCAGAAATAGAAGTGTCAATGACACTACAGCTCAACTTGCCCAAGAAGGTTTATTGGTGTTTAAGGTCACATACTTATGCACAATGGCCAATCGTAACCATGACAATTTTACGGGTTGTTCAAACCAGAGTACCCGGAGAGACCCACCAAGCATCGACGAGCAACTGTCAGCTCTTCAACATTATAACTCTGTTCAAGCTCTGTTCAAGCATTGTTACAGCGGTTGAAGACATGTGCACCATCGACGTGCAGTACGCCTTAGTGCACAGCGTCATCGTGACCCCATGCAGACAACCGGGCTAAAGTGCCTTGCCCAAGGACACAATGCGGGTCGTCCTGGGTGGGGATCGAACTCGGAACCTCTATCATTGAAGTCCAACAGTCTTCCACTGAGCCCCCCACACAAACTAAATAGAAAGTTCCAGTATGCCAAGTCATTCACTCAAGTTTCTACAGAAAAGATATCACACCAAAGCTACATATGAAATCTGACAAAAGATCGGGTGAGGGATGAGGCCTGCAGGTTGTGCTAATGGAATTGTTGACAACTTATATGCCAAATCCAAAATGACCACTGGTGGCCATGTTTTTCAAAGAGATTTGGAAAAATTTGATAGCTCCCATCTAGACATCACACCAAAGCTACATATAAAATTTGAAAAAGATCGGGTGAGAGATGCGGCTGGCAGGGTTTGCTAATGAAATTGTTGACAATTCATATGCCAAATCCAAGGTGGCCACTGCCAGCAATGTTTTTCACTGAAATTCAGAAAAATTTGATAGTTCCCATCTGGACATCATACCAAAGGTCCATATGAAATATGAAAAGATTGGTTGAGAGATGTGGACTGTAGGGTGTGCTAATGGAATTGTTGACAATTTATATGCCAAACCCAAATTGGCCACTGGTGGCCATGTTTTTCAGTGAACGAGTCACTAAGGGAGAAAATGTGACAGTGAGTACACAACATATCCCCCCCCCCCCCTTTCACCTTATCAGATACATGTAGACTAACTGACAAAGAGTCCATATCCATAGTAGCTGTTAGTTCAAAAACCAGAACCAAAGTAGAAAACTGAAAAACCTACCAGCCCTATTCAAAAATGTTTTTGCTATGCCTTCAGTGAACGGGCGATCTATACAGTGAAGCCCACTTAATTGTATATCTCTTAATTGAATAACCCTGTTAATTGAATATAATTTCCAAACACCAAACCATTTACCATACTTTAAATGCATATGGCTCACTGGACAATGAGAATACAATATAGTTTACAGTTAAAACTAGAAGTCCTGTCATGAAATGCGAACAAATAGCACGTCGATCTGCGTGTTAATCTACACATTATGACCAAGTAAGGCTATCAAATTCTGTACATATGGCCTGTGCACAAGCAATGTTTCAGCAAATGAACCTCTGGGTAACCCGGAGGTCCATTGGCAGTAAACATTGCCTGTGTTTGCTATGAGTAATCAGGATAACCTGCCGTGCTTTGGATGCCATTCGATATGGCAATTGCGTGCAATTCCTACGTGCAATTAAGCCTAGATAAGCGCACAATTCAGGACAGGACTTCTAGTTTTAACTGTAGGTGAACTTTATTCATTTGTTACCCAGATTTATGGGGGTTTTTTTTCGGACTGAATTTGCTAAGCAACTAATCCCCTAGAACTCCTAAGAATGATCAAAGGAAGTTAGGCTGAATCCAGTACAGCTGTTGTGAGTGGTATAGTACAAAATATTTTATCCAAGTTTGGGAGACTTATTATTTGCTATCTTTTCTCAGACCTGGCATTCCTAAAAGTTAAAAAAATTTATAGTAATTTATATATTTTTTATACTTACCAATGACCCTGACATAGCTGGTGCTAACTCTTAAAATATAGGGCCAAACACAAATTTTGCCCCCCAATCCCCAAAATTTGCATCTAAAACCAAAGAAAACATGTCCTGAATGGCCCTCCACACTTCACCTCTACTGCGCATGCGCAGTGTCAAGGATGTTCTGAAATTGGCGCCATTAATCATTCTTATAACCAGTGCCTGGTAAGCGCTATGTACTCAGCGGGGAGGTATGAGTTCCCAACTCCTGGGAGGGCCATCCCCGTCTGGGTCATTGGTAAGTATAAAAAAATATATAAATTACTATAAATTTTTTAACATTTTTATACTGTACCAATGACCCAGACATAGCTGAATAGTAAAAAGGCTGGAGGGCCTAGGACATAGAGCAAGTTGGAATACGCTCAATTATATAAAATAGAGTCATCCCCTCTAGGGAAAAAGAAGTATTAGGCCTTACATGTATCTTTCTTATTTATGATAAATTAGAAAGATACAACACCTTCCAAAATTGAGCATCATACATCCATGTACTCTATTAATATCTAGTATAATCCTTATACTAATAATTTTTAAAGTAAGCCAATAAATAAAGTAAGTCTAGAGAATAGAGACTCTTTATACTCCTTAAAAGTGTCTGAGGATTGTATAATAACGTCCGTTTGACACATGCTATATTCAAAAGCTATACTTTAAAAACTAAGACCTGAATGAATTTTTAAAACATAAACTTCTCACTAAAAAACCATCCCAATAACAGCTCAGAATTACTAACTCTGGAGGAGGTATCCCCTTGTTTTCATAGTAAAACAGGTGACCCAAGGGAACACCCTCCCCCCCCCCCCCCCCCCTTTTCTTGCCCTGGGTCAAATAGCCCAGAGCGAAGAGGGCAGCAGAACAGAGTCACTGCCGAAACAGACAGCCTACCTAGCTATAGTAGCAACTGTTAAGTGAATGACATTCTGAGCAGTAGATAAAAGACCTAACAATAGAGGCCTCCAGAAATGGACTCGATATTTCTGAGATAAAAATTCATGAATGTGGATGGCTGAGCGCAATGAGCAGCCTTCAAAAATCTATAATAGCGACACTATTAATGTAAGCCCAAGATGTAGAAGAACTCTTACTTCATGAGCCGAAATCTCAAGCACAACTGCTGAGTCAATGATATACCATAAGCAGTATCGATAGTTAATTGAATCCATTAGCAATAGAATGGAGCGTAACGTCCTTCTATTAGGCATCAAAGACAGAAGAAGCTTACGCCCGTAGTAATAAACAGATATCTGTTTATAAATACGTAAACTCTAACCAGACAGAGTAAAGGCCTATGCCCGTACGAAGACGGAAGGACCTTAATAACAAAAGGTTCCGGATATTTATTAGGAGCCTGACTCTTATGCAAAAATCCAACCTAAATAGTAAAGGAAGTAGTGATTCCGAAACTACGAAAGTGAGAATCATCCACCGATAGTGCATGAAGCTCACTGACTCTACAGTAAAAGAGAAGCCAACAGAATTACTGTCTAAAAGGTCAGAATTTGAAAACTACTGTTTCCAGAGGCTCAAATGATTACTTAGCTAAATAAGAACCGAAGTTAAATTCCGTATAAAAATTTAATCTAATGATTCTAAGTCTATTTATCGAAAAGTTACTAACTGACTTAAATAAAGAGACATAAGACTCAATTGTAAACTATCATAGAGTGCATAGGTATGAGATAACATAAACCTATAACCTTAATAGTAACAGGCTGCAGTAGATCTTGTCAAACAAGTTACTAGAAAGTTGCAATGACTAGTATGGAGGGATCAACAATATCAACATAGTGATCCCTACACCAACGACGGAAGAGCCTCCACTTTAGCCGCATAGTATAGCGAAGAAGAGGTTCTCCTACAGTAAGAAATCGCGTCCAAACTCCAAAGCTCGTCCAGTACAATGCTTACAATGCAATAAGGACCACACAACGGAATACGTGAAGGTTGAGACCTTGCAGGTTGTGATGAAGATGACACGATTTTTCCCAGCGAAAAAAGATCCTCTCATGGAGGAAGTTTTCGCGTTAAGTCCCACAGTAGACATCTGAGTAAATTTACCCACGGTCTCTGTGAAGACAGAGATGCTATCAACAGAAATGTATTGTGGTTGTTTATCTTAGCAATACTTGCTGAAACAACAGCGCAGGAGGATACGCATATCCTATCATTCCGTCCTATTAGATCAATAGAGCGTTAACAACATAAGCTCAGAGATCCGGACATGTAAACACATACGTCTGCAATTGATTAGCAAGTTGTGTCGTAAATAAATTATCATTGGGCGCTCCCATTGATAGCAAATCTGATTGAATACTTGTTTGTTGAGAGTCCATTCTGACGGCAACAAGCGACCCATAAGTGAAAGGGAGTCCGGTAATACAATCAGACGACCCGGAATATGACGGACCGAAGCAGAACTTGGTGTACTATAACAAACAGAAGGATTCTTTCCATTAAATTGAATAACGGAAACGAATGAGTGCCTCCCTGGTTCCGGAGATACGCCACTACTGTTGTATTATCGGACAGGATTTGGACATGCGTTTCTGAATAATGTTCATCCAATGACATAAAGCAAGCCTAAAAAACATTAATCCGTGGAAGATAAGTGCTTGCCTAGAGACTGCGGAACCCAAAGACCCTGGCACTTCGAATCCGTTGGGATCAATATTGTATCCCAACCTGTTTGACTGGCAACCGTCATAATTATAAAACTCGGATCCGGCAACTGCAGTGGCACTCTCTGAGTCAACCACCGAATGTTTGCCCCAGTCTGAATCTCTTGCTACACTAGATAGACAAGAGAACGTGTAAATCGAGCAATTCATGGATTGCTGAAAAGTTGCCGTCGAAAAGAAGCTTCTCCGAGACCGAAGCGACTCTGAGAGAGTTCTTCACCTTACTATCCACGCGCGTGGATGTAGCTAGGGCTGCGTCATGTCTAACCAACTCCAGGTAGCCACTGAAGGGCGGAGTTATACGTGAACAAACTACTGCCCTCAAAAGAAATCACATTGAGGATCATATCCCAGAATTCTTTCTCTTGAAGACGTAATGATAACGCCTCAGTAAGGTGGATTACGTATGAAAAAGCGTCTAAGTTAAGTCTATTAGACATCATTGTCGTTTCCAACATTATGGTTGGAAAAGACATAGACGGCGAAAAGGATAATTTCCAGTCTTTATCCACACCGTCCAGACGCATATGAACTCTCGGTATACCCTGTTCTGCCAAAATAAATTATTCCTATAAATGATAAAAGGCAGAATTGAGCATTGCGGACAAGAAACTAAACTATCATGCTTGGTAGCAGGCTTATATATATATATAGCGTCGATAAATAATACACATGTTCTAATGACATTATTGGACTGTGTCGGTAAGTCAGGGACAATGTCCCTGAACCGATCCAAAATTCCGTGTCCAATGACGCTATAAGTCTCTTATCCAACATCGCAGCAATGTAGTCCAAAGGAACAACCACTGGAAGATAATGCCGGAAGAAATGTATGGCAGCTTCCGATGTTCCGAAAGGGAAAACTCGAAATCGTCCGAATCCCTTTCGCCATCCTGTCGGACCCTATAAAGCGTTCGGTCGTCCGAACCTGATGCAACCACGGACCGCACCGACCCAGCGCCGTCGGATAATTCCTGATCCGACCGAGAAACTGTCGATTGCTGGGAAGCTGCGAAAAACTGTGCTAACTTGGATAGCACGTCCGTCACTGAGGCCTGTGGAGAAGCGGTCTCACGATGCATTGCCGCTAGAAGCTCCGTGATCGTTACCCCGTGCATACTTCTATTATGCGAGCGAACAGAGTGTATAGGCCTCGTGTCCCTTGGCTACCGGATGGCATAACCTGTTCGCCGTGGAATCACTGAATGACGAAACTGGTCGGATACTCGAGGTCACGTAGCCAATGTGCGGTCGTGTGCACTGCTGTGAGGATGAGGAAGCATTATTGACAGTCTCTCGGACTGTCAATATAACGGAACGTCCTGAGCGGCGGACATATGCTCCGAATGTAAAATATCTGAACCACAACATGCGGTCCCCTATGTTGTTGGACGAGAGAGGGACCTCTCTCGCTCACAGCCCGGACGGACCTGGACGAGCCAGGAACCGGACTAACAGGCTTCCTCCGATCTGTCCTCAATCCGTCGTCACTGGGTGAGTACTAAAGTTATTATAGTGCTCGCATCACCCAAATCTCCTTCCTAGACCGCAACGGACGAACCCGGCAGCCGAACCATTCGATGAATGTACGCTACACCGGGTGAGTTAGCGAATGTCACTCCGTCGATCCTACAAGGGACCTCTTAGGCGATAGACATATTCCATGAGCACTTATTGCCGCTAGCTCTTCATTAACTATGACGACAGAGGCACACTTTGAAAGACATCTCCGTAACATTGCGAACAAGAAACCAGAAATGCTTGGTAATAGCAAGCATATAATAATATATATAGCGTCGTTCAATAATTCGAAAGTTTGTGTGACATTATTGGACTATGTCGGAACTGAGGGACGATGTCCCTGAACCGAACCAAAAATTTCTAAGTCCACCGACGCTATCAGTTTCTTATCCGGCATCGCAGCATTCTGGTCCGATGAAAGAACCTGTAGAAGATCAAGTCAGATGACATACAGCACAGCATATGTTGTTCCGAAAGGGAAAGCTCGAATTCCTCCGAATCCCTTTCGGTATCCCGTCGGACTGGATGAAATTTTCGGACGTCCGTACATGCTTCCGCGGAGCGTCCCGACCCAGCATCGTCGGATAATACATTATGCGACAGATTCAGTCGTTGCTGGGATGCTGCGAAAAGCTGTGCTATTTGGGATAGCACGTCCGTCCCCGAGGCCTGTGCAGTAGTGGTCTTACGATGCATTGCCGCCGGAAGCTCCGTGTACATTGACTCCCGCACACTTTCTTATGCGAACGTCCGGAGTCTGCAGGCCTCGTGTCCCTGGCTACCAGATGGTATGACCTGGTCGCCAATGATTCTCTGATTGGCGAAGCTGACTGGATATCCGAGGTCTCGTAGCCAAGAGCGGTCGTGTGCGCTACCATGAGAATGAGGAAGCCTTATTGACAGTCTCTCCGGACTGACTATATGTCGGAGCGTCCCCGAGCGGCGGACATATGCTCCGAATGCGAAACATTTTGTACCACAACATCTGGGGCCAGATGTTGTTGTACGAGAGAGGGGCCTCTCTCGCCCGCCGTCCGGATGGACCTGGACGAGCTAGGAACCGGACTAAAAGGCTTCCTCCGTTCTCCCTCTAATCCGCCGTCACTGGGTGTGCATTTGGTTGATTTATAGTGCTCGCATCACCCCAAAACTCCTTCTAGACCGCAACGGACGAACCTGGCTGCCGAACCATTCGATGAATGGACGCTACACCGGGCGAGCTAGCGGATGTCAAAGGCCGTCAAACCTACTAGGGTCCTCTTAGGCAATTGGCGTATTTACATGAGCACTTTTCCGCTAGCCCTTCATTAATTGTGACGACGGAGGCAAACTTTTGGAAGACATCACAGATACATCACCCTAATCTTGATCGTCTGAAATAGAAATTGATAAAGTAGAGTGACCCTGCGGGGAAAGGAAGGGAATGTCCAATTCCCCACTAACATACCGTGACACACGCTTCCCATGTTGTCATCGAAATCATCACATACAGAACAGGAGTTAGTGCGAGTACACTGACTACATATAGAATGATTATAAAAGTCAGAGGAAGATTTCCTCTTATTACAATTGACCAAAATCCTTTCAATGTGAAAAGAAAACAAAGTCCTAGTACTCGCACCAACCCCTGACAATCAAAATACATAATAATATGATCCATTAACATAGAAAAAATAATTGAAATCATAATATTTTGAAAAAATATTTTTTCAGAACAGCCCAAGTTTCTGAAAAGTAACGTTGAGCCCCAATGGATCCCAAGCCTAAGTGTGGACAAAAATTTTAAAAATATTTTAAACAATTTATGCAACACTTATGAACAAAAATAATGTATCTAGTTATGAATAAATTAACATCAAGATATTATTTTCAAGAAATCCCCCCTCACACAGAGGGCTGTTGTTAATGTGAACAATAAGTGTAAAAACACTAAAATAAGAATCCAGGCACCCAGGCCCGAAATCAGTTACCAATAATACACTATCTGATGCAAAACAGAGAATTCCAGGGAAGAAACTGCAGAACATCAGATGGTAGATGCAGAACACAACGCCTAACCACCCATAGGTGAAGACTAAAACATGGGGAAAAGAACAGAATTCATTCTGTTATTCAGCTAAAACTCCCAAGAAATTTTAGTAATAAAATTACAGAAAATATGCCAAAAGCATAGGAGAATAGCAAGAGGGGACTTAAAAGAAAGGGAGAGAGGAAAACACTGAACAATCAGTGTAACTTGATAACAAGAATGACAACAAAATGGCTGCTGCCTCGAAAATAGGTAACTTAACATAATTTCATTAAAAAATTTTAAGTTACAGCCCTGATAATTTTCTGTCACACATTTTTCCTCTCCTCCTTCTATATCCTCCTTAGAATCACCATTTCACTAATATTTATGTGTCTGGCATCATTTAAACTGAGATTTACAAGCACAAAGATCAGTCAGTGTTGACTGATGAAGGGCCAAACTAAGAATGATTAATGGCGCCAATTTCGGAACGTCCTTGACACTGCGCATGCGCAGTAGAGGTGAAGTGTGGAGGGCCATTCAGGACATGTTTTCTTTGGTTTTAGATGCAAATTTTGGGGACTGGGGGGCAAAATTTGTGTTTGGCCCTATATTTTAAGAGTTAGCACCAGCTATGTCTGGGTCATTGGTACAGTATAAAAATATGCAGGAGGGCAACAAATCGCTCCCCTCGCATGGCCTAGGGGAGCAATTAGCTCTCCTGAAGCTTACAAAAAGCTAAGAGCGGGAACTTGAAGTTTTACTATTAATGCATTCTACCTAGTGGGCTTTATACATTTTATTTGGTAGTCTCTATGAGACGGCTACACTGATCTTCCCACACCTCTGGACCTCGGCCGTCTTACAGAGACCACTAACAAAGCAGAGATCTGAAAAGATGTGGGTTTCAGGAATAGGCAGGCTGGTATGGTAATCATTTCTTTCTAAGGCTGGGAGGGCTAATTCTTTACCTCCTTCACTTTTTTAAGGTGAGCAGTAGGCAAGCGAATAAATCGCTCTCCTGAAATTAAACTGAAACCAAATCTGAAAAATCGGAGCCTCCCAGGTCCAGCCTTGAAGCCCTGAAATCCCAACAAAATGCATTGTCCAACTTCTTTGAGGGCATTTCCAAAATAAAAGATTTATTGGTCAGTCAGTATAGGCATGGTAGATTGAAAAAAAAATGTATTCAGAGATGCAATGTATTTCACATTTCTTTTTTGACAGACAAGATTCTACATGATAGAAAGCAGACAGATAATTTTGAACGGATACAGGCTTGGTCGCAACCCAGTCAAAATTCTTAACTTTTTTGTACTCACAGTACTGCAACAGCCTTAGAGCTCTCAACATTAAGTTTCAATGGGAGATCCCCCAAGTTTGATGATCAGATCAAAATAGAGATATGTGCATGCTTTATTAGGAATGAAAGCAAATAGTGAAAAGGATACACTTTATAATCTTCTGTTGGATACAAAAGACCCAAATACAGCTCCCGCAAATCATTGGTGTTTTTTCCAGCTGAAGTAATTTTTTCTTCAACAACATCCAGTGAAGTGTGAACTGTGTAATAAAACTTCAGCTCATTATCTGTGGGAATTGTCTTGATATATAATGGATAGTTCTAAAAGATAAAATTAAAAAATAAGATACAATGTTGCAAGAGTTGAGTCAAATTTCGTTAATTCAAATGAATTTTTTTTCACATTGTCTGTGACCTGTTTTCTCCCAAATAAGAAAGATAAGGCCAAAAAGAAGTGCACATCAGAGATGCATGCATCAAGTTATGGCTACTTTCTTCATTCACTCTCTATTGAAATCTGAAAAGTCATCACACTGAGATAAAAATTTGTAAAAATTGACACTAACATGGGCTGCGATACAATATGTACAGTTAAAACTAGAAGTCCTGTCCTGAAATGCGCACAAATAGCACGTTCATCTATGCGTTATGACGATGGTAAGGCTATTAAATTCTGCACATACGGCCTGTACACAAGCAAAGTTTCAGCCAATGGACCTCCGGGTTACCCGGAGGTCCATTGGCAGGAACATTGCTTGTGTTTACTATGGGTAACAAGGAGAACCTGCCATGCTTTGGGTGCCATTCGATATGGCAACTGCGTGCAATTCCTACGCGCAATTAAGCCTAGATAAGCGCACAGTTCGTGACAGGACATCTAGTTTTAACTGTATTACGATTCAGTCTTCACAATACAATATGTATCATGATACCCAAGATCTCTCATGCCTCATGGCATGCAAGTGCAACTATCAAATACTTTGAACAACATGTATTCATTTCCAGTAACTTCCTTTTATTACATATTTTTGAATGCACTCTTTAGACAGTATGTAACTTCTCAAAGTGATGACCATTTGCATTCATTCAACCCTCGCAATTTAGAATTTTTCACCTCGGAAGTCGTTTGCCGTAGTAAATTTTATGTGCTTCGGCAGTTACTATGGCATTTCTTGGAAGGCAATACATGCAGATGCCGAAAGCAGATGCAACAAATGCCGAATGCAAGAGTTTTTTAGTGGGGTCTTGGGGGGGGGGAATCTGCTATCAAATGGAGCATTCTCGTGACTTCTGGGGTCAAAATCTACTTGATATCTGGGGGGGGGGGGGGGGAGGGGGGGGGGGGGGGTTCTCCCTCAGGAAAATTTTGAAATCTATCAAATGGAGCGTTCTCGTGACTTCTGGGGTGGAAATCTACTTGATATTTTGACAAAATTAGTTTTTTTTTACTTGAATCTGCCCCTGCAATGTGATATGCATGGTCGATTTGTCAGTTTGCGATTGAAATTTGCTGGACTGCAAAACAAATGAATTTCATCTGAGCTGAATATTGAGTAAAATACATTTCAAAGTTATTTCTCAGAAAAAACATGCCGTTTGTATACCTGTATTTATGTGTATTCCCTGGAATCAAAAAATGAATGTTGACCCATTTTCTGTAAATGTAGAACTCAGTCCAGGAAACCCCCACACATATTTATATTATGGAGAAGAGACGCATGTGTATGGCGCAAATTCAATTGTTTTCAAAGGGGGTATCACAATAAACAAAACAATGACAGAGAGTTTAAGTCAGTGTAACGTTGGCTTTGAGTTTCCGTTTTCAGCTACCAGTGTATGCTCTCGTTGTACACAGTGACCTACTGCATGTCACTCTCATCCAAACCTGGACCCAAAGTCTGTAATATAATTGGGTGGTTTGATACTTCCTGTGGAACAGGAAGTACCAAACCACAAAAAATATATTACAGACTTTGGGTCCAAGTTTGGACAAGTCAAACACCACTGCGGATTATTTCTACTACAGCAACCGTGTGCCGTAGTCAGCGCCGTTTGCTTCAGCAAATCGCTTTGGCAATGCTGATTGCCGAAGCCAATTGCGAGGGCTGTTCATTTATTTCAGGTTTTGATTTTATCACCTGTTTTCTGGTGTTTTTTCCTCTCAGAAATATGTTCAAACAATTTAATCCCTTATATCTTGTTTGACAGAGCTCTGTGAGCTCTGTCAAACAAGATATAATGGATTAATCAAATAAAAAACAAATAAGAGGAAGTCATCAACCTTTGGCTAACTGAATAATCCTGTGTTAATGGCATGTTTCGCACTGTCGATGCTGGTATGCCGAAAAACAGCGTTTCACTGCAGCAGCTTTCAAAAGCTACGTAACTGTTTTGCCGTATATTTATATTTATTGTATCGCGTTACACAGTGAACAACGATACCTATTGAATCTTGAGCAGTGTATCGCGGTTCGGGCATATCACGATTAATCGTTGCAGCCCTAATGCTAACGAGCTCAGAATTTCGTAAAAATTGATTAAGGTCCATAACTCTGTAATAAGAAATTGGACTGGGCCAATTTTCGAACTTACTTGAGACATTATTGCAAAAGACGTTATGACAAATATTAGTCAAATCGGAGAACATTTGTTCAAGTTACTGTGTTAACGAGCTCAAAATTTGTAAAAATTGACTAATTAAGGCCCATAACTCTGTAATGAAAAATCGGGCTGGGACAGTTTTTGAATTTGCTTGAGATATTATTCAGGGCTCGATTTGTTTTGAAAAAATTGATTAGCAGTTTTGTGTAAGTAGATGCCGAAGACATCTATGCGAGTGCCGAAGGCACGAGCAAGTTAGGGGGGTCTGGGGGGGTTCTCCCCCCAGAAAATTTTTTGAAATGTGCTATCAAATGGAGCCTTCTGGTGGCTTTTGGGGTGCAAATTCACTTTGTTTTCGTATCCCCCAAATCAAGATTTTTAAACAACGTCTTTCAAATTATCATGTTGTTAACTAGAAAGTTATATTTTTTAATCAAGCTCTGGCAAACTGCCGAATAAACGTGATTTTACCATTCAATCATTGCTGATTGTGACGTCACATGTGGGTGACAATATCTCACATGATTATGAAGCTTTTGACTGTCACTCGCTCAGTCTCGCTGGTGTACAAGTTTCACCCGTCCCTAGGTGAAAATGACAACAATTTCAATTTTGCCATTTGCCATCAGATATCATAAAGCAAAGATGCCATCATGGGTACTGTGTATACACGAACGGAATTAGGTAAGTTTTGGGAAACGAATTTTGGCGGAGGCGAACCTGTCATTCACTGTGATTCATTGTCAACATTTTTGTTCAAATAAATTGAATGGAGAAAATAAAAGTAATATATTCTTACTTGACTTTCGTTTTGATTGAATTATTGAACCCCCAAGTGCATGATGATATTCCAATCACATGATCAATTCTTTCAACGCATCGAGCCTCTTGTGCTGTGTATTCGCTAAATCAGGGATTTAACTGAATGTTGCTGCAGTTTCGTTTTCAGTTCCAGGAACTAAAACCGAAACTACAACATTCAGTTTTCTAAGAAATAATTTCATGTCTCCGCTGCAAGCACCCCCTTGGGCTTCGACAGTCACACAGATCATGCAGCTAATAGCATTAGGTCTGATTGTTGAATATGCTGTGACAGAATTTTTTAATTAACAAAACTTGCTAATGAAAAAATCCTCTCACAACATCTTTAACACTGCGCTCTATTACTAATAGTATTAGCTGCCGCGTCAGAGCCCAGGGGCCGGGTGCTGACAGCGGAGAAATGAAAAAGATATATGGGGGTGGGGTGGGGGGTGGGGGTGGGGGCTTCAGCCTCGGGATGCAGGACGACCACTAAAGGAGCTTGCAAGCAATTAGCATAGGTATGATTACATCTTGTCTGTGAACCTGACACGGAGAGATGTATCAACCTTACTTTAAAATATCCCACCCCCTTCAGAAGAGAATGTTTAAATAGGGTCGATTCATCTCTTAGATCGGGTTTCCAGGCGCGGACAGTGTTGTAAGTGGGGTCGGTTTGCGACGGAACAGGACAAGGTGGATGTTCTTCCCCTGTTGCCCCCCCCCCCCCCCCCCCCCCACCCCCCCAGTTTCAAAAGTTTGGAGAGGTCAGTGTTCAATTCGCGGAAGAAGTAAATCAGGATGGCCTAAAGTTTTGCGAAAATTACGCAAAATAAATATTAGGCCATTTTGATTTTCTGCTTGTGAAATTAAAGCTTCGGAGGGGGTGTTGTGATAGGCTTCAACACAAGGAGGGAACTTTGATTCTTAAACCCGAAAAGGAGGGGGACCCAGGTGACTTCGGCACGAGTATTGGCTTCGACGCACAATTTGGTTTCTTTCACTGAAAACACGTACAGATAATAAAATAACTGATCTTTATTATATTAAACCAAGGTTCTTCTTTTGAGCAGTTTAATATAACCCCTTGCATTCATTTGTCTCATTCGAATCTAGTATCTAATACAAGATTCTAATCAGGCAAATGGAGGCTGGCGGGGAATATTATTAAACACCAGACTACGAAAACATTGAATCGGGGGTGCTCCAGGGACATGTCCTCGGACCAGGTATTCCGAAGAATAATAGGGTTGACGACTTCGGTTTGGCAGGAATCAATACATTATCAAGTAATGTATTCATTCCCACTAAGCCAACGCCATCAAACCCATTATTACGGGAATACTAGGTCTATCAGAGGACGAATCTCTGGGGCACACTCAGTTCAATGTTTTCGTCCTCTTGTGTTTATGTATTCCTATGATCGTTTGTCTTTGAGTTCTCAAGTGCAGCAGCAGATCTGGATGCCAGGGGTTAACTTATGCAAGTTTCTATTTTTTCTCTCATTCTACTAAATCATGGAAAATGGGTTAATTTCTTACTGGAGTCCGAGAACAAAAGTAATGGCGATGAAAGTTAGAAACTGATATTGTTGGTAGAAACCTAGTCTTTATAACAATATTCAATAAATCAGAACTCTTCAAGTGATCAACTGTTTTGTGTGTTAAAATGAGCTACAGTCTTGTCAATACATCTGGGTCTTTTGACAAGGATGATAATGACCAGTCAATCTAGTTATCATCATCTTTGGCAACAGACTCAGATGCGTTGCCCACTTTCATCTTCTTTCTTGGTCCATATGGAAGGACGTTGGGGTGCCTTCTTTTTCCAAAGAATTTTCTGGTGATTGGCGTGGGATCAAAGGAATGAGGGTCTGGACCTTCAATGTCGATTCTTATCAAACAGTCTAGAATGGAGTTGCCCAGACTGCATCGCCAGTCTGTTTTTACGCGATTAACTGCCGAAAAGCCGCGTTCTACTTTTGCGTTAGAGACGGGGTAAATCCTCAGAATCTGAACTACGTGTATGAAATTTGGATAGTTGAAATTGTCTTTCTCTTGGTGATACTTGATGAGGATGGTTTCCCACACATCATTGTATTTGAGATGCTTCAACGCTGTGCACCAATAAAGTTTAAGTTGTTGCCATTCCTTGTGAATCTCGCCGAGATTTACACAATTTTTCTCTAGGAGTGTCTTAAAATGTTCAATAAAGGCATTGAGTTCATCATCTCCAAACTGGAGAAGATCCTTCTCCTCAGTTGGCCACAATGAGGTGTCCAGAAGTTTTAGTGCACCAAGATGAGATTTGATATCGGCACTGGCATTTGACGCGGCTGCGGAACTGAATTTTCGGGAATCAGATTTCTTAACACTGGAGTCGACAATTAACTCCCCTGACTCGGATTGGCTATCACCTGGATCGACCTTCAACTCGTCTAGCTCTCCGAAACGGCGGTTTAGTGTCCCTTGTAATTTGTTAATGAGCTCTTGCCTATGGGTGTTAAAGTTCAATAAACCTTGATTTACATGAGTCAATTTCACGCCTTTGTACGTCACCATCGGAATTTCTGCTACAGAAACAGATGCCTGTGACTTATCAGATTCGATTTCTTCAGAGAGTAGTACTGATTTTGCGCTGTCTATTAGATTTGATAGGCCAGAGTTAAACGTTTTCGATTTGCAACTCTCTGTAGTTTGACATTCATTTGAAACTGGCAAGATTAGTAGTTTGTCTAAACGATGGCGAGTCCTTTCCAAAGCAGCATAAGCTTGCAGTAAATCAACGCTGTCACCCTGCAGGTAGAGTGACAACTTAGAGATAGGCTCCAGTATTTCAGAAAGAAATAAGAGTGCTGCAACGAATTGAAACCGCTTTATCTTTGCCAAGTAGCCACGTATTTTGGCTCTGTCTTCAGCTTCCGTTGATGTGTCTTCTGCAAGATTCTCCATGTGGCTAACGAAAATTTCGAACGATTTCGCGAGTATGCTACAAGCCCTTCGTTTGAACTGTACCCAATGAGAACCATTTGCTCGTTCTGGCTTCTGGATATTCTCCTCCAAAATCGAAGCAAGTTCGCGTAGCTCTCGGAGGCGCTTAGAACTTTTCTCATAGAACTTGTAGAGATTTTCCAACATATCTGTAACATCTTTGAAAAGCACGCCACTAAATGCCTCCTTTATTGCCAGCTCCAACCGATGGTTCAGACAGTGTACCCCCAACAGCCATGGCATGTTATTTTCCCTCCTAAACCTGCCCAGTAGGCCATCTTTTTCGCCCAAATTAACGCTTGCTCCATCAGCCATAAACCCAATCATACGAGAACTAAAATCGGCGAGACCCGCTTCCTCGAATGCATCCTCAATGCCCCTTTTCAAACCGTAGGCACGCGCATTCTCGAGACAAGACACTTTAAAAAAACGGAAATCGACCTTACCACTTTCAACATCATTGAACATAACGTACATCATTTCATTTTCCACAACAGCACTGTCAGTTGCGCCATCCACAAGCAGTGTGAAATATTTAGCTTCGAGGAGTTTAGCCATCAAACCCTGTTTCATGTGTTCGCCAATCAAAGCTGTAAATTCACTGCACTTTTTATCGTTTATGTAGGTATTACCAACATCAACACCGTGCTTCCTCTCAAGTTCGGCAAATACTGGGAATTTCGTGAACGGGAGTTCTTCTTTAGCGAGTGTGTATGCTATGTCTATTAGTTTCGAAACCCTTTCTTCCTCATTACTATTGCTTTGTGCAATCGAGCGCCCAATTGGGGTTTTGAACAACCGGTCAAGTGTTAACACTGATGGATTCTTCAGTCTCGCAGCTTTTTTGTGCGGTTCTGACTGAGCATGTTTGACAACATTGTCTTTTTTCAAGGCTGTGCCTGTTAATCCCAATATCATCGCACGCGAAAAGTTACGCAAATTATTTACTTGTTTTTCGTAGTCTGTACAAATCCCACATGTAATCGTAGTCACATGCTTCCCATCATCATCAGTCGTCCATCGTAGCCAGTGTGCTTTTGGGTCAACTTCCTTTTGCCAACTCTCAACAGTTTTTACTTTTACACCGTGACCTTTCATATTTCCAGTACCGGCACCCAAAGTTGATTGCATTCTATCGAAAGCCGCGAATCAAATAAGCACGCGCCCTCTACTTTCGAAATGAAAATCATAATGATGTCATCGGGATTTCCATGTATACCAATTCAACTTCTGAATACCCCAAATAACTATACAAGTTAAAGTTGTATTGTGTAATCGACTATCAGTTTACTTGATATTACAACAGATTTTCTTGAACGCTCAGAGAAGGCATGTTTTTCATTTACGGTACTTTCCATAATAAACGAAACATGCTATTTATTATTGCTAATCAATGACCAGATATTGAATCGCGGCCCGGGATTTATGCATCGCAAATTGCGATGCGAAACCGAACAAATCGAGCCCTGTTATTGCAAAAGACCTGTATGACAAATATTAGAACATTTGTTCAAGTTATTGCGTTAAAAGTGTGCCCACCAACCATTGCATGCCAGTTTTCGAACTTGCCCGAGATATTATTGCAAAAGACCTGCTTGGCAAATATTAAGCAAATCGGAGAATGTTTGTTCAAGTTATTATGCTAACACTGTGAGGATGTCCCTACACAAGGACATGCAATGGCCGATGTCAAACCATAGGTCTTGGTTGTTACAACTGGACTAAAAAGTTTCGGTTGTTATCACACTGTAAATCGTTTTGAGTGTCCCAATTTTGCAGTAATATTTGATGACATTGCAAGTCTATTATTTGAAGTCCAGTCATTGGAATTACCAATGTATTCAAGATTTTTGCAATTGGTTACTTATGCTATTGCAGTACTAAAAACTTGTCAGGCATAAAACTTAAATTTTGTTTTTTTCATGAAAAAGTTAATATATTCTAATTCCACTTCCTTGTATGCTAGTCATTATTTTGATATATGTCTCTATTTGCTTCGTTTCTCAGTATTTTGGGCACTGGTGTGGTGAAAATTTCAAAAATTTTCAGTTTTGTTGGACAATCCCATCAATTTTTCTTTGAATATCATTTTGTTAATATATAATGCATAATATATAACGAACACGTGCACATAATCTGTACTTTATGAATGTTTAGCACTTCTGATTTTCTGTTCACAAATTATTTCGACTAGGTTTGTACTTCTCAGTAACAACCCGAATCGTCACGGTACGAAAACAAATTGGGACGGAATATTTTGGGACGAATTGCCAAAATGAAAGGGAGAACGTCCCGTTGCTATTTTTGGGAGGGGGCGTAGAAGTACCAGAGACCGACTCGTATTTTGCAGGTTTTTTTCTGATTGAAGCGACAACAAAAGCATCAATTGCTTATTCTAGAATTGTATGTTCGCAAGCATGATATATGCTATCACCTCCTTAGCTATGACGGCAACACAAGTCGCCATTCGGCAATTTTCACATCAAATCTATCGGTAGCCAATAGAAATGCTCGTATCATCCAAATCCAAATGGTATTGGTAGTGTAAAAAATGTAGAACGAAAGACGAAGCATACTTAGAATAATCGAACACGGGTCAAAACAAGAACAAGAGCATGTCTGTGTGGAACACAAGCTCGGTTGGTGGACAGAAACAATAACACGGATATACAGATAGAAGCAAACTAGATCAATAGGAAATAACCGAGGATTTGGGGGAACATCCGAACCATTAAAGTTACTCTCATAAGAAGTAACGCGCCTGGTTGTTGGACACAAACGAGGATTATTTTGGGTAGTTTTGGTGATTTGGGTAGTTTTGGTGATTTGGGATTATTGTTGGATATACTTGGGTAATTAGATTTACTCTTATTCAATCGAACACACCGTATGAACATATCCCAGTCATTAAGAAGCCTTTCAGACTCAGTAGCTGCGTGCTACAATAGAAACCAAGATGTCGGCCTCCAGCTAACAAAATAGACAGCGGAAACACTAACTAAACGCGCTGCGCATGTGCATTGACACCGCGTATCATTATGGGTGTGATGTCACAAGATGGCTGCACACGCAGGCTATCATGAGAATCAAACATGACGAAAATGCGTCACGTGACCATGACGCCAATTCTGGTGTCCATCGAACGAGGGACAATCCACCCCTCTCGTACTACTTCCCTTACTCGACCCCCTGTGAGGTCCCCCATGAGATCCCCCAATGGGACCGATCCATCTCCCTCCCACTACTTCCCTTCCTCGGTCCCCTGCGGGGTCATCCATGAAATCCCCCAATGATGGACGATCCATCGCTATCCTTCTAGTTTTGTTAATAACACTCTGGTTCAACAAAATCCATTTTCCGAAAGATGGATGAAACTACAAATAATAAACATAATCAACTGAGACGAATATCAACAGAGACGGACAACACTGTATATGAATGAGTGAGCCCCGGTGTCTTACAAACACCGGCTCAGATCGGCTCGAGTGAGTAAAATGAGGCACTGGTTATACATTAGCCCCCAGCTCAGACCAGTTTCTAAAAAATCAACATTTTATTACATATTGAATCATATTTTCTCAGTGTAATGGATAAATGTACCATTTTAAGGGACTTCCGGTGTTTGTCGGGACATCCGGTGTTAAATGGGACAAGTACGGCACCCGGGTTGTTGAAAATCATCAAATGCCTACAGCTGGGCTGGTAACTAACTTATACTCTCTCCTTTGTTCAATTAACAAAAGCACAGACACGGGTATCCTTACAGGATCGCACCGCAGGAGCGCGAGGATGATGCGAGGTCGTCGATTCCTTGTAACACCTTTTTGGAATGTTTCGAATGTCAAGTCAACAGGAAAGGCACACTTGCCACATATTCCAGTCCCATCCCCATAAGAAAAATACAATATTGATGGTACATTTAAAGCTGCAAAACAACCAGTTTCAACTGTTACCTATCCATGGTTTCAACAGCCCTTGTGAAGATATAAATCGCAGCCCGTATGTTTCTGCATCACGTCGTAGATGGTAAATAGGATAATAAGAAAGATTTGAAAAAGATTCTAGATTTCGTTCCCAGTGCACATTTCCCCATTTTGTGGTATATTTTGAATCAGCAATATGGCAAGCGATCTGGTCAGGTTTTTACTGATCTAACTAGGGTCCTGCGAATCACATATTTTCGACTCCAATCGAATCGAGTCTATTATTTGAATCGAATGGAACCTCGAATCGAATAAGGCGCCTTAAAGTCCCGACTGATAAAATATTGCAATTACATCACCAAGACATGCCTTCGTCTGAATCACAGATACTCGGCACAAGCTGAGAAATCGAAACAAAAAGATATCTTACAGCTTTTTTGGATCGATGTTGACGTGTCCCCACAATGGTATATAAATTAATACAAGGTAACCAACTCGCTTTTCGAAAACTATAGCACTCATCTTCATTACACCCCTCTCAAATTTGATTCACCTAACGTATCCAGCAGAACCCGGTATCAGTGGAAAGTGGAAAGAATAAGCTTTACAATGATATATTATGCGACCGGTGAGTGTTCTTGGGTTATTTATAATAACTGGGAGAAGTCGCAGATAAGGCCGAAAAACACTTAGTCGAGCAACTTGGTGTTGAGTGGAAAGTGGGTTACGAGCGACAATTCTCCGATTTATTATAAAAATTCGAGGTCCAATTCTCTAAGGAGGACAGATTCAAATATTAACCGTATACCTCTATCAATTGTTAATCTTGTATTCACATTCATTCATTTCTGGTGTTCACATTTACCGTTTATACATTTTTTACCATTCATTTCAAAATTCAACAATCTGTCGGCGCTCATCGAACCGTCAAGATTCGCACAAAAACATCCTCATTCTCCCATTGGCTTTTTGACGTATCGAGCAACTGCTCTAAAGCTCATTTGCTCGATGGGATTCGAGTCGTTCGAGCAATGACTTTTCAGTAGCTGCTTGATAGCTTATTGGCTTTGGGAATGAAACACAAGTTGATATATGTTGTACACAAGGTAGATAACTCTGTATGCAGGGTATGGGGAACCAAGAACTGGTGATTATAAGTCTTGGACGAGGGAACTGGAGATAGCTGGAACGACAGAGACTGCCAGGGTGAGTATCATCTGTAATAGGCATAAAAATGGGATTCTAGGAAAAAGTGCTCTAGTTCAATCGAACTCACCCCAGGTGCCCCCCCCCCCCCCTCGGTATTGTAACACTACGTGCTACTATTAACATCCATGGTATGGTGGTCCTAAAACGGATTCGGGGGGGGGGGGGGGGGGTGTCTTATCAAATAAAGTCGTTTTGGGTGATTTGGAGGGATTGAAGGGTCTATTTGGGTAATTAGATTTACTCTTATTCAATCGAACTTACCCCCTGGGGCCTTCTAGGTACTAAAACACTACGTGCTACCATAGAAACCAACATGACGACCTCCAGTACACAAATGGACGACGGACACACGTATCACCCTAACAACACACACTGCGCATGCGCACTAACACCACGTATCACTATGGGGATGACGTCACAAGATGGCCACTGACGCGGGTTATCATGACAACACAACATGGCACCAATGGGCCATGTGACTATGACGTCACATGAGATCTGGCTTGAGATAAGGCTAATATGGCCTGAAACGTGCGAGACATACTACTCTCACTGTTGTTAGCGGCTAGCCCCGTGCAGTGTCCAGTATTGAACTTCTGTTTTTAAACAAATATCTTTATTGGGTAATATTCAAACCACAGGTACTCCGCACAAGCTGAGAAATAAAAAAAAAAAGATATCTCACAACATTTTTGGATCGATGCTGACATGCCCCATAATGGAATATAAATATTAACAAGTTACACAATTCGCTTTTCGAACACGATAGCACTCATCTTCATTATACCCCCCTCAAATAATATTCACCCAACGTATCCAGTAGTACCCGGTGTCAGTGAAAAGGGGAAAGAATAAGCTTTACAACGGTGTATTACACACCCGTTGGGTGTTTTGGGTTATTCATACATAATAACTGGGAGAAATCGCAGAAAAGGCCGAAAAACAATTCCCTAGGTCCGATACCTCCAAAATCAAGGTCCGTGTCTTTCAGGGCCAGGGACGTGGCTAGAGGTTTTAGATGGGGGGGGGGGGGGGGGGGGGGGAGGGGTATGGTAGTGTGAATTTCCAACTGGGGGAGGGGACCCGTCCGGTCCCACCACTAGTTGGAAATTCACTGATGAGAAAGATTTTGAAAATGAAGCAATGAAAAGGGGCATACAATTGATTCTAATAACTGAAATGCCAACACATTTGTGATAGAATTATCAGGTTATTATTATTTGGTATTAATCTAGGAATTGAACAAGAATTTTTAACTACTCATGACTTGCCCTCCAAATTTCCAACTATATGAAATTTTGGCCAGGATTGGGGGGGGGGGGTGACACCCCCATCCACCCCACACCCCTGCCGCCATGTCCCTGTCCAAGGTCGGAACCCACATGCGGTGTGATAGCAAGTAGCGACTTTTTAGTGTTTGTTTTACTCAGTGACATTCTTGTACTTAATTTCTTTTATATCATCTAACACCCACATAATTTGAGGGTCGCAGGCAGAAACAGACTTTCACTAAATTTAATCCTTTACCCAACGCAGACAATATCAAAATTTATTATTTTAAATAACATTTTTTAAAAATGTTTAAAAAAAATTCAACAGAACAATATCATGTGACCCCTCATTGCAACGAGCTCGACGAGCTCGTTCCAAAGAGGGGTCACATGATATGTTTTTGTTGAAATTTTTAAAAAAATATTTTCTCAACTGCTGAATTTGCATATACGCGGGCGGATGCGGCCGATTCGTTGGGTAAAGGGTTAAAAGGATTAATTGAGATGGGCTCTTTCCCAGCAATACACACGATTCATTATTTTTATCTAGACGTTAAGATGGGGAAATTACCGGATCATCGAAAATATTACCAGCTGGACTGCCTTCCAGAAATGCAGCATAAAATATCCAAGCTTCTGAAATTACGTGGTCTTCATTGAGCTGATGTCACTTATAAAAAGCAACCCTATCCAGGGACCGATCAGGACTATTTAAAATACGCTCTAGCCTCGGAGCCTATTTTTTCAATTCATGCGCCAGATTTCAATTTACGGAGTCACACTGCTGTCTGTAACACACACTGCAAGTATGTAATAGCTCTCATCATTTTCATTTAGTACACTATAGCAAACATTAATCTTCACTGTGGTTTCTGATCAAGTCTTGGCTGCCTATTTAGGCAGCCAAGACTTGATCCGAAACCACAGTGAAGATTAATGCTTGGTAATTAAGACTTGAAGTATTAACGTAAGCACTCTACAACAATGACAAATGATAATCATATATATAATACATGTAAGAGTGTCTCTCTCGATTATCCATCGAAAGAATATCAAAATATGATCTGAGAAGTTACGCGCCAACTAAGAAGCCTATTTCTGAGATTTAAGAGCCAGGTCCTGATGTTTCAGAACCAAATACGCACTGGCGCATGCCCAGGTCGGTCCCTACTATCATTGCACATGAGGACAGTGTCCCACATATTGTGCATTTGCGGTTTAGCTTTGTCTGGGGCCCATTGAGTTGTTCCCTGCCTCGGACCCTCTCTTGGTAGTCCTTAGAAGGCCGTTTTAGCCACCTCGACCATCTCTGTCAAAACCATCCACTACATGCCGTCAATTAACCGCGATTCACCTGTATATCGTAAACAACTCTTTGTGTGTTAATTCCACGTGCTCACTGTACACATTATTGTGTATCATGCACAATAACATACATGTATACTTGGTGAATGGAATATAAAGTTAGTCGATCTTAGTTTTCTGGCATTCTTCCTGTTACTTGGTACCCCAATCTTGCGTTAGAGAGACCAACATTGTTTCCGACGAACAACAAAACAATTCAACAGTCATCGTTATGGGAGAGAGTCACCATACCCCAACTAGCCTGGGGCCCGATTATCAATTCCATGTCAAGGGCACTGTCACTTGTCTTGCTGTTTTCTGTTATATATTTGTGTGCCCCAAGCGGTAATGGTCACTCTTGGCACAGATGGCGCCAAGGGCGCCAGAATGGAGCGGGACTGCGCCTTGCCCGGATAGAGCTTGGATTTTAATTTTTGTAATTACCATAGATTCCACATCTCAGCGCCCCATTGACGTCCATTGCTCTTGAAACATAGCATAAATTTTACATTGCTACAAGAAGACCTGAATTTTTCTTTGTGTATCGGGGTAGAAGAACCCTAAACCTGTAACTTCACCTACCACCTACCACCTACCGGCATATTCCTTTCGGATTCCGAAAATGCAGAGTCTCGGGGTGTATTGCGACTGCATTATGGCGAGCTGATTCCCCGTCCTGAGAAGTAAAAGTTGTCCACTACAAATCAAGGGAGATAACCAAGGAGAATTATTGTGGCAAATTAAGGGAGGTAATCAAAGCATAGCCATTGCAGAAGAAAATTACGGGTCACTCATTTTTAACCAGAACCACACATTAATAGAATCACATATATAGGTATAATATATATCTGGAAAATAAAATATACCTACTAACTTTATCGATCTATTTTGTATGTAAATTTAATGCAGAAGTGCTTATATTTTAGCTTCTAAATTTCACACAATACTTTCCCAAAAGCTACCACAGAGCTTCATTTTTCAAAATTTGCTCCGCCACAGCCGGTGATTGTCGGTCGCTATTCAGCGCACCTCCCCAACAAATTTCCTGGCTACGCGCTTGGCATGACCAAATTATATATAGCCGAAAACTACAAAAAGTATGAAAAAACATTTTTAAATACTGCATAATTTTGGCACAAATACATAATCTGCCGGGCAGAACTTTTATCGTCACTATTTAGGGAAATTTAAAGGACAGCGTCTGGCCATCACGCTGCCTGGACCAAGCTGAGCACATATGCCTAGATTGTTGGGGATTTGATCGACGGTGTAGGAAAAGTTATAGTACTATGATAAGCTAAATCGCGAAATCTCCTGAACAATTTACTTGATAGTACCAGGTTGGGGTGGGGGCGGGGTGGGGGGGGGGGGGGGGGGGGGGGGCTTTTTTTGCAAGACACCGGGATTTTCAGAGGGATCCGGGTTAGCAAGATTTCCAATTTGAGCAATTTTTTGCCTTATCCACCAAAATCAGAGATGGGCAATATACCGAAAAACCGAACCGATATCGATATCATGGGAATACCGAAAACCCGAACCGAACCAATTGTTGAATATCGGTACAATCTGAATTTTGAAAATTTTCTACATTCGCTATTTAGAAGTCCCTGTTGGGGTTTAATAGCACTTGAAAGGTTCATTTTCATGAAAGAAGTGACTGATTTTCTTTTCAGTTTTGTTAACACTCAATGGACTGGGCAACTGCACTGAATCCCCACCAGACTACAACCTGTACATGCCCAACTGCTTTGAGATTTCTAGTCATGACCTGACAAGAAACCACCGCAGGACCTCCTGAAGATGGCATTGTCAGGGCACATGCTCTGAGATCGCAAACGCCTGAAATAGGTCTTTAAACATTAAGGTGCGTTTAGAACAAGTCACAAAATTACCGTATATATGATTTTTGTGGTCATAAAAGAATGCCAGTGTTGAGCTCAATGGCAGGGTCATTTACTGCATTGTGGTAGAATGATACCACTTATTCTGTTTTTCCTAATGTGAATTCCTCTTTGGTACTATCAGCAAATCTATGTCATGTCAGATACAGCATACCGAACCGATACCGAGGTACACTCTCTAAAGTATCCTCTACATAATCAAGCATTCTAAAATCAGTCGGGTTAAAAATTATCCCAAATTAACTGGGTTTAGTGATAGAGCTGTAGGTTTTTAAATTTCTTGTTCGGTTTCGGTTTTGGTTTTTCGGGTGGAGAAAAACCTCGGTTCGGTTCGGTTTTCGGTTTGTTCATGAGGCCAAGTAAAATTCAATAAAACTCATTCTTATGTCCAGAGTCATAACTGAATGGTAGTGAAATTGAGTGAAACCCAATGAATGCCCGAAATAAGCTATAATACATGAAGAATCAGGAAGGCCAATATAATAATTATCTAAAAATACAGAACTTTTATTGTGCTTGGCCATTTTTCGAGGTCTGACACCTGCACGCAACCTGAGGAAAGCTGCAAACACAACTAAACTGAAATGTCGGAAATTCACAGAATGTAGCCTTCCCAGAGTATTGAGAGTACCCAGACACTGCCATTGGCAGTGTCTGGGTACTCTCACTACTCTGGGATGGCTACATTCTGTGAATGTCTGCAGCAAGAGCTGGCAAGAAAGTATTTAATAAGAAAACGAAAAACCTTAGATTGCGGGATGTCGACGGTTTCGGTTTCGGTTTTTTAAAAAAACTAAAAACCTCGGTTCGGTTTCGGTTAACCTACAGCTCTATTGAGTGAATATGAACCCAATGAGCAAAATTTTCAATATTCCTCAATAAAATATTTATTGCGTAAACGATTCATAAAAACAACAGAATTCGAAACAGATATAAACTTAATATCGAGGTAGCTCATCTCCAAGAGGTACACAATTCAACAAAAAATAAACTGAAGTCACTGGCTAGTCTCTAATATACCTGAGTGTTCTGCAGAATGGGATCAAAAACTGAAATCTTCTGCAGTATACTGTTGGCTAGCAAATCCGTATAGGAGTAGCAAGTTTGCAGTATACGACTGCATAAGATTCATCCATTTGACTGCAAAAAGCAGAGAAATCATTTTAATCAGTTTCAGCGCAATGCTGAATATGTTGTTTCAGTGTTTACACTGCAAAAAGCAGAAAAATCTTTTCAATCAGTTTCCTCGATTTAGGACATCGGAAAAGATTATTTTATGTCAAGATCTCGAGATACTATGTCGAGATATCATGTCGAGATCTCGAGATAATATGTCGAGATCTCGAGCCGTAACTAGTATGTCGAGATCTTGAGATATTTTGTCGAGATCTCGAGTTAATATGATGAGATCTCGAGACATTATGTCGAGATCTCAAGATATTATGTCGAGATCTCGTGATAAAAGTATCTTTTTTGATATCCTCAATCAGCCACCGTAAGTATCAATACAATGCTGAATATCTTAGTTCAATATTTACATATGTTTTGGGGTGTGCTTGATTGGGATTCAAGTGCACAATATTTGAGACTCTTCTTCATTTATCCCGTATTTATATTTTGGAAGCACCCCAAGTATACTGCAACTTTGTATCTCGCTAATTTTGGGTGGGTAGTGGGGTTGGTAAAAAAAAATCATCTGGAAAGAAATTGCTGGAAAGTGTGTGTGGGTATCAAAAATGCCAAAAATGTCACAGGTGTTAGTTCGGTGATAAGTGAGACGGTCTAGCTGGGTCGGCGATGATGACTTATGCAGCGATCAACTCTCGGTCCATGCCTCACTGAAGCTAGGAAATGGCCCACTTAGGGACCCCCCCCCCCCACTCTCCGCAGAAATGTTAGAAAAATTAATTGGAACCTCTACCGCGACATCATCGATGTCAAACTCCCCACCCCACCCCCCCATCCAACGCAGCGGAACTCGAAACCCAATGCGAGGGCATAGAGAAAATCATTAACTCAACCCTAAACGAAATATGCCCAAAAGAAGAAGTGCGCCCCTGGAGAAATACTATCTCGGGCGACACATCAAAACTAAACGGAAAACTCTTCGCGCTCCTAAAACCGAAACTGACCCCGGTAAGAAAGCTGACCTCAAAAAAACATATAACCGCCTTCATGGCGAAGTCAAGGAAGCCCTCAAAGCTGAAAGACAAGCCAACTGGGAAAAGGTAACAGCCAATCTAAATAGGGTCCAAGATGCTAAAAAATTCTGGGGCTCTTTCAAAATCCTAACTGGGCAAAAAGCAAGGGCGGCAAAGCCGCTGCCAAACCTCTTAAAAGGGAAGACGGTTCCTTTACGCGCACCGACAAAGACAAGGCCGACACCTTTGCCGACCTCCTAAGAAAAACGCATCGCACGCATCAAGGCGCGGGCAATGATGACGCCGTCATAAACGCAGTTGACGACTTCATCAATGAACACCCTGAAATCTACCGTGACCCCAAATTCGACAACGAGCCAGACGACGGGGATCACGATGACCTCGTCACCCCCATCACCAATGACGAAATCATCAACGTCATTAAAAAATGCAAAAATTCGTCCTCACCCGGCGAAGACGAAATGAGCTACAAAATTCTTAAACAAAGCCCAAATTCCCTAATCGAAAAACTAAACAAACTGTTCAAGGCATGCCTCACCCATGGCTACTTTCCCAAATGTTGGAAAAAAGCCATTGGTGTCATGATACCAAAACCTGACAAGGACCCCTCCGATCCAGCCAGCTACCGCCCAATCAGCCTCCTCAGCTGCATTGGTAAGACATTCGAACGAATCCTTACCAATCGGTTCAGGGGGCACCTTGAAGACAACGCTTTTTTCAATAAATGGCAAAGAGCCTATAGAAACCGCAAAGAAGGCATCGAGCATGTCTACCGACTAGTCACCCAAATGAAAACCGCGATCAACAATCAGCAAATAGGCGCGGCAGTCCTGTTAGACGTCGAAAAAGCATTTGACTCTGTTTGGCACAATGGAACGCGCCACAAATTATCAAAAATGAGACTCCCCATGAAATTGCTCAGATTACTATCCTCTTTCTTAAATGATCGCGAAATTAAAGTCAGAGCGAACAATGAAATGTCTGACAGTGTCCCCCTTGAAGCAAGCACCCCCAAGGATCCGTCCTAAGCCCCCCCCCCCTTTACATCTTCTATGTAAACAACCTTAATTTCTCTGAGGATCGTGTTCAAGTCTCCCAATTCGCGGATGATAAGGGCCTCTGGGACTCTAATAATACGGCCAATCTGCTCCAAAAACCCATGCAATGCGCTCTCGATGACCTACAACAATGGTGTGCCAAATGGAGAATTAAGCTAAACGCCAATAAAACCCAAAGAATCACCTTTACTCGCAAGACAAATAAACGTGATTTTGACCTAAAACTAATGGATAACACCCTCCCAGAATGCAAAGAGGCGAAATTCCTGGGCATCACCATTGATCAAAAACTGCCCTTCAACATACACACCGTCGACATGGCGAAAAAAGCCACCAAACGCATTAACTTATTGAAAATGCTAAAGGGAACCCCATGGGGAGCCAAACAGTCCACCCTACTCAAACTATACAAAGCCTTTGTGCGCCCAGTACTCGAATACGGGGCAATCATTTTAACTGGCCTCAACCAAACTAATATGGGAAAACTCCAGAAGGTCCAAAATCACGCGCTTAGAGTCGCCCTCCGCGCACCATGGGACACACCCATCAAAACACTCCACGACAGGGCCTATATCCCCACCATCAAAGATCGTCTAGCCACCCTGGCCGCAAAAAACTAATCTCCGAACTTGGAGCCATTTGCGAAAGCCGACAAAAGCCCAAAAATTCCAATCAAAACTAAGACCGCTCGAAAAAACTAGGGAACGAGAAGATGACCTGACAGGCAGATTAACAGCTTAACTGTGGCCTTCTACCAGAAAGGGCTGCCTTCACCGACGCAACTAAAATTACATCACGATTAAATATTGTTAAAAACTAAAACGCTTAATAATAAATAGGGAACGAGTAGGTGAGTTAACAGGCAGATTAACAGCTTAACTGTGGCCTTCTACCAGAAAGGGCTGCCTTCACCGACTCAGTTAAAATTACATCACGATCAAATATGGTAAAAAAACTAAACACGCTTAATAATAAATAGGGAACGAGAAGGTGAGTTAACAGTCAGATTAACAGCTTAACTGTGTACCAGAAAGGGCTGCCTTCATCGACTCAACTAAAATTAGATCACGTTCCAAGACTGTTTAAAACTAAAAACTGCTCGAGTAAAACTAGGGAACGAGAAGGTGAGCTAACAGGCAGATTAACAGCTTAACTGTGGCCTACCAGAAAGGGCTGCCTTCACCGACTCAACTAAGATTACATCAGGTTCAAAAACTAAACATGCTTGCGGACAAATAGGGAACGAGAAGGTGGGCTAATAGGCAGATTAACAGCTTAACTGTGGCCTTCGACCAGAAAGGGCTGCCTTCACCGACTCAGCTAAAGATTAAATCATAAATTAAACAAAATGTGCTACTTTTATCTTTTTACATTTTTACATATTCTAATGAAAACCAATTCTGCCTTCTTCTTTTAAGCAGGTACACAGGAGATGCTTTTTGACCAGCACCCCAATAACCGCTATGGACAGTCTAACCGTTATGGAAACGGTAACATGGTTCCTGAACATCCTCCACTCCATCCCTGAAAGTGGTCGACTACTTTAAGGGAGGCGACTGTTTGTCCTGCGTCCCGCCTCTGCCCCTTTCTGAAAGCGTATCTTTTGTCACAACCCAATAAGATTACAATGCAGGCCTGCCCCCGAACCAGGGTAGTTCGGGTCTTCTTTCTGGTGGTCCCCGAAAGGGGTCGTTGTTGTTGTCAAAGAGTCCAACCAAACAGAGACAGCCCGAGTCAGATTATACTTGCCAGTGATAGCCATCACTCAAAGTCATCCTCGAAGTGGCAGACTTTACTTGCCTGAAAACCTATCTACTCGCCTGAAAACCTAGAACCACTGCACCCTCGGGGAGAGGTAGTACCTTTGTGAGAGGACCCAACCTCTCACACTGATCCTCACCCGAGGGTTCAACCGACATCAGCCAAAGAGACCATCATGCCGCAACCGGTGACACCTGCTGAGTACCTGTGCCCGTTCCTCCTTCAACACGCCTAGACATGTGAGAATTGATCATCTACAGTCATTTAGGGTCGAAAGGGGCTTGTTCCCCACACCGTTCCTGCGCGCCTTCGTCGCGCGAAACCATTCCTTTCGACCGGTCTAGCTCTCGAAATTAGCGATGACAATCGTCAATATTCATGATATCGAAGGAAGAGCATACAGTTTGCCACGGAATTATCGCCTGTAATGCTAATTACTGTCGCGCAACATCATGTCATGGTTGGGCAAGCAGGGTCACACCGGTCTCTGGAAATATCTAAAGATAGTTACGGGGCAGACTATCAACAATTGTGAATGTTTTGTCAAGTAAAAAAAAATATTCAGTGTTTCCATACGGCCGCGTAGAAATAGAAATGTTCAATGATCTGATTGGAAAATAAAGGTTATTTCTTGGTTAATTTCATATCGACCGCGATATCAGCCCGAGGTAACTTCATATGAGCCTGAGATCGAAGGCCAAAGTCTGATGTGATGTTACCGAGGGCTGACATCTCGGCTGATTGGAATTAACCAAGTAATAACCTCTTTATTTATTAAACCAAATCAAATAATTACAAAATGTTCTAGATCTGTTAGAGGTTTCTGACAGTGTTACTTTATTGTTTACCATTGTTCTTTGTAGATCCGAAGTTTCCTCTTCTTCTAGTTGAGCTAACCGAACGTCGCGGCTAACTCTTCTCTCACTTCGACGAATCTCCGCTTACGACTAGTTTGCGTTGAATTTTGAGTACACCTGTCTTCTTCGAGAGCGTGGTGGCTCTGTGGTAGACTATTGGACTCCTATGCTAGAGGTCCCAAGTTCGATCCGCGTCCGAGACGACACGCGTTGTGTTCTTGGGCAAGACACTTTATCCCGGTTGCCTACATGGATGGGAGGGGGGGGGGGGGGGGGGGCACGATAACGCCGTATACTAGGGCGTATTACACGTCGATGGTGCACATGTCTTCAACCGCTGTAATCCTACTTGAGCGGAGCTTGACTGATAGAGTTAGAATGTTGAGGAGCTGACGGTTGCGCGTCGATGCTCGGTGGTTCTATCTGGGTACTCCAGCTTCCTCGATCCGTAAAACTGTCATGGTCACGATTAGCCACTGTGCATAAGTATGTTACCGTAAATACCAATAAATAAATAAATAAAATAAGTAAATAAATAACAGCCGTCTTCTTTTTTCCCTTCCATACCCTCGAGAGTTTATATCAATTCACGCAATCCCATTTCACGGAATCGGATAAGAATCCCACTTTCGGAAACCCTTATATAGCCGGTCTATATATAATTTACATTGAACGCTGTATATAATGGTACAGAGTGGGGAACATGAAGCAATCTGACCGAGGATACAATCGAGAGAGAGCGAGAGAGAGAGAGAGAGAGAGAGAGAGAGAGAGAGAGAGAGAGAGAGAGAGAGAGAGAGAGAGAGGAAGTAGCGTTACAAGTCAACAGTAATGATACAAGACTGCTGTAGAAGCTAATGATAGGACAGATAGGCCATAGACAAGTTGTGGCCTTGGAGCTTTTGGAGATGATGGGTGGCCTAGATGCTGTACAGGAGCTGTATAGGAGCCATATAAGAGCTAGGGGATAATGTTATTTGTTTACTAGTCCCCCAACATACACCACAGGTCCCCAAACATTGGTTCCCACTAGTACCCACACTGGTCCCCACTAGTCTCCTAACCCTGGTCCCCAATAGTTCCCAAAAGATGGTCTTTGCTGGTCTTGTGCGCACATTGTGCACTTGCACACAGGCACATATTGGCACATTTTGCATGTGCTGATATGCTACACGGGCTATTTGCACACTGTGTACAATCACATCTCATAGTAGTAGTGATGGATTTAGCAGCAGTGGCGGAATAAGCCAAGACCTTGGTTACAAACGGTAACGCTGTTGGTAGCAGAAACTTTAGTACTGAGTTAAGACGGTGGTTAGACGACAATTATATTTCTGACACTGGTCCTCAAACCTTGGCCCCCAAGCCTTGGTCCCCACTAGTTCCCGTTAGTCCCCAAAGTCTGGTCCCCACTGGTCCCCAAACACTGGTCCCCAAATACCCGTATGTGCATATGTGCTGCATGTGTTTTGCACACATTGTGCACTTGCTCACAGGCACATATTAGCACATTTTGCATGTGCTGATGTGCTGCTTGTGCTATACGCTTCCCATGCACATACTGGCAGCTTCAACAGATCACGCTTGCGATAAAAGGCAAAAAACAATAACTTAATAACAGAAGCCAATCGTCAGACTGGTAGTGTTCGCAGAGCAGTGGTGGAAACTTGGGGCCCTGAATTGGCAGTATCTTAACAAACACTACAAGCAGAATCTAGCGGTAGTGAGATTGAGTATGGTCGATGCTTCTATAGCCAATAGTAGCGTAAGTGTCACTGAGATAGTTGCCCATTGACAAAAGTATATACAATGCTGTCCTCAAACCTTGGGCTCCAAGCCTTGGTCCCACTAGTCCCCAAAGCGTGGTCCCAGCAGGTCCCCAAAACCTGGCCCCCAAATACCAGTGTGTGCATATGTGCTGCATGTTTTGTGCGCACGTTCTGACACTGGTCCCCAAACATTGGTCACCACTAGTCCCCACACTGGTCCCCAAAGCCTGGTCCTCACTAATCCCCAAGCAGTGGTTCCCAAATACCCGCATGTGAGAGGTGCTGCATGTGCTATTCGCTGGAGCGAAGAAGATGATGGACGGTGGAGAATTCCAAAGGAATATGAACCGGTAAAACAATTGTTGAGGTCTATTTGGGTAATTCTGAGGGAAGTCGTTCCAAACAAAATACTCCAGTTGAATCGAACACCCCTGTTATCTGTGAAAGAAGCCGAAACTGGGGCTTTGCCAAGTCCGTTTCGGTAGTTTGGGGTGGAATGTGGTGATTTGGAGGAATTGTCGGGTTGTTTGTGGTAATTAGATTTACTCCCATTCAATCGAACACACCTTCCGTACATACCCCTCCCTATAAGAAGGTTTTGGGTAACATAGCAACCGCGTGCCACCAAAGAAACAAAGATGGCGGTCCCCTTCATACAAAATGGACGACGGAAACACGTTTCACCCTAACAACATGAGCTGCGCATGCGCACTCACATCACCCATCACCATAAAAATGACGTCACAACATGGCCGCTCACGCAGGTTACCACGACAACCACGTGATACCCATAATACATAGCGGTATGACGTCACATGAGATCCACCAGATGAGATCCACCTAAAAAGGCACGAAAACACCATCTCCTACTACTACAGTGACAAATTTTCTTATACCCAGATATTGCATGTGGATGATAGTGTTTATGTGACATTGGTGGGTAGCGCGTGGACGAAGGGATGTGTTTGGGGTACGCTATCAAGCAGAAACTTCATGTTTCACGAGATGAAATGTACTGCAAGACATTGCAATCATTAAAACATAATAATCAGTAACAGCAACTTCACTGTCATGAAACATTTCAGGAGGTGCTTAATTTAGGGCCTACATAGATAATGCAATTTTGTTTATTTTGAAATTCTCACCTCTCATATTCCTTAAATTCAGATTAAATATACACAATTTATACATCAAAATGAAGGTTGGGATGTATAGAACACGAAACACATATGTAATCAACTCGTAGAGTCGACTGTAGGCACCACTGGCTCCTGGAAGTCTGCTACCGTATTCGCACCAGAACTGATAATAAAATAATATTAAATCAGAACATCTTGTGGCCAAATGTGCTTCATATATCCAAGAACAAAGCTAGGCATTCAAAACACTTTCGAATACAGCGATAGTTCTGCATTTTGGAAAAGGACAACACTGTCTGCATTTTTTATTGAAGATGGTTTCCATGCTCGACAGACATGCGCAAATCACTCGTTACCACGAATTTCCATCAAAAAACAAAATCGTAATTCTAAGAAATTTCAACAGGTATCATGATACCTTGCATTGAATATGGCAACTGTGCAATCTCTATCTAATAACAGTATACTGTATGAAGGCGATCTTTTTCATTATTTGGTTTTAGACGGTGTTGTTTTTACATGCTTTTTCTGTCCGATGACGTCGGCCGGAAATCGAAAGTATACTCATACGTAAACAAAAGCAAAGGGGTTGGAATTTTCCCCAATGCAGTTCTGTCGCCGTGTTTTGAAGAATTTTTATCCCCTAGCTTTGTTCTTGGATATGTAAAGCACATTTGGCCACAAGTTGTTTCGTGAAATATTATTAAATTATCAGTTCTGGTGCGAATACGGTAGCAGACTTCCAGGAACCAGTGGTGCCTACAGTCGACTCTATGGGTTGATTACACATGTTTTTCGTGTTCTGTACATCCCAACCTTCATTTTGATATACATTTTGTGTATATTTAATTTGAATTGAAGGAATATCGGAGGTGAGAATTTTCAAAATAAACAAAATTTCATTAATTATATAGGCCCTTAAGTTCCAGGTGTATATTATAAATTTGTAGCAATCAGTCAATGAATAATTAGTCACATTTTCATCCAGTTTGAACTTATTTTTATCAGAAACAGATAGAAACAATCATAATAATCATGTAAATTTCAATATTTTTTTTCTCAAATGTTCATTCCGCAAACATGACAATTCTCAAAGTATGGAAAAAATGTGTTTCTGGTCATTGACAGGCCCACAGTTCATATCTGTTACTCCACTAGTTTCCTCTATCTATTTTTTTAAAATAAAATAATGAAATTGCATGAAAAATCACTCTACAAATTGTACGTGCAAGGCTAAAGAAAACTTTTAAAAAATGGAAAGGTATTCTCAATCAAAATACACAAAATAAAATAGAAGTCATTCAATAACAGAATACCATTATTTATTTATTTATTGATGTTTAAGGTCACATACTTATGCACAATGGCTAATCGTGACCGTGACAGTTTTACGGGTGGAGGAAGCCGGAGTACCCGGAGAGAACCACCGAACAACGACGAGCAGCTGTCAGCTCTCCAACATCGTAACTCTGAACCACAGCACAGGCAGGGTTAGATTGGTTGAAGACATGCGCACCATCGACGTGCAGTACGCCTCAGTACACAGCGTCATCGTGCCCCCATGTAGGCAATCGGGGTGAAGTGTCTTGCCCAAGGACACAACACGGTTGCCGCTGGTGGGATTCGAACCGAGGACCTCTCGGCTTGCAGTCTGCACCTCTACCAACTGAGCCACCGCGCCCCCCACCAGAATACCAGAGAATAGAAGTATTAATGCATTTGTATAAGCACATGCTCTTATTGTTTAACCCTTTACCCAATTTAACGGCCAAAACGAGCGCTATTCTCAAAAATCGCAAATTAATTTTCATTATTTTTTCATTTGTTTGTCTCAAAAACATAGGTTATGACCCCTCGTTGGAACGAGCTCGTCGAGCTCGTTCCAACGAGGGGTCATAACCTAGCTGTGAGAAAAAAGAATCCTTATTCAAGATTTTTTTTTTGCAAGTGTCGTCTGCTTTTCATGTTATGTAAAGGGTTAAGTAACATTCTGACAAAAATATTTAGCGGTACACTACCCGGCCAGACTGAATAATACATTGAGTGTTTTGGTGTCTCAGAGTTCATGTTTGTTTAACATGGATATGAGTAGAAACAACTGCACGTTCAGTTCTGGAAATTAGTATTTGTGATAATAAAATCATTTTTAACATCTCATCTAGAGTCATTTGCCTTTGCCCCATGATCTAAACTGTAGATCCTCAAAATAGGATATCGACCACAGACATGCTGAAAACTCACCATATTTTGCAGACGTTTTTCAGTTCATTCTCATCAATGTTCTGTGAAAATGGTGCAAAAATAATGCTGGAGGAAGTGCTACATCATTAACGACCACCCCGTCAACATTTTGAAACTCTAGTGAATACCGAGTGGAGACTGTGAATACCCATAAAGGGGGTGGGGTGGGTGTCAGAAATTGGTCGAAAAACTGTCGAAAATGGAGAAAATGAGGAAGGAGTGGGTGGGTGATCTAACATGTCGAAAATTAAAAATCCGCCCCCTAATTGTATGATTTCTATTATTTATTTATTTATTTATTTATTGGTGTTTAAGGTCACATATTTCTGCACATGGGCTAATAATGACCACGACAGTTTTACGGGTGGAGGAAGCCGGCGTACCTGGAGAGAATCATCGAGCAACGGCGAGCAACTGTCAGCTCCCCAACATACTAACTCCACACAAGCAGGGTTAGCATTGGTTGAAGACAGGGGCACCATCGACGTGCAGTGGGCCTTAGTACACAACGCCACCGTGCCCCCACGTGGTCAATGGGGCTGAAGTGTCTTGCCCAAGGACACAACGCGGTTGCCGCAGGTGGGATTCGAACCGAGGACCTCTCGGCTTGCAGACTGCAACTCAGCCTACTGAGCCACCGTGTCCCCTGTAGGATATCTAAGAGATCCATTTCATCATACGAAACCGCGCAAAGTTCTATTATTTCTTCCCCGCAAAGTTCTATTATTTCTTAACGTAATCAACCTTTTAAATAAATTTTAAAATTGTTGTTATTATTTTAAACTAGACACTTCAAGTTCCAAATCACCAGAATGATTTATAAGGTATTCACTATCATCACGTATTACTGTCCAAATTACTTTTGTATTTGACATACCTTTGTAATTTTTTCATATTTTAACCCTTTACCCAACGCAGACGATATCAAAATTTATTATTTTAAATATCATTTTTTAAAATTTTTCCCAAAATTTCAACAAAACCATATCATGTGACCCCTCGTTGGAACGAGCTCGGCGAGCTCGTTCCAACGAGGGGTCACATATGTTTTTGTTGAACGTGTTTGAAAAATAATATTATTTCAACTGCTGAATTTGCATAATACGCAGACGGATGCGGGCGATTCGTTAGACAAAGGGTTAAATGAATCATTTTCCTTCGTAATTAACAATGACGTTTTTTCTATCGTTTTCTCGCCACGATATAGCCTTGGCTGCTTATGAGGCGTTCAGTACCAATAATTAAATAAATGAGCAAACGGCATAATGATATACTTAAAGTTAAGGAGGGTCGGTATTAATTTAATACAACAGTCCTGCACGCTGATAAATCCAGGTTTTCCAGAATACCAAATTTGGTACTCCAATTGTCACCACAGGAGTACCAAAATAAAGGTACTCCAGAATATGAAACGACATTTGGTGTTCCAGAATATCATATGTATTGGCTCTCCAGAATATCAAATGATTGGTACTATAAGATGAGTAGTATGTAATGTGGTTTTGAGGGAACATTGGCCGGACCTCGGTGCCGGACCTCGGAAGTGACGTCATGTCACGTGACCTAGTGGCGCCATGTAGTATTGCCATGGTAACCCGCGTGAGCGACCATCTTGTGACGTCATCTCCATAGTGATACGTGGTGTGAGTGCGCATGCGCAGCGCGTGTTGTTAGGGTGATACGTGTTTCCGTCGTCCATTTTGTATACAGGAGGCCGCCATCTTGGTTTCTGTGGTAACACGTTGTTGCTATGTTACCCAATTTTTCTGCAATAGGACGGGGTATGTTTGGAGGGTATGATCCTTTGTAGAAGAGTAAATCTAATTACCACAAACAACCCGACAATCCCTCCAAATCACCAAAATCTATCCCAACTTTTACTATTTCGAATTCTTCCAGATTTCTCTTCTTCTATCTATATATGTAATAGTTTTCGTCTATCTGACCGTGTTCCTTTGCCCTGGAGTATACTCCAGTAGCGTAGAAGCGCCTACTAATTGGAAAAGTTTACCTTATTATTACTATATTTAGCAATTCCTGGTCTATTCGTGTTAGTTCTGACCCTATTCCAAGTACTCTTGTTGTTTCATTTATCTAGATCATTTAAATGAATTAAAACTAACCAATCAGATTGCTTGATTTACCATAATCTGTATGCAGGGTTATCTCCCTTCTGTATAATAAAAGACTATACCAAATGGCCATATCCCATGGAATCCCTTATTGTGAAACGTCTCTGGTTAAGGAATCCATTTTTTGTCGTATGAGGCGATGAGGGCTATGTAAAATCCCTCAATGAGTCCTCATTTATTATCCCTCATAGCCTCATTGAATTTTGAGGTTATGAGGATCTTGAAAAATCCCTCAATGAGGTATAATTTACTACGACTCTTAGCCTCATTTCAGTATTTGAGGATACCTATGGCCTGGTATTTTATTATTCGAGGATACCTATCGAAGATACCTTTTGGAGAATCCCTTTTTTGTCGTATGAGGCCATGAGGGCTATGTAAAAGCCCTCAGTGAGTCCTCATTTATTATGCCTCATAGCCTCATTGAATTTTGAGGTTATGAGGACCATTAAAAATCCCTCAATGAGGTACAATATACTACGACTCTTAGCCTCATTTCAGTATTTGAGGATACCTATGGCCCGGTATTGTATTATTTGAGGATACCTATCGAGGATACCTTTTGGAGAATCCCTTTTTTGTCGTATGAGGCCATGAGGGCTATGTAAAAACCCTCAATGAGTCCTCATTTATTATGCCTCATAGCCTCATTGAATTTTGAGGTTATGAGGACCATTAAAAATCCCTCAATGAGGTATAACTTACCACGACTCTTAGCCTCATTTCAGTATTTGAGGATACCTATGGCCTGGTATTGTATTAATCGAGGATACCTATCGAGGATACCTTTTGGAGAATCCTTTTTTTGTCATATGAGGCCATGGGGACCATGAGTAATCCCTCAACGGGGTCTAATGTAGTCTCACCAACCGCTTTCATCTTGTCGCCAAAGCTCCAAGGCCACTACAGGTCTTTGGCCTAACTGTTCTATCATTAGCTTCTTGTCTTGTTTCATTGCGGCCTTGTACCAGTACTAATGGCTTCTGTTATTCCGCCCCATATCTCATCCATTACTTCCTAGCTATACCTGTCTCAGTCTCGACTATAACATTGATCAAGGTTGAATCAGATTTTCCCTGTATACATATAAGGCATTCCGTAATTGAGATTCCTAGCCGAGTCTGTAAAATTTGGATTTCGTGATTTGACAGATACAGTCGAGGGTATTCCCCTTCCCTATTGGAAGAATTCAGTTCAATGGGGCGATAATGCCTTCATTGGGATTATAGTTAAAAAATTCATTCAGTTCAAAAGGGGGTGTTAATACCTTCATTAGGGTTATAGTTCAGAAATAAAGTTCATTCAAGCAGTTCAAAGGGGTTTTAATTACATAAAGTTCATTCAGGTGAAAAATTTTGTTGAATTTATTGGGCATTAAGATTAAGTAAAAGTTCTCTTTTATCTGTTCTATTCACTTCGATCTTAGTTGTGCTGGATCTTCGTTCACTTCATTCGAACAGTTGCCTTATATCTTTGTTCACTACGACTTCATTTGAACAGGTGTCTTGTAACTGTTCATAATTCAGTTATCTTCACTTCGATCTTGGTTATGTTGGATCGTCGTTTTGTTGTACCTTTGCTGTTTTGTAGTGGTTGGTTGTTGACGACGTCATAACCATCGCCGACTTCGAGCGTCTTCCTTCTGTATATATATATAGAGAGAGAGAGAGAGAGAGAAAAAACTTTTTTACAAAAATTATTATTTAACTTTCGTCGTCACTCCTACCAAATTTATCGACTGGCATGTTATTTTGGGGTTTTTGTTTTAAAAATATATTTCAACACAGTTTTTTAAAAATGAATTATTTTTTCACTTATTTTATTTTTTTTTATTCTATTCGATTAAGTTTTTTTTTAAAATAATTTTTACCTTTATATATATATTATATAAAAAAATCTCTCTCTAATGTAAGTCATTGAGAATGTCTTCAAACCGATCTCCTTCCGACCATCTCATGAGAATGTAGAGACACAGGTGGCTGCAAAACACTTGATCCGGCGATTGTACTCATTCCGTGTTATAACAAACCGCCAGTTCATCGAAATAGTTCTTTATTTCTTTCGGCAGCAAGATTCCGTAGCTGTCGAAATAATAATTCTTCCTCCCGTTCTTGAACCATGCCGCCCAGTGAGTGCCTTCACCGATAAATCGTCCAGATTTGAAATTCTGCATTCCAATTGTTGTCGTCGAGGTCTTCTCTTCGGCAAGGCATCTCTGGAAATCACGCTTCGAAAATCTTTGATTTTCAAGGCCTTCGCCGTATTCGACAGTTTGATGTTGGATAGGGGTTCGTTAGGTAAGATGACAACTCCTACGGATATCAATATTTTCTTATTCATAAATGTATCTTTTTTCTTTTTTTTATTTATTTATTTTATTATAATTCACTAAATGACATAATTTTTTCTTTTTTTTCTTCTTTTTTTCTTTTTCTTTTTAAACTAAATCTCTCGATGTCTCTATCGACTTCCATAGTCTTGAATTCGTCTAATTCCTCTTGATTTTCTGGAATCCTATCATCCTTAATCATATCCAAAGCTCAATGTCCGAGCTCCAAAGTGCTTATTTTATCATCTAACACGAATCTCTTATCGCCGTTGGCCATCAGCAAAATCTTGTTGACTATTTCGGTATACAAGTCGTGATTGTCACTTCGAATCGATTTCATAGTCTTGTACACTGGCCCACTTCCGAACAGACAATCTTTATACTCGCGGAAAGAGATGTTTTTCTTCACCATGCACGTTTGAACCCCTTTGCACTTCTTGATCTCTTTGCCTTCTAGGCGATAAGCGTACAGTTTGGGTCTCAAACCTACGAATTCGAGGATTTGTTTACCATCGCTCCTGTCCTTAAATTTACCCAACACCTTCTTGTTGTCATTTGATTGAATGTTGGACAGGTGATCGACGGGATAATTGCTCATATCAAACCATGTGGCCACATCCGGAGATATATCTCGGTAGACATCTTTCGTCTCCATCTCATAAACCAAAACTGTCCATGTTGCTGAACAGTAGTTTGGCTTTCTCGCCAAATTTCTGTTTGACGTAATCGTAGTGAAACTTGTACATCAATTGCTTGCTGTTATCTAAGATGATCAGTCCGAGATAATAGGGTTTGTCGAACTTCAGGTGCGTCTTTTGCATGTAAGCGGCAACTAGATTTTCATTGAATATGGTTCGGCGTCTGTAATTGGGTTTCGCCACTAATTTTTTAGCTCTTTTCCCGAACGCGATGAGTCAAATGTTGGTTCTCTTCCTGATGTTTTCCATCGATTTACCGTTCACGCAGTTGTTTATGAGTTTGAAGAAATCTTTTTCAAAATCATTCTCGGATCGAATTCTGAGATTCATGTTGAGATCGATGTATGTTTTTATCCAAGGCTCTTCGTCGAATCGAATGACGCGATGTATGTCGAGTAATTTCATCCCATGGTTGATGTATTGTTTCAAATTTAGTTCAAATCGACTTCTAAAATGCAAGGATAGTCTCTCTATTTCCCCATCTCTTCCAGTTCCATCACCCATTTGAAATTTCCAATCGGTAAAGGATGACTCATGGCCCAACCATACAGATTATTAGCATCCCAATACTGTATGTATTTATTCAGTCATTCCGAATCGAAACCTTTTTTCATGTAGGGATTGTTGGCTTCATAATATCTGTGGGAGATCATCGAGACGCCACCTCTTGTGGCATTTTCGAACATGAGCAACATGTTCATGTTGGATAATAATTCCAATTGGACTTCAGTGGTCTTCAACAGAGCGTCCCACGCCAGACCGGGTGTGGTGAAATACCAAGCTGGATCCAGATAGTAATTTTGACGACAGACGTCTCGAAAATTTTCGAACGCATCTGCCAGGAGTAGAACGTCGGTCTTCAGATAGAGACCGTGATAATCTCTCATGGTTTTCATATCGAACGATTTCCAGACGTTTTTGGGGTGTTCGTAATCCTCGTCGGAAATGTCGGATTCATATAATTTCGAATAAAAATCTTCTTTCGAAGGTAGCGCGGTGTCATCGAATCTCTTTAAATCATTCATGTAATCATAAGGATAGACTCCTTTCCTCAACATGACATCTACTCATTCTCCAAAGTGTTCGCTCGTGATTTTAAATTTATCCTCGCTTATGTTATCGACTAATTTTTCCAGAGCGGCCGACATGAATTTGAAACTGTTGATGAAACATATGGCTCTATGAATGGATTTCATTTCATCTTCCAACGTCTCTCCATCGATTAGACTTTTCTGCTCCACGACCTTCCATTTTGTGAAGGAAATGTATCTTTCTTTGCTGTTTGCAATGCAGTTTAATTCTTCATGGGAGGTGCCGAGATTTTTCACGAACAGATGACTTTCGTAACCCAAGAGATTGTGAAATATCACCGGATAGAAAGTGGCATCTCGATATCTTAAATTACACTTGCTGTGGGCTGGACCGCGATACAGACCCATGTAATGATCATGGTCTCTGACCTTCTTATTTTCCTGTGAATTGTGAATTCTCTTCGAACGATTGTCTGCATATGTGATATTCGGTGGCTCTGTTATTTTCATCCTGCTGCTCTCGCGTGATGATCATTTTCGCTGGAGTTTTGAATTTGTCGAATAAAATTTGAATTTTCGATTCTAACTTTTCCACAAATCTTTAATCCACGTCGTTGTCTTCGTACCGTTTCATGAAGGTGAAGGGACCCATGTCGTGTTGTGAGTCAAAAGCGCATTTCACATAAATGCAGTAGCCTGAAGGCATGTGTTTTTGATATCTTTCAACATAACTTCGAAGAGCGTCGGGTTGGCAGGAACTCATTTTCACGGTGAAGCATTTAAAATCGGCGTACATGACGAATGGTACTTTTAACCTTTTATTGTGATTGTGAAAGTTCATGAAGGTGTTGGGTTTGGGCATTTCGACGACCACGCCTTGATTTTCGTTGCAATATTCCTGATGTTTCGCTAATGATTTTTCGCTGTGAAACGCGTTCATGCAGTCACAACATAAACATATCTTTTCTTTATGTTCACTACTCTGGTTCGACAGTAATCAGCTCGGATTTTTAAACCAACAATAATGACGATTGTCACAGTTCAAAATCAATAACAAAATAATCATCTTTTCTCTTCTGAGATACGAAGTCTGTCTGAGAGGATAGATCGTTCATTTTTCCTTGTCGTATCCCAAGATGTTCACCACTACAGTGGGATTTTGAGCCTCGAAACTCTGGTGCAATGAAGATTTTTACAAGCCACCTCATAACGAGAAACTCTCTCGGAGTTGATTTTGACAGGGTATAAAGCAGAGGTGACTGCCCATTTAAAACACTGATCTTCTTTATTTCTCACGTTGACCACGGCATTTTTTTTAGCAAGGAAATACAGTAATTCCACGTAGGAAGATGCTTTCAATGAATCATTTTTGGTCACATGAATTTTGAGATTCAACACCTCTTCGAATGTCCAATTACTACCTCTATGTTGATAATTCATGAGAGATGTCAACATCACTGTCATTTAAAACTTTTTGTATATATATATATACAGAGAAAAAACTTTTTGCAAAAAAAAAATTTCACATTAAAGAAAATTAAATTTAAAAAACTTTCTGTATATATATATATATATATATATATAGAGAGAGAGAGAGAGAGAGAAAAACTTTTTTACAAAAATTATTATTTAACACAAAAACGCAAAATTCAAAAATATATATTATTATTTGCAATAATAACAACACCTAAAAGATGCAAATTGAAATTGAAACGAGTCGAAATGTGCAAGAAACTCGGTTGTAAAATTTATAGATTACAACGACACGATGCTATCAAATTGAATGAGGTCGAGATGAAGGACTTACAGCACAAATACGACAAATATAGCATGCCTTTGAAATTGGCCGAAGCCATGCTCGATTTGTTTTACGAGTACGAAAGCAATCTACAGAATATCGTCATCACCGAAGACAGAGAATTTGACAAGAGCAATTTGTCGTTACCCTACGGAAGTTACATATATCCAAAAATCTCTCTCGAACTCGTAAACAAATCAGGTGGTGAGAGCGTGTTGACCGAAGTAAAAAAACTCACAAAAGTAAAGATAAACATTCAACACATATGCGAAAAAGAAGACACAACCGTTAACATGCTGATAACGGACTTGGAAATATTAAAAAAAACAATAGAGAGACCGATTAGTGAAAAAGAAGGGGAAAATTTTTAACATGGAACAAAAATTGAATTAATACGACAAAAAAATAAAGGAAATTAAAATTTAAAACTTTTTGTATATATATATACAGAGAAAAAACTTTTTACAAAAAAAAAAATTCACATTAAAGAAAATTAAATTTAAAAAACTTTCTGTATATATATATAGAGAGAGAGAGAAAAAAAAACAACTTTTTTACAAAAATTATTATTTAACACAAAAACGCAAAATTCAAAAATATATATTATTATTTGCAATAATAACAACACCTAAAAGAGGCGAATTGAAATTGAAACGAGTCGAAATGTGCAAGAAACTCGGTTGTAAAATTTATAGATTACAACGACACAACGCTATCAAATTGAACGAGGTCGAGATGAAGGGCTTACAGCACAAATACGACAAATATAGCATGTCTTTGAAATTGGACGAAGCCATGCTCGATTTGTTTTACGAGTACGAAAGCGATCTACAGAATATCGTCGTTACCGAAGACAGAGAATTTGACAAGAGCAATTTGTCGTTACCCTACATAAGTTACATATATCCAAAAATCTCTCTCGAACTCGTAAACAAATCGGGTGGTGAGAGCGTGTTGACCGAAGTAAAAAAACTCGCAAAAGTAAAGATAAACATTCAACACATATGCGAAAAAGAAGACACAACCATTAACATGCTAATAACAGACTTGGAAATATTAAAAAAAAACAATAGAGAGACCGATTAGTGAAGAAGAAGGGGGAAAAAAAAGTAATGAGATCTAGAGAGATTGAACGGCTCAAGATCTCATTACTTTTTTTTGTTGTTTTTTTGTTTCCTCCTTCTTCTTCTTCACTATCGCTCTTATATATTGTAATAACGTTTCCCTTTTTCTCCACTTTCATTAATGATTCTTCTTTTCTTTTTTTGTGATATATTACGTTTTTTATAATAACACATTTCATTCCCTCTATCATATTTATGAATGAATGTGGTGCATCTCTTGGCAACACTCACATCATTATTATTCTCTTCAAAAGATGGTGGTGGTGGTGGAAAACAACTCACTCTTCTTCTTCTTTTTAATTTCCACAATCTATCCTTATATTTTTCACTTCTTTTTCCAGTTCTTTCCTGAAATATCCATCATTATTATCATTCAAAAAGGTCTCGTAATCCTTTTTATCCATTATTTTTTTATACTTTGTATAATTTATATTTTATACTTTATATAATTATATATATATTTTTTTTACTTTATAATAACATACTCAAAAGTGGTATACCCTTAAACGGCGAATTCGGACCAAACAGCAAACCTTTACGGAGTCGTTTCACATCCTCCCTTCTTCAAAAACAGTCTGCTGCCACCCATTAATTTCTGAACTCCCAAAGTCGCGAGTCCCGAGGCAGCTCCCATGCCAAGAGCCGGCAACAGGGTCTTCCTGAGAAAGGGCAATACTTTTCCAGCGAGTCCTGCCAATAGCGGTAGGAAACCGCCTTTCATTCTCAAATTGTATCTCAGTTGAGCGGGACTCAATCTCACCATCAACCCTCTTCGATCATGAAGCACTTTCTCCATCCTTTTGATTTGAGTTCTGGTCCAGGGAATCGAATCCTGACCGCCATTCGTCAGATCTTCGTGAGTGAATTTGAATCTCACCGCCTCGCCTCGAGTTTTTAACGATCTCAGAAATTTCTTCTTCTGTCCTTTGGATATGTTCACGTTTTTAACCACGTATTCACCCATATTTCTTTTTTCTTTTAAATATATTTGTTCAGTTATTTTTTTTTTGTTTAATGATAATTATATATTAAATAATTTTTGTAAATTAATATTGCGTTTATTTTATTTTCTTATTTATATATATACACAATATTTTTTTTTTGCTTTTTATATTTCTCTTATGTGAAATCGTATTGTCACCCTCTCTCCACGAAGATCTAACAGTTCACCATTTTGATCCATCGACGTTGTTTTGAGACTATACAACATGTCTAAAAGCACGGTTAGATAAACTTTCGAGGTCGTTCCATGATCTTATATCCCGGCAACATGTTTGTAAAGAAGGAATAGATCGTCGGTTGTGCACTACCATTCACATTGCTTCCAACAATCACACCCACGTTCACCAGAATACTATTGATGGCGAGAATGTCGACCGTATTTTCGGATGCCGTGTGGCCTTGATACACGTTTTGGTCGAATCCCAACATCTTGCCGATCGAATCATCCATGTTGAAATCCACTCGAAAATTATCTTCCAAATCCAACATCGTCTGTAGAGTATTAGGGTTGGGAGCGAGTCGGATCTTGTTGCTTCCCTTTCCATCCATCTTCATTCGCATCTGAATGTAATTTTTCAAATCGTCTATGTCATAACTTCCTTTGGGAATTCGAATCTCAACCAATCCACTCTGTCGGAATACTTGAATGAGTTATTCTTTTCGGTGATGTTGGGAAAGGAATAATAAGTCTCCAGATTCACCAATGCCATCACATATCTTTTCTCCCTATTCAATTTGATGGAAGGTTCGAATTTTGTTGTGAATCGAGTCGAATCGCCACTCACCACGATTTTTTAGACTGTTTTGGAGCCGTATTCTTGACCATCCGTTCTAACAATTTTCCTTGTTCGAACATTATTTTTTATTTTTATTATTTTTAAAACTAAATTATTGATGATTTATTATTATTTTTAATTTTTGTTTTCGCTCTCTATTTTATTATCATTAGAAACATAAAACTTGTCGAATCCCCTCCGATATTTTCTGCGATTAAATTCGCTAGTCAAATCGATCACGATGAAATTGTGAAGTCCTCCATCCCAAACCCTCTTGCAGAATCTCCTGAATTCTTCTCTGCTCATATCGTTTGTGACGTGATCTCCGTAGATGTGATTGACAGTCTGGCAAAAGAGACACAGGAAATTAGTGTTCTCCTTCATCGCCTGTTTGGGCAGTCGAAAATAATTCTGAGACAAGTAGAAACAGTCCATGTTGCTGTGATGACCCCTAAGGTAATACGATTCGCATCGGTTCTGTCTCTCCAAAAGCAGATCGTCCAAAATCATGAGATTGTTATTTCCCGATTTCATTACCTGGCATCAGGAACGTCGCTCATGTTCTCGTAAAATCAACACTCAACGTTTGAAGATGCATTTCTCTTCATCAATTCCATCGCAGCACCATCCAAAATGGTTGAAAGAGAATCTTCGCTTTTGTCGAATTCCTCCCTACTGTTGAAATTTCTCACTGTGACGTCCTTGGGCAATCTACAATCCACGCACTCTTGAAGCAATCTGTATTCGGGTTGAAACAGACTCTTGACAAACAAGAATAATCTGTCATAATCCAACCAGCCGGGTTGCGACAACAGATTCATCAACAGATTGGTCTTTCCACAATTCGATTTTCCCACTATCAAACCCCCTTATGCTCTTGGGAAAGAACTCGTTATTCGACCTCTTGATCGCGGCGTCTTTTCAAGACATATCTTTGATGTCCATCTTTTTTTTTTATTTTTTAGTGTTTTTTTTAGATTTTCAAACTTAATTTTTTTATGTTTTTTCAAACTGGGTTTATAAATATTATTATTATTTATTTATATTACACCATCATGGGTTCTCTTCAATCCAGATCCACTCGTCATTTTGGCTAAATCTTGTATGGGTACCACAGCATCCTTAAAATCTTTCCAACTTTTCGGCGATCACTCTAATGTAGCTCGCTTTGCCGGTGGACTGATCAACTTACCGAACAATGCGTCCGCCACCCTCTTGTCAGGCACCAAAGCAATCCTACCACTAGCTTCGGAAGCGGCTTTCTTACCAGCATCCAAAGCCGTCTTCTTACCAACCTCAAACGCGGTTGATGCAAGTTTTCTACCTGCATCGCTCGTGAACGCTTGCATTATAGAATCAACGATACCAGAACCGCCTTGAACGTAAGTTCTGACGTATCCCCTGCTCTTTATCACCAATATATTTTATTTTATAATATATTTTGTTTTTTCGCTCGTAAGTCGTTTTTTTTGTTTAAATACTTTTATTATTTTTAGTGAAGATTTACTTTTTTATTTATCTATTTTTTATTTTTTCTCTCTACTTATTATATATCAATCCTTCAATTCATTCATCAACCTTTTATAATCTCGTCTATCCAAGACCTTCTGCCTCAATAATTCATCACATATACTCACTATCTGATTATCCACTCCAGTATTACCAGCACGCCGACTAGCCATCAACAATTTCAATCTCTCGAACAGAGCATTGGAATCGCGTGGAAGAAAAGTGGTTGTCACTCCCTTTCCCGTCACCGCTTCAATGAATTTCTTATTCATATCCCATATGGGTTTCACCACCTTCATCCACTTGTAACCTCTGTTAGCCTTGGTTCTTGTCTCTAAGGCGTCGTTATTCCTCTTCATGGCGTGGGTCTGAACCAGAATGTTGCCGTAATTGTTGAAAGCCTCGTCCGTGTAATCTCCAGGCTTGTCGTAAAGAAGCAATTTCTGCGGTCCAGGAGTTATTTCATACCTATTCGAACTGACTATTAAATCCTCATCATCCTCATGCACTTCAGTGTCGCCCACGAATTTCCTACCGCTCGAATCCTTGTGAATTCCATACAACAGATCTCTCTTACCACCACCGTCGGACGACGCGGCGCTACCAGTGGTAGTAGTCGAAGCTGTATCATTGCTCTCGCTCACATCGGTTTCGATTCTCATGGGAATGTAATCTGGTGAAGATCTTTGAAGGGAAAACTGCGTTGTAAAACTACCAGGCAATGAACCCGTTCTCAAAGAACTCTCTTTTATGGGTCTCAGTTCCTCGACGATCTCCTTCTTGCTTCGTTCCTGAACCTTCGTCACGGGTTTGAATAGTTTGGTGGTCTCTCATCTTAATTCCATCTCTCCCAATCGTCTGCTTCTGTCAGCGGATCGAATGCTTTTCTTGACTCGTTCATATTCGTTCAGGAGTTCGTCCCTTTGCTTGGAATCTTTGATGTGTAAAAACATTTTTGTTCTTTCGATTATTAATATTTCTTTTTAGAGTGTGGTAACGTCAATTATTTTGTTATTCTCAAAATTAAATGTGATTATTTTTATGTTTTTAAATAAATAATATTTTATGTCTTCAATATATATAATTAAAACCAGTTGGAAAGAAAAAGAAAAAGATTACAAATGAAACCTCGATAATGCATCACTTCAAACGTGTTAAAACACATCAACAGTTATTTTCCGACAATGAGAAACTTAAGAGTTAATCTGAAATAAACATCGATAATACAGTGCTTTCAAACACGTTAAATCACATAGATAGTTATCTTCCCCACACTGAAAAGCAAACTTGAAGTCAATCTCAAAAGAAAACCCATTGATAAATGCATTGCTTCAAACGTGTTAAACATCACATCAGCGGTTATTCCCACAATGAGAAAAAACTCAAAGTTAAATCTCAAATAAACATCAATAATACAACGCTTTCAAATGCGTTAAATGACATAGACAGTTATTTTCCTCACACTGAAAAACAGACTTGAAGTCAATCTCAAAATGAAAACCATCGATAATGCGTTGCTTCAAACGTGTTAAAAATCAAATCAGCGGTTATTCCCACAATGAGAAAAAACTCAAATGTTAAATCTCAAATAAACATCGATAATTTCAAAACGCGTTAAATCACATAGACAGTTATTTTCCCCACACTAAAAATCAAACTTGAAGTCAATCTCAAAATAAAAACCATCGATAAAATGTGTTGCTTCAAAGATGTTAAAAATCAAATCAGCGGTTATTCCCACAATGAGAAAAAACTTAAAAAGTTAAAATCTCAAATAAACATCGATAATACAACGCTTTCAAATGCGTTTAAATCACATAGACAGTTATTTTCCTCACACCCAAAAACAAACTTGAAGTCAATCTCAAAATAAAAACCATCGATAAATGCGTTTCTCCAAACGTGTTAAAAATCATAGCAGCGGTTATTTTCTCCACGGTGAGAAAACTCAAAAAGTTAAAATCTCAAATAAACATCAATAAATACAACGTTTTCAAAATGCGTTAAATCAGAAAGAAGTTGGAATTAATCATTTGAACTGCTTCATTTCATTCTAGGGATGTTTTTTTCAGTTTAAACAGAATTTGTGTATTCAAAAAGCAGAATACTGTTTGAGGTAATGACACAATTTCTGATTAACATATCTTCAAACCTTTAATAGTAAAAATAATTTATTCAAAGCAAAAAAACCAACAAAGAGAAAAACAGATAGATTTACACAAAAGAGCACACTTTGCAAACAGGAAGAATGTTCTCTCACGTTTCGATTAACATTAACAAAACACTTTTTGACGAGACACACTTCACTATTTGTCACCTATTAAATCAAAACTCAATTTACATCCTTAAAACACTTTTAAATGGAAATGAAAAGAAACTTGACAAACTGATTTGTTTACAATCTTTAAACTCTCCACAGTTTTCACCATTGATTTATTGAATGAAATATCATTCATTTACATATGCATCATTAAACAACTAAGTGGAGATGAAAGAAAAACTCGACAAAACTGATCTATTACAATTTACCTCAAAACTCATAACGATTTTTATTTTTCGTCTCTTCCCCTCCGCTACAAAATCTTCGCCATTTTCGTCCACGATCGATCGCACCGCCGTCTAGACCACGATTACAAACGTGGAGAGAAAATTTTCCTCCATTCTAATTTTTCGACATTTCTTAAACTTCACATTTCTATATCCTGGAAAAAAACCGCCGCATTCGCCAACGATCGATCGAACCGTTCTAACTCACGACTGCAAACGATCGAGGATTTTTTCAACATTTTGATGCTGATTTGGAATCCCCACAGCATTTGCCGGCATTCGCCAACGATTGATTAAAACGTCTAACTCACGATGGCAACGTTGAGAAAATTTTAAGTCAATTTTCTTCGATTTTCTTCTGCGCGGACTGAGTTGGAATCCCCACTCGTTCGCCAATGGCTGATTGGAACGTCCAACTCACGATGGGAATTCCAACTCAGATGTACAAAACCGTGTATGTGTACATTTCTTGTACATTTTAACACTGAACCCTATGGGTACATGTACGTGTACGTGTACATGTACGTGTACAAGTGAAAAAAGTGAGTTGGAATCCCCACTCTACACCTACTCGCCAGTAATGGGATTTTAGTAGTTAAAAGTTACACCTACAGTAGAACTACATCCAAGTTGACCTTTGGTGACGTCGACCTGAATGCGAACTTCCTAAATTTATCACACGTCGCCTAGCGAAGAGTGAAATGAAAGTGGCAATTATTTATTACGTTTGTAAATGAGTTTCCCTCATAAGAAGCCAAAAATTAACAAACATGTATTGCCTCATGTTATTAAAGCATCCATAACTCGAAATAGTATGTTATTATTATTCAATTTCGTCTCGGCGAAAAAAGTGATAGCCCACCAATGCTCATGTAAACAAAAACAAATTCGCACCCATGTACGGCTGCTGCTCAGTAAAAGCGAGAAAAAATAATAGCGACTCTTAATAATGTGACGATCATGGTATAAATAAAATATACGCATAGTAGCTTGGTGTACCAAATGTTCACCACTCGTGGTGAACATTTGGTACACCAAGCTACTATGCATATATTCCATATGTATTCTGTATTTAATGTCCATTTAAGACATGTTAGACTTTTAGGAAAGCCTCCATTAGTATTTTTTAATATTAGAGGTGAATTCAAATTGGACTAATTGTGTATAGAAGCAACAGAAATGTTACAAAACAATGTGAAATTAAAAATGGAAGCAATATATGACATTTGAATAAAATATACCTAAAAAAAAAAAGTTATATGTTTCAAAAAGTTGAGGCACGACCTATTTTCTGTAATTGTTCTCTGCAAAATGATTTTAGAAAATTTTCCACAAACTTAAGTGTTAACAATGGATAGATTTATCGCCTGAAAGCTGACATGCGCAGAAGAATTCTATATTTTTTTTAGGTGTGTGTATCTCTAGAATACAGTGTTTGGTTAAAATTGGTTGTGAAATAGTTGCGCGGTATTGGGCTGTGGTACCCAGATGCATGCTTAATTTGGAGGTTTTTTTTATTTGTTTTTCTTGTTTTGTTTTGTTTTGTTTTGTGTTTTCGTCGTCAGTATTTTTTCTCAGTTTTGTTTTTCTTCCCAATTATTCAATTTTTTTTTTTAGTTATTAATTGCATTGTAGTTGTTTTGCTGTCATGCGCATATAATAATTATGTTTGTATTAGGAGTGTTAATTCTTTACCTAACATGAAAAGAAGACGACACTTGCAAATAGAATTCTTGAATAACTAGTTTTTTTCCATTTTTTATCTCAAAAACATAGGTTATGACCCCTCATTGGAATGGGTTCGATGAGCTCGTTCCAAAGAGGTGCCATAACCTATGTTTTGGAGACAAAAAATGAAAAAAATAATGAAAATCAAGTAGTGATTTTTGTGAATGGCGCTAGCCGGTTTTTGCCCTTACTTCAGGTAAAGGGTTAACCCTTTACCCAACGTAACGGCCAAAACCGGCCAGCGCTATTCTCAAAAATCGCCAATTAATTTTCAAAATATTTTCATTTTTTGTCTTAAAAACATAGGTTATGACCCCTCGTTGGAACGAGCTCGTCGAGCTCGTTCCAACGAGGAGTCATAACCTATGTTTTTGAGACAAAAAATGAAAAAAATTAGTTATTCAAGAATTTTTTTTGCAAGTGTCGTCTGCTTTTCATGTTAGGTAAAGGGTTAAGGTAAACATATTTTTTAGCAAACTTAAATATGTTTAAACTAGTCGCGGGCGTGACAAGCGTTACTTATTCCCATGCAATTTTATCAGTTGATAACGAATGTCGGATAGGGAACTGGGAATAAGTAACGGTGGTCACGTCCCCAAACTAATCCATGTGTTGCTTGTCAGATAAGAGTACAACACAACTCGTTTGCCCCTACTTTTTCATCTTTTTTAACGAAAAGAAAACTCGTTTATCTCAGTTCCCACAAAGGTTATGCGTACAAATGCGCCGACAAACTTTTTGAGGGTTGTTTGTAGAGGGTTAATGTTCAGAGAAGGAAAACTGCTATTTTGCCTAATTGCTGCACCGTGCGACGAAAATGCTTCCGTAAATAGCTCATATGTTACTCTGACCGTGATTTCCGGTATTTTATATGTCAAAATGTTTGGACAATATTTTGGTTGACCGTGATTTCCTGTATTTTATATGTCAAAATGTTTGGACAATATTTTGGTTGACCGTGATTTCCTGTATTTTATATGTCAAAATGTTTGGACAATATTTTGGTTGGCCGTGATTTCCTGTATTTTATATGTCAAAATGTTTGGACAATATTTTGGTTTACGTCAAAAAACAGTTCATTATGCATATCACTTTTAAAACGCGTTTATTCGCGGAACTACACCACCCCCCCCCCCCCCCCCAACCGAACATTTAACTCACCTATTTTAAGTTTTCTCTCCTGTAACTAACAGAAAAATTTTGGTTTTAAATCACATGTTTAAGATGATGGTCATTGTTGTCTCTAAAAGACTGCATGGATTCCGACTTGGATATTATTACCACTTTAGCGGCCGTTCTCTGGTACATTAATGGGAGTTTAGCGGGGCAGTAAACTCAGTAATCCATGACGTCATGCAACCGGAAGCGAGTCGCGGGCGTTCATGAAAACAGAATTCATTAACAACCCGCCGCCCGTTTCTGGTCATTGTAATAATAGTAATAACATGATTTTGTCCGGCGTCCCGCTTTATTAACGGCCCTCGATGACAGAATAACAGCCCTCTGGCTTATTAACGGTAATCCACCCTCTGTCTGTTGTTATTCATTCCTCTCGGGCCGTTAATAAATCGTAACGCCCTCCAAACTCGTTATTGTTATATTAAACCTCACGTTACAAATAAATTCAGTAATAAAATGCGTCTTTATTTAGTGTATATTTGAGGCGAAGTCAACCTGATAAATGAGCTACCCCTGATGTTCATAGAGGTCATTGCAAAGCTTCCACACAAACGCAGCTTCCATTTCAAACAGAAACATTGATAAACCACGACCTCCCATCAAAAGCCCACATGAACAAAGATTCCCAGTCCTCTCTCCGTAAGAAGTACTCCAAACGAAATTGCCGGTAAAAATAAAAATGATAATCAGTGGTGGAGGCTCTTGTATTTCTATTCATTTTCCGGGGAAGGGGTAACTATTGTGTGAGATGAATCTTTTTTGTCGAGCGAGGCAAGTGCAGTATTTGAAATATTCATCAGGCAACACTCTAAAAAGAGCGTTGTTGAATGGAAAGATATGACGTACATTCTCCCTTACATACCAGTTATCACTTCACAAATTGTTTACATTTAATTCACTCAAAAGAGCGTTTGTCACAGAGACGAATCTTTATCTATTGACTGAAGTGAATTTTTTGATTTGATTGGTTGATAGATACGTGGTATGAGACCATATTCATTGAAACCCACGATACGTCCGCCCAGCCACTGACAAATTTCCCATACCCAGTGGAAGCCTCGTTCCGAAATCTACAAATGGTCCATACCCCGTAGAAGACGCGTCGTTCCAGTTTTACAGTGTACATGTATTATATTTTAATTTTTTATCTCCAAAATATAGCTCAAGACCCCTTATTGGAATGAGCTTGTCGAGTACCCTCCAATGTGTGGTTCATAAACTATGTTTTTGAGACAAAAAAGAAAAAAAGAAATTCAATAATTTTTTTATACTAGTCATATCGGCATATTTTCACAAAAACTCTTTTGCACAAAAATTCCACAGAAACCTGTATGGCTCAACAATGGAAGATAAAAGATCTCATGCTGTGTGTGTTCACACATGAAATAGATTGTACTTCTAAAACGGAAAGTCAACAGATAAATTCGTTACCCCGTGTCTGATCATATGGTACGGGTTTTTACCTACCCGAAGCCAGCCATATCCCACGAGGCCTTCGGCCTCATGGGATACGGCTGGCTTCGGGTAGGTAAAAACCCGTACCACGTGATCAGACACGGGGTAACTAATATTACCGTAAAATTTACAAATGAACAAACTCTCAAAGAAAGGGCAGTTAATACAAATGTTTTAATATTTAAAATATGTAGTTGTAAAAAAACATTGTTATTGCTTCAATGTTAAAGTCTTCGGGAAATTTAGAAAACTAAGGGGAAGATAACTTTTGCGAACGTCATTTGGAATAACCAAAAGTGTGGATCACGAATCATTTCACGCCCTTCGAATCTCAAATTTCGAATGGCATCGATTCAAGTTGTGCATATTTCATCTTCGCATAAAAGTAGAATATCACAAATAATGCCACTTGAGTATTGTTGTAATCGGCGAATATTCGTTTGTTTAGACTAGTCGATCAAAAAATGCGGAGTATTCCATAAACGGAATCAAGTAAATTCAGAAGCGGAACTTCCTTGAACTCTTCTTCTATCATCAGGTCTCCTGCACTGGAAACCTAACGATAGAAGAATATTTCGGGAGGAAACACTTGATAGGGCTTTGGGAACATTTCGACGATTCGAAAATCTCTGAATCAGTGCCACTCAAATCGAATCGGATCATCAGGACGATTTCGAATCAGGCGATTACAATTTCGAAGCTTCGATGGGCCCGAGAATCATTCATATTATTTTTTAGGACTGCCTTACACAAAATGTGAAAGGAAACATATCCCACAAAGTTTGGATCGCTTGACGAAACGACCCATCGTTTGTGCTGATCGACACACAACGGACATACTTTACTGTTTATTTCCAAATAAGCGACATAAGACATAAAATACGTCATCTTCACAGGCGGCAAAATGCTGAAGCTGGGACAAGAGAGCACTTTGTTGAGGTTGTACATTGTTTAACTTCATGTTAAAGTGTTGTGCGGGGTGGCACATCGGCGTCGTAATGAGTTCTTTGTGAAGCATGACTAAGCACTTTTTTAAAGTTTAATTTTGCCTGTTATCTGTTCTTATTTCATTTCGAAAAGCTAGTCTTCACTAATACAAGGCTCTTGGTGTAGAATGATTTGAACTGAGACGGCGACTACGGGCATACCAGTTTTTGACGTCATGCATGGCGTCTGAAAAGGTATCATAAGTCTTCGAGGCTTTCCAAATAGCGGAATTTTCTTCCTGTTTCTTGGATGTGGGAGCATTTGAATTAATTTGAAACACCAGGATCGTCACCAGAATCGGAAACATTTGAAAAGATAGTGCAAGTGGACTCTTTACTTGAATAATAATAATAATAATAAAAAACAGTGATAAAAAGGGACAGCAATTACTATATGTCATTTCTAGTTTGTTTAATGACATGAAAGTGTCGACTCACGACAGCTGCTCTTGTGAAGATAATTCTTGCGGGCAGATTTATAATAGTAAGATGCCTACGCCTTCTCCTCGACTGGACATTTCGTGACAAGACTCAAATATTCTTATCCAACTCTTAACTGTGACCTTTTACCCATGTAACGCTTTTCTCAGACGGCAAACCCAAAAGCTTTTCGGAAATAATTTTAAAACTCCGAACCATTTTTTTCTCCCAAAACAAAGAACTTCGATATTCATCATTTGTGTTTTTCATAATTATTAATTATTATTTCAGTTTTAACCCTTTACCTAACCTGAAAAGCAGACGACACTTGCAAAAATAATTCTTGAATAACTAATTTTTTTCATTTTGTGTCTCAAAAACATAGGTTATGACCCCTCGTTGGAACGAGCTCGACGAGCTCGTTCCAACGAGGGGTCATAACCTATGTTTTTGAGACAAAAAATGAAAAAATAATAAAAATTAATTGGCGATTTTTGAGAATAGCGCTGACCGGTTTTGGCCGTTACGTTGGGTAAAGGGTTAAATGAACCTCAATATCTGTCTTCCGTGGAGCATTTCTTGTTATTTGCTAAACGATGTGTATGTTTTTCATTGCCCAAGTGTTAACATTACGGGAATGGTGGTGATATTGATACGGGGTGGGAGAGGGATTGCTTCCCACCCCGGCCCATCCACTGAGGGATTTGTCAAAAACATCCATATTTATTTATTTATTTTGATAAAATTTCCAAGTTAAAAGGAGAATGCCCATTTTAATACGTCGCGAAGAAGACGAGGCAATATGATGTTCTAAATTGCGTGGCGATGAAATGCAACGCCGTCTGCGACTAGTGGCACGAGGCGATGCTTTGTTTTGCTTATGTGTGTCTTAAAGTTTCGCCTGCAACTGAAAAAAACTCAACGCTACCAGAGGCACATTTTTCCACAAAAATGCATCATTACGCAAAGAATCTAACCCCCTGAATGGTGATGTCTAAATATGAAACTTCCAACTTGAAAATATATCCTATAAAGCAACCAGGATTGTAGCCAATTCAATCTTGTTGGATAGAGTTCAATATTGAATTGGTTAAATTCCAAGTTAAAACTTGGGAAAAACTTGTAAATGTGTCAACATGCGACATTTATTTGAAAAATTAAGGGAAAAAAATTAGTTGCATTTGACCCAAGGGGAGGGGGGGGGGGGCGGGGGCACTAAAAATTTGCAAGACGTGACGTCCTATTTTTTATTCGGCTCCTTTTTACACTCACCCACCCACCCACCCACCCACTACGTGCTAATTTTCTACTACCGTTCTCAGACACCCACCCCACTCTCCCATTAAAATCCAAAATAAGCTTATAAACTTAGTAGGCACAGCTGTATTTAGGGGGGTTTCATAATGTTCTTAACCCTTTACCCAACGTAACGGCCAAAACCGGCCAGCGCTATTCTCAAAAATCGCCAATTAATTTTTATTTTTTCATTTTTTGTCTCAAAAACATAGGTTATGACCCCTCCTTGGAACGAGCTCGTCGAGCTCGTTCCAATGAGGGGTCATAACCTATGTTTTTGAGACAAAAAATGAAAAAAAAAGTTATTCAATCATTTTTTGGCAAGTGTCGTCTGCTTTTCATGTTAGGTAAAGGGTTAAACTGGTACCACCAATTTAAACCTCTGTGGGCTGCTGTGGGCCCCAGTCTACAAATGACAAGCTGTTCATTATCAGGTTTGGCCAAAGCAGATGTACATATATGGGAACAAATTTTCATTTGAATTATTCCCAAAATATTGTCTGCACATTTTCTACATTTCGAACAAGACACCCACCCCCTACTAACGTGTGACATTTTCCCAGTTTAAGCCCAATATTCTCACATACAAAGCCTCCTGATGTTGTATTTATGTTAAGAGTGTGATGTACAACATCATCTTTAAGGTTTGAAACACAAATGATGGTATATATTAGCTGATATATTGATATATTTTTAAAAAATTCAAAAAATTGCACAAGTTGGAAATGCACATTTTTGGCGCACTCAAGAGCCCACCCACCCCCACGTCACGTCTTGCAAATTTTTGGTGGCCTCCCCCTGTTTGACCAGGGTATTTCACCTTTACCTGCAGGTTAGGTCTATTTCTTCTACATCAACCACCTTCCAAACCGAAAGCGAAAGCTAACCGTCGGACTGACAGATGGCTGAAGCAGCCAAGATCAACGATGACCAGACTGTGGATGCACACTAAGAAAAGAAGAGACGAGTGGGTATCCGTACATTTTCTTCCGTATGATATTTATTTATTTATTTATTTATTTATTGGTGTTTAAGGTCACATATTTATGCACAATGGCTAATCATGACCGTGACAGTTTTACGGGTGGAGGAAGCCGGAATACCCGGAGAGAACCACCGAGCAACGCAGCTGCCAGCTCCCCAACATCGTAACTCCGCACTGCAGCACAGGCAGGGTTAGATTGGTTGAAGACATGCGTACCATCAACGTGCAGTACGCCTTAGTACACGGCGTCATCGTGCCCCCACATAGGCAATCGGGGTGAAGTGTCTTGCCCAAGGACACAACGCGGTTGCCGCAGGTGGGATTCGAACCGAGGACCTCTCGGCTTGCAGCCTGCACCTCTACCTACTGAGCCACCGCGCCCCCTTCTTGTGTATGATTATAATATGTGGCTATAGCTATTTCAAATGCATAGCAAATATAACCGTGTTTCCATGCCCGTATTCCACCGAGCAAACATAAATTCCAATATCCTGCCCCATATACAACAACTCGAAAGACGAGAAAATCAAGGAATTGACATTTTTCTATGGATCCATTTCACCCTCTCTCTCTCTTTCTCTCTCTCTCTCTCTCTCTCTCTCTCTCTCTCCGAAAGAACAATATTTTTCTTCCGATTTCCTCAAAAATTGTAAATATTCTTAGGTGGAAAAATGTTCCTTTCCGAACGCTTAAAGATATAACGTACGATAAAACAAAGGAGTAATCCATTTGTTAGAGCTGTAGGTTAACCGAAACCGAACCGAGTTTTTTGTTTTTTAAACCGAAACCGTCGACATCCCGTAATCTAAGGTTTTTCGTTTTTTATTAGAATACTCTCCTGCTGCAGAAATTCACAGAATGTAGCCATCCCAGAGTAGTGGAAGTACCCAGACACTGCCAATGGCAATGGCAGTGTGTCTGGGTACTCTCACTACTCTGGGAAGGATACATTCTGTGGATTTCCGACATTTCAGTTTAGTTGTGGTTGCAGCTTTCCTCAAGTTGCGTGTAGGTGTCAGACCTCGAAAAATGGCCAAGCACAATAAAAGTTCTGTATATTTAGGTAATTATTATATTGGCCTTCCTGATTCTTCATGTATAAAAGCTTATTTCGGGCATTCATTGAGTTTCATTCAATTTCACTGCCATTCAATTATGATTCCGGACATAAGAATGAGTTTTATCGAATTTTATTTGGCCTCATGAACAAACCGAAAACCGAACCGAACCGAGGTTTTACTCCACCTGAAAAACAAAAACCGAAACCGAACAAGAAATTTAAAAACCAATCGGCAGATGTTTTGACGGCTGAAAAACAATCATTTACGGTTGAAAATCAGGCGTAAAAATTGACAATAAATTCAACACTATTAATTAAAATCACATAAAATACGAACAATTTGTGTTATCTGTGATAGCTTTGGTGACGGGAAATAACTGGCACATTACAGTACCTTCACCGACGAATGCCTTATTGTGATAAGGTTTTTTTTATTTACTTCTTCATTTATTTGGTAAATTAATGACGTGCAGATAGCGACGTGATCGAATACTAGTCACCCAATGTGTATAGAAATTTGTTTTATTACACGCGTGTTCTATGAAATCCCCATCTACAACAACACTAAACCATGCGAAAAATGAAAATCCGTTCCACACACATGTGCCGAACGGATATCGTTGGCGGACTATTATCACCGGAGCGTGTACAGACCATGATACACTTTCGAATCAAAAAGACAAATTTACTGTTATTATACTGCATTCACAATCTACTATTCGCATTTTGTCCAATTTAATTTCATTCGTTTCAAACTTGGCATATTTCTTCATCGTCGTGTGACAGCAAGCCTCCCTTATAGAAGTTGTTAACAAGTTGCCTCTATTCATTGTTTTTCTCCATTGTTTATTTAAGCTCTATTCACTATAAGGCATCTCATTAAGACCCAGTGAAAGCTTACTTTAATCTTTATATCAAGTGAACTTGTTATGACATGACGCATTTATTATACTGTATATGTAATCTTGATCACAAGTAAGAATTCAGTTATAGTTGGATTTCCAAACGTTACTCTGCTTCATTTTATTGGGAAATCCCATGAGCTATTGCTGTAAAATTGTTCGGATATCCAACAAGTCCGGTTATTAAATGTTGAGTGCTGTTAGATATTTGGAATACCAGATTCGCTATTAAATTGTTATCATCTTTAATTTGTCTCTGAGTCATCAGTTGAACACCATTGTTTCACAGCAGATATCGACGGTCGTTCCCCACGGTTATATTTGGTGAGAGAATCCGCGGCTGGACATCTTTGTAGCACGTTCCAGTTGTTAGTATAAAGAGGTTCAACAAACTGCCAGACAATATACAGACAATCCTTGATAATCTTCATCTGGATAAAATGAAGATGCAATGGACTCTCTAGACTGATGAAAATTCCACCACGTTGATTTTGTCATGGAAAAAACAACCAATGCAAAAATCCACTGCAAATAAACTACGAGATGAGCGACGTATGACGGACTACAACAACAGGAAAAACATCGAGAAGCAAAAACAACAGACTTACCAGCATCAGAACAGTCAGTTTCCACCAAGCTCCAACAAATCGCCAGAAGTTAGTGTTTGTTCTTCAAGTGCTTTTACAAGAACAAACAAACACATCCACAAGGACTCAGTGAGTACTCAAACTTATTATAACCCCCAATTAAAAGTCGACGTCAGTGTCAACGCAGTACCATCTTCAGTTCCACCGACACGCCTGTTCAATGTTCCCCTCAGACGAAGAGCGTATCAATTCAGACGCCGCGGGAAGAGTGTTCAGCTCTATCCGTCCACAACTGTCCGAAAAACACTGTCCAGCCAAAAAGAGTTACTGAGACTGTGATCAGATATTGTCGGTACGTGCAATTTGGTCTTCAGTATCTGATTAAATGGAGAGACCATCCAGATGCTGATAACTCATGGGTTAAAGACTGTGAGTTGGGCGAAGCAGCTCGAGAGTACATCCGGGACAACCAGAGTAGAATCCCGGGCCTTCGTCCAACTTTGTCAAGACCGGGAACTTCTGAACATAAGAGACACCGGCGGTACAAGCGACCATAATTTTTTTTTGTATTTTGGGACATTACTATTTTAATGGCTTAAATGTGTTGCTGCGGGTCGCATCAATTGGAGCGGCAGAGATTATATCACCGGAGCGTGTACAGACCATGATACACTTTCGAATCAAAAAGACAAATTTACTGTTATTATACTGCATTCACAATCTACTATTCGCATTTTGTCCAATTTAATTTCATTCGTTTCAAACTTGGCATATTTCTTCATCGTCGTGTGACAGCAAGCCTCCCTTATAGAAGTTGTTAACAAGTTGCCTCTATTCATTGTTTTTCTCCATTGTTTATTTAAGCTCTATTCACTATAAGGCATCTCATTAAGACCCAGTGAAAGCTTACTTTAATCTTTATATCAAGTGAACTTGTTATGACATGACGCATTTATTATACTGTATATGTAATCTTGATCACAAGTAAGAATTCAGTTATAGTTGGATTTCCAAACGTTACTCTGCTTCATTTTATTGGGAAATCCCATGAGCTATTGCTGTAAAATTGTTCGGATATCCAACAAGTCCGGTTATTAAATGTTGAGTGCTGTTAGATACTTGGAATACCAGATTCGCTATTAAATTGTTATCATCTTTAATTTGTCTCTGAGTCATCAGTTGAACACCATTGTTTCAAAGCAGATATCGACGGCCGTTCCCCACGGTTATACTATTTTTAAATAGAAGCAAAATGTCACTGGAATTTACTACAAATCGTGCACCGCATTTACAATTTGGATCCCTAGCGATAGCTAAAAATAGTAACACGGGTTCCCCTCGCAAATTTGATTGGCGAAATATGTTCTTTTTGTTGAGAGTATCAGTTCGTCCCCTGAGTTCCACTGTGTTCTATGTGCCATCTGCCACTTAGGGGACGATTTGCCAAATGGGTTTACCCCCATCAGTTAGACACCCAATTGTCACACACCCCAGCTGTCATACAGTTAATTAGGGATAGCGGAAGTTAAAATAGATGATTACCTGTTGTTATAAATGGAACAACCCAGATGTATACAATCCGAATAAAATTTAGTTTCAACATTTTGTTTGGTATATATATTGTGTAATAACACTGATAACTTTGATCTAGAATTTGAAAATAATTTTTTTTTCCAAACAGTTTGCTGTTGTTTTTTTCATTTTCTTGTAAAATTGATGTTTGACTATTTATTGATAACTAATCAAAATTAAAGAATTACACATAAGTTTTGTAAAAACAGAAATTTCTTTGAAATAATTTTCTTTTTCAAATGCTTTGCTGTTGTTTACATTGTAACAACGATGCTTGTCTATATATAGTTGAATGCACCCAACAAAAGTCATCCGATGAATGAAAGGTTCATTCATTCATTCATCAATAGTCATCCAAGTGAAATAAAATAAGGTTAACCGGGTCGCAAGGGATTTGTAAATACCACATCGTCCCTGCCTTCGGCGCGCTAAAACCTTTCATTCATCAATAGGCATAACCATTTACTCATTCAACAATAGGCATCAAAATGGCAAGTTTACAGCGAGTACAATACATTACTTACAATAAGAATGCTGTAGGAAGACCTGTATCCACTGGAGATGTATATCCAAGAACTGTTTTGCACATTTTTTTGTCATCGTAATATTGTACCTTTGTTTATAATGTGAACTCACATTTTTCATTTTGTTAATATTTGTTTCATTTTTTTTTTATAAAACATGGTTTTCTATTTATTTACGTTAAAAATGAGTTATCATGAAATATGAATTTTTATTTATTTACTATAAAACAAGTCTAAATATTTTCTTTATTGTTCTTCAGATTTTTCATTTTATTGTTTTTTTTCTGTTTATTTAACACAAAAAAACTATTTGTATGATTATTCATGTCTAGAAATCTTTTCTTGTATTTCTTATTTTTCTTTTTATTTTGATTTATTTCCTATTTATTTTCTTTGTTTCATAAAATATGATATTCTGTTTAATTATCACACAAAAACAATATTTATGTGTGCCGATTATTCATGTTATTGTCACATATTTCATAATTTTATTGTCATTTATTTTCTATTTAATTTCTGTTTATTTCTAAGACACACTGGTGAAGAAATAAATCGCTAAAGTTAATTAATTATTTCTTTTCTGCTTGATTTAGTGGAATATCCCACTTTATTCTGAAGGTGATAAGTAAGGGATAGGCTGTTCAAACAACCCAATAATCTGTGATTATAAACTGTCTGACAACTGGGGTGTCTGACTAATGGGGGGGGGGGGGGGGTACCGCCAAATGAATTGCTGAGTGTCCTTCTGATAACTGCTTTTATAGACGTGAAGGCCTCTCGTTTTATCCTTCCGCGCTAGCACTCATGCTATACTTCTCAAAGTTTGCAAAGCACCAAGTATATCCAACTACCTGTTTCACGTTTTAGTTGAAATATTGTAATGAAAAGTATATTTAATTATATCTTTAATGATTTAAATACAGAAATTAAGATTTTATTTGCGTTTGACATTATTTTGTAGCTTTTGAAAACGATAACCATGGAAATGGATATGATTGGTAAAAGAGGAAATTTTTCAATTTGTCAAAAAGTTGACGGAGCGAAATGGTATGGGTTCAGTATCGAGTATGAGACCCATTACCGTTAATTACAGCTTGTCAATGCCTTATCATGCTCCCAATCAGGTCCCTGGCGCTCCTTTGTGGGATGTTGTTCCAGTCTTGGACCAGCATGGCACCAAGCTCCTGGACACTTCTTGGCTAAACTGGATGGGCTGAAAATGCAAACTGCAACTCATTCCAGACATGCTCGATTGGATTGAGATCAGGAGATCTTGCTGGCCAGTCCATATGCGCAATCCCCTCCCTCTGTCGGTACTCCCCGACAGCATGGGCAACATGAGGACGGGCATTATCGTCCATCAGAATGAATCTATCACCCACTGCACCTGCATACAATCTGACGTGGACATGTATGCAGGATCTCATCAATATACCGCTGTGCAGTCAAGAACCACGTTCAAGGACACAGAACTGTGTACACCCATCCCTACTGATGCCGCCCCAGACCATGATTGACCCTCCAACATAGCGGTCGTGCTCAGCAAAGTTGGCTACATGGAATAGCTCACCTGGTCTTCTCCATACCCCAGAACGCTATCTGTGTGGTCTAGGTAGTACCTTGACTCGTCTGTAAAAAGGACAGGCCGCCAATCTTCTCTGGTCCATCCAACGTGGTCCATGGCCCATTCATATCGTGCCTTTCGGTGGGTCTGGGACAGCGGAATGCGAATACATGATCTTCCCGATCGGAGACCACCTTCGTGCAACCTTGCCCGGATAGTCTGCGTCGAAACTTTTACCCGGATGCATTCTGAAGGTCACCGCGAAGCTGGGTTGCTGTGTCAAAGCGGTTCCTACGGGCTTGAATGATCAAAAACCGGTCTTCAGCTGCAAATGTTGCCCTGTCTCTGCCACCACCATGCCGTCTTACTGGTGTGCCACACTGCTGAAATCTTGCCCATGCTTTGGTGATCACCGTATGGTGCACACCAAGGGCTTCACCAACCTGACGATGGGTAGCCCCTTGCTCCACCATCCCTACAGCCCGCCACATTTCTGCTTCAGACAAATGTCTTCTTACATTTGCATTTGCCATATTCAATCATTAAATCACAAGGGTCGTGTTAAAATGAAGACAGAATACCCTACACATGTCATGTACATGTAGACAGTACACGAAAACACCATGAAAATCAAGGGGTACATGCTTTCCATGACTGTCACGAAAAGTCTGCCTGTCAAGAGAGCCAATGTAAACACTGGGGACCATCTTAATATACATTCCTCAATCATATCCACCAAAAATATCGCAAATATGTCACAAGCAAATTTCACAATGATGTGTCAAATATTTGGTGCTTAGCAAACTTTGAGTAGTATATATCGATTAAGCAATCACACGCGTGTGTCGTTCTGTGTATTTCGATTCCTTTTCTTTTGTTTTACCCGGTTGTAAAGGTATAAAGTAAAACGATTACGACAGTAACTGCTCTGGGGACAAAACTATAAAACTTTTACAGTTGTATTTTCTAGAATTGTATTTTTAGTTATCACTTCAAATGGGTTGAAATGAACCACTAGCGTTTTCAAAGATGTGGCATTTTGCCTGTTGGCAAATTGCCACATCCTTTAAAATGCTAATGATCCATTTTAGTCAGTTATATTAATAGGTAGAAAATACAATTCTAGAAAATACAGTTGTAAAAGTTTTATAGTATTGACTCCTGGGGCCAAAACTATCATTCCTGTTACAGCTGTATCCGGCTTCAGCAGTAAAATCAGTGCTTATCACAAGGTTGTGATACTAATCTCTGTCTGTTTCATAGAACAGCAGTTTTCTTACAACATTATAACTTAACAAGTCTTGTAATAACAAGAGTGAGGTCGGATCACAAGAGATTCATAGTTTCGGTTCATCAGGGTTCTGGTAATCACACGCACACTCACAAGTCAATTAATAGTTTGTGTTCAATGCTCAATTAGGTTGTCACGCTCGTGTTTTTAATGCTGTTGGTAGAAGAATTTGTTTGAACCGTGACCGTTTCGAACACAGTTTGTTAGCGATATCGTCACATCGTCAAAATGTTGGACAGAGTACAAAAGCAAGTTTTTGTCGAAGCCGTGAAAGGGAAGAAGGATATAATTTTCGGGAAATTTTCAACGCAGATCACCAAATCAGCAAAAGTTCAGGCATGGAATGGCATTTTGCGAAAAGTACAGGCTGTTGGTGCTAAGGTAGATGGTTTTAAGACTTTGCGGAATACAATTTGGCCAAATCTCCGTCGAGCCACGATGAAGCGGTTTTCTGAAAGCAAGAAGGCAGGAGTAGCTGGTGGAAGTGAATCGAAGCTCACAGATGTGGACAGTCTTATCCTAGATGTTCTCGGTCGGGAATCTGCGGTCCTGAAACCCCCTGATGTAAGAGACGCTCCTGTTAATTTCGATTCTTTTACTAACAAGGAGTCGGGTACTGCTGTGGATGAAGTAACTGTCGTGGTACCAAGTTCACCAGCGGCTGACTCGCCACAAGAACCTGACAACGGCGTCGATGGTTCAACCGTTACACCCAGTACATCACAAGCAACGGAGACTACAGACACTGAAACACGAACCAAAACCCAGAAAAAGAAGCTTAAGAGTGGCGTTAACGCACTTTTCCAAGGGGATTTCATACAGTTTAAAAAAAGAAAGATCGCGCTAGAGAATGCAAACCTGAGACTATGTAACATAGCAAATAGACTCGAAATAAAGATCATGAGAGAATAGTTGGCCAACCTAAAGAAATGAAGTTTTTTTATTGAATCTGAACTGAGAAATTGTATAAAATGGAAAAAAATAATAGAAGTATTAAATAATTACCTCAGTGATTTTGTGTGCACCTATTGTGTGACCTATATTGACAAAGCACCCTGTATAGAGTTTTTCAGATTAGATCCCCGTCGATTCGACTACATTTCTATGGATTCGAACGACAGCGGTGCGACATCGCATGTATCTCAAGCTCAAAGAAAACTGACATTCATGCAACTTGGGCCAGTGTCCTTTGAAACCAGATCTTGTCAAATTGATTCGAATTCTCAAACCCATTATAACCGTTTACAGAATGTGAATGTGGATGGGGCGGGGCGAGGGAGTATGAGTACAGAAGCTCAAGAGGTATGGAGAAACGATTTATGTGCGAAAAAATAACAGTGTGTATATCAGTCCTTCTTTGAAAAAAGCAGTTTCTCAAACCAAATTCTGCAGTACCTGCTCTCCTCTCACAACCTGCCTATTATTTTGGTTGTTAATATAATTTCGATCATTGGCTTGTTCAGGTCCACTCTCCCCAAAATCCGAACCATCATCTCCATTTCTGAGACAATGATTATGCAGTACACATGCACATTGACACAGGTCAGCGGCCATTTCCATTTTCTTAACCCTCAAAATAGTACGCAATGCATAAAATCTATTCTTCATAACACCAAGACCCCGTTCTACCACGCTTTGTCCAATCTTGTGAGCTATGTTGAATCGAGAGTGGGCTCCAACCACGCCTTCTGGATATGGAGTAACGAGCCAGTCATTACATGCATAGGCGCTATCTCCCAGAATTATGGCACCGGGGAAAGGCCGTCGACCCTGTACCCCAAATGCGTCCCATACGTCGGTCTCACGAACCACACGGGAATCATGCCAGCTACCCGGCGCTTTGGAACACACAAAATAAACATATAAGTCCGGACCGCAAACAATAGCCATATTCAAACTGTATGCATGGTGGCGATTAACGTAACTGTTTTCGCCTACCGCTGGTGGTATCATACGCACATGAGACCCATCCACCGCTACACACACACTAGGCATTCCATTAAGAGCGCGGAATTCTTTAGCTACTTGGTAGCAGTTGTCTGGCCAGTGTATGAATAAAATCCCTGTCTGATTGGAATTCAAACCTTCTGTCCTGCCAAGTTCGTGGTTGTCTGGAACTTCTAGTCAAAATCAGCGCATCGATTTCTTCATCTGAAGAGTACGCCATCTTGGTATAGGAAAGTTATCTTGCACGAGGTTTTACAGCTCGCAAGCAAAATACAAACAGTGTGTTACTTGTGAAATAACATCAGTAAAAATAGTGAATTTTTACTGTTGTAGTACAGTTGTGAAGATTGATAGTTTTGACGAAATACACAACTGTAACATGTGAACGCGGTCACAAGTTATTCGACACTATTAAATCCCGATGATAGTTTTCTGTTGCGGACACAGTTGTATTTAGACACACTTTACTGCTGTACATTGGTTGATAGTTTTGGCCCCTGGTCACCTTCAGTGACTCGTGGGCTACGACCGATCAGTTACACTCATAATTATCTGTAGTTACTGTACTACGCTTTTTCATGTTGTTTATACAATATGAAAGCAAATTTTTATACCAACTACGAAGGAAAATTCTTGGTACTCTTTCAGGGAAATTCGGTTAGAGTTTCGCAATTATTTTTCTCGGAATCAATAAACTACTGACTTTCTAGCATCCAAACATGAATACCATATATTTCTTTTCAGACTGTGCGCTTATTGAAAATTAGGAATTGTTAAATCCCATGACGAAAGTTAGAGCAATTCCATCTTGATCTGCAGTTGTGAATGATGGAGTTGTTTTACAATTCGCCTTGTGTTGTCATTGACGACACACGCTACTGTGTATTGTTCCAGGCAAATGGGTTTTATTAGAAAAAATGACAATGCTTTAAGATTCATGCAATACAAAATTATTCTTCTGATAATGTCCAGTTGTCGTTAAGATAATGCTCTTTCGTTTTCAGGGGGAGGGGGAGGATATTCAATCGGATAGCAGCGAAGGTAAAAGTTATCGTTAAGATAATGTTCAGTCGTTGTTCGGGGAGACTATTCAATCGGATATCAGCGAAGGTAATTTTTTTACTTTTATTCAGAAATAACGTCAGGATGTGGTGTGTTTAGTTGTTGGGAATTCTTCCGATCACTTCCAGGCAACTCAGTTGATTGTTTCCCAATTTCGTATCTTCTGAAAATTCACGTGCGTTTAAGTTTTTTTTGTTACAGATTGAAGTACTTCGAGTTGCTTCTGTAACACTTTGCATACAATTCGTCCCCTGAGTTCCAATGTGTTCTATGTGCCTACTGACACATAGAACACATTGGAACTCTAGGGACGAATTGTTTTGTTTTTTTCTTCTCATACACTTTTCGCATACAGTGTAGCAAAATATGAGAGTAGGTGTTTTTTTTAAACTATCGACGGCTCATTGTTACTTAAAAAGGATTAGCGGATGCCAAACGTAACTTGAAACACTTCAAAGGTATAAACTGAAGGAAGGAAACGTAAAGAAGACATTACTTTGCCTTTCTTATGTTACTGACCAGATTACAAATGATTAACCCCTAACCCAACGTAACTGCAAAAAACGGCCAGCGCTGTTCACAAAAATCACAAATTTTCATTATTATTTCATTTTGTGCCTAAAACACATCGCTTATGACCCTTCTGGAACGAGCTCGTTCCAATGAGGGGCCATAAGCTTTGTTTTTGAAGCAAAAAATGAAAAATTATAGTATGTTGTAGATATCAAACAATTAAAAGACACGTGATTTTTAGTTTTTTGATTTATTGCCATTATAATTAAACCTTTTTCGGTTCAGGCGTTTTCATATAAAACGATTGGCTCACACGATTCTGTTTTTTCTTTTCATAACTCAATGAACCGAAAAAAACACAATTAGGACAGCCCCCAATCACGCCCCTAAAATACCAGTCTTCGGAGTTGCAACATGGTGTCAAATCAATAGAAGTTAGAACACTGGCACGTTCTAAATCTCAAAAAGAAAAATAAATTTATATTACTAATTTATCACCATGAAATTATTTATAAAATATTTAAATGACCGTGGTGGGTCAATTTTTCTTTTTCTTCACAACTGTATTTATTTGACATTTCAATTTTTACGCACACTGGGTGATCGTCTGCGTTCATCGTTTTACCCAAATCGATTGTAAACAATGGCTGGACACGACGAATACGGCAATTTTGACATTGCTAATTCAACTAATTTTATGTCATCTGGCTTTATATCTAACTCCACTTTTACAAACTGTGTTTTTCAGTTCTCGGGAAACGGTCAAAACCAAAATACAATGTAATACTGATGGCCTACTTCCACCTACCACGGAACGTAACATTTACGTGAAGTGAACTGTTGAAGAATGAAATTTGAGGGAGGCGTGGCTTATGACGTTTTCTTTGCATTACGTAATTCATTGATCAATAAAAAATTGAATGACATTAGTGCATTTGACTTGGAAAGTGTGTCAATTGCTACCTGCATTTCAATAATATGCGCCCTCTTTTATGCCAGAAAAATAATATGTCTACCAGTTTTAGTTTTTAAGACTTTGTTCGCTGAAGTAGAGGACGACTAACACTATTTATTTATTTGGGTCGCGAACGTTTAATTATAAGGAATGATCGTTTCTTGTTGTCTATTTCTTGAGTTATGAACCCCAAAAAACAAAGTCCAAACATCGCGTAAATGGGCTACGCCCATTTATACAGTTTGGACTTTGTTTTTTGGGGTTCATAACTCAAGAAATAGACAAAAGGAAACGATCATTCATTAATTGACGTTTTTACGTGGGTTCAAATATTTCATAATTTTCAATAAAAACTCTTAAAACACAAAAGCTTGTGGTGCGGTTTTTTATAGGAATTTATAGGGGATACAGTTGAGAAACTTCCCACATATATTTATCCGCAGATGCGCAGTTCGATTTTTTTTTCATTTCAAATTGTGAGACCCAATGCCAGCGATGCCAATTTTTCGTTTTTTTTATAACTTTTATTTTAACCCTTTACCCAAAGTAACGGACAAAACCGGCCAGAGCTATTCACAAAAATCGCCAATTAATTTTCATTATTTTTTCATTTTTTTTGTCTCAAAAACATAGGTTATGACCCCTCGTTGGAACGAGCTCATCGAGCTCGTTCCGACGAGGGGTCGTAACCTATGTTTTTGAGACAAAAGATGAAAAAAATTAGTTATTCAAGAATTATTTTTGCAAGTGTCGTCTGCTTTTCATGTAAGATAAAGCGTTAATTAACTTAATCATATCTAATAGGAATCACTGCAACACGAAATGTTGTACGAACGATATAGGAATGTGATTTTGACATCTGTACGTTGTGATAAACAAAAAGTGTTTTTCAGGTTCATTGAGTATTGCATACAATTTGGTGAATTATTCTACATAAAGTTTAACAATTTACTTTACAGAGATACAGTTATATACACTTACAGATTTTGGTATTAATTCTGACATGATATATTCCAACTGACTGTGCTGCACATGGATGATAAAGTTAGAGGGGTACTAAACGGGGCTGCAGAGTGGGCTCAGTGGACGCGTATTTGGAACAAGTTTATATTTTGAAGAACACAAACGAATTTATTTCAGTTAGACTAGTCGAAGGGGTTTTTGCCTGCGTTTCTTATGAAAAATATTTCTCCATCGCAATCACACCACACTGCACTAGGCCAGTAGGATAGCAACAGAGATAATTTTCATTTTCCTGCTATTGAAATGTTTCAACTGACAAGGGCGTGGGAAAATTGTTGCTGTGTTGCACATCAAAAAAAATATTGTGTCCCATCTTGAGTTTATTTCCTTTAACCGTTTTATTTGGTACAGAAATCTAGACGAAAAATCTCGCTTCCTTTACCACCGCAACTGTTCGATGAGCCGTGCATACGTCGGAAGACTCTTTTCCACCTTTTAGGCGTAAATAAATTCTTGAAGAGATGCATATAAAAGAGTGTTATAGTATTGCTTAATGTGTGGGAAGAATTCATTAAGTCTAAATCTATATACTCCTGCGTTAAAGAGAATTCTATGCAACTTTTTTTTCAGGTCTTCTAAAAAATTCACAAGAACTGTTTCCGAAAATGAACATTCGAAAAACAGATGAGATATTTTCTCTTTTGTATCTAACAATCATATAGATTTGGGCCTGAAAACCACGAGAAATGTTCTGATTCGTATCATATAGACGACTCATTCTGATTCCGTATCATATAAACAGCTTGTTTCCGGTAACGCGATGGGCTATCGTAACAGGCACATGGATACATTCTCGGTAGGACCCAGCTGATCGCTTACAAAACAAAACAAAATTCCTTACAGTTAGCGACAGAACTATTAATAGTCAATGCCCCCCCCCCCCCCCCCCCCCCACACACACACACAATAAATAGAAACTGAACAATTATATAGTATAACTACTCGGTTCCGGAGGATGTGCCGATGTGTGCGCGACTGGTAATTTTACAGGGACCGCAGTCAACGAAGTTTAACATTTTGAAAAATGTTCAGTTCAATGTAGTTCTTTCGAGCCTCGACTTGTCTTGTAGTACACGGTATTACAATCGGAATCGGCATCAGAATCGGCCGATTGTGGGCTCAAATAACCGGTAATCGGTCAGCGACTATTTTTGGCAATCGGTTGGACACTAGAACGGGATTCTATATAAAAAAAAAACTACAGCTGTAGGTTTTTAAATTTCTTGTTCGGTTTCGGTTTTGGTTTTTCAGGTGGAGAAAAACCTCGGTTCGGTTCGGTTTTGGTTTGTTCATGAGGCCAAGTAAAATTTAATAAAACTCATTCTTATGTCCGGAGTCATAACTGAATGGTAGTGAAATTGAGTGAAACTCAATGAATGCCCGAAATAAGTTATAATACATGAAGAATCAGGAAGGCCAATATAATAATTACCTGAATATACAGAACTTTTATTGTGCTTGGCCATTTTTCGAGGTCTGACACCTACACGCAACTTGAGGAAAGTTGCAAACACAACTAAACTGAAATGTGGGAAATTCACAGAATGAAGCCTTCCCAGAGTAGTGAGAGTACCCAGACACTGCCATTGGCAGTGTCTGGGTACTCTCACTACTCTGGGATGGCTACATTCTGTAAATTTCTGCAGCAAGAGAGTATTTTATAAAAAACGAAAAACCTTAGATTACGGGATGTCGACGGTTTCGGGTTCGGTTTTTTTAAAAAACTAAAAACCTCGGTTCGGTTTCGGTTAACCTACAGCTCTAAAAAAAAGCTTCCAATCATTCGTCTGTGAGTTAATAATTAGAATCTCGCTCCACGTTTTGTACGATTCTTAGAATTTAATATAGTATGATGAGCACAATCTATGTGTGGATTTCAACATACTTATCACTTTATTGAAAATAAAAGGTAACTTTTGCAAGATGGGGGGGGGGGGGGGGGGCACTAAAAATTTGCAAGGCGTGACGTCCTATTTTTTATTCGGCTCCTTTTTACACCCACCCACCCACTACGTGCAAATTTTCTACTACCGTTCTCAGACACCCACCCCCACTCTCCATTAAAATCCAAAATAAACTTATAAACTTAGTAGGCGTAGCTGTCTTTAGGGGGTTTTCATAATGTTCTTAACCCTTTACCCAACGTAACGACCAAAACCGGCCAGCGCTATTCTCAAAAATCGCCAATTAATTTTTATTAGTTTTTCATTATTGTCTCAAAAACATAGGTTATGACCCCTCATTGGAACGAGCTCGTCGAGCTCGTTCCAATGAGGGGTCATAACCTATGTTTTTGAGACAAAAAATGAAAAAAATAGTTATTCAATCATTTTTGGCAAGTGTCGTCTGCTTTTCATGTTAGGCAAAGGGTTAAACTGGTACCACCAATTTAAACCTCTGTGGGCTGCTGTGGGCCCCAATTTACAAATGACAAGCTGTTCATTATCACGCTTGGCCAGAGCAGGTGTACATATACGGGAACAAATTTTCATTTGAATTGTTCCAAAAATATTGTCTGCACATTTTCTACATTTCGAACAAGACACCCACCCCTACTAACGTGAGACATTTTCCCAGCTTAAGCCCAATATTCGCACATATAAAGCCTCCTGGTGTTGTATTTATGTTAAGAGTGTGATGTACAACATCATCTTTAAGGTTTAAAACACAAATGATGGTGTATATTAGCTGATATATTGATATATTTTTAAAAAATTCAAAAAATTGCACAAGTTGGAAATGCACATTTTTGGCGCACTCAAGAGACCCACCCACCCCCACGTCACGTCTTGCAAATGTTTGGTGGCTTCCCCCTGACTTTTGTGCAATTTAGTTACTACTTTTATAAAATAATGCCCTGGTAAACTGCAGATGGCGTTTTGATATTGAATTTGCTGGAGAAATCAGTGAAAGTCAGAAACCTGTTATTATCAGACAACAGAAATTAATAGTACTGTCGCTCCACGTTCTACTGAAGAATAGATTTTTCTTAATTTTAATATTGTTAGTATAAAAGACTGTTTCTCCAAATATTTCAGTAAGATTAGTCGAAACACCAGATTCTAAACGGGACCAGGCCCGTAATATATCATTCCAGAAAGAATTTACGTGTATCCCTACGTCTTTTAAGCCTTCCTTGTGCAAATGCCAAAGTTTATCATTTCCAAATGATCCCAGGTCATTATTTATAAGTGTAGGGGCCACTGTGGAGTTGTTTAATCCAAATCATTTAAGGACGTAACTAAAAGCTTCGACATATGGACATTTAATACCACCATTTTCAAGTAGGTTAGTGATGACACTACATTGCATTTTCACAACGTTCTCTGACCATAAAAAATCAAAAAGTTTTCCTTCAATGTTCGTTAATAAACCAGTTGGAGGGTTAGGTAAGACCATTAGGCAATGTGTTAAGATGGGTAACGCGAGAGTTTTTATGAAGGTAGTTATTCCGATTAACGATAACGAAAGGACCAATCTTTTAGTATTTTTTGTTTTGTTTTTGTCATCTTCTTCGTATAGTTTTCCAATATATAATTGTCACTAAATAAGTTGAATTCGATGCCTAAAAGTTTGAAAGACTCGAATGATTCCAACACACCTCTTCGTTTGTTGGGATAGTCTGTCCACAGTCCCGCCCGGACCCTATCCAAATAACTTCGGTTTTGTCGAAATTTACCTTTAAACTAGAAATGGGGGAAAACTTGTTCAACATGTTAAGCGCATTAGGCAGAGAGGCTCCGCCATCACTCAAGTACAAGGCCGAGTCGCCCGCGTATTGACTGATCAGATATCCTGAGTTTTTAATATTTATTCCATTTATATTGGGATTAAATTTTAAAGATGCGCTTAGGATTTCTACACAAATGATAAAAAGACAAGATGATAGGGGATCGCCTTGTCGAACGCCTCGGTGAATATTGAATGTCTCCGAACAATGTCCATTGTTCAGCACGCAAAAGGAAGTGTTATTATAAAACGCTGTGAACCAGGTTATCAAAATCGATGAGGACATGTAGGTCTAGGATAGCGTATTTTCGGATTTAGCCACTATGCCAGCCTTTTTTCTCCGAAATTTCATCATCAGATATATATATGTTTGCAAACCATTTTATGCTTTCGTTGAATTTACCTACCGGCATTCAATGGTTTTCAAAAGCAGACAAGTAGTGATGCAATGCAAGGGGAGTAGTCTAACATATGATTAAGGCTTGTGGAAATTGTCGAAGAAATGGGATTCTTGGGGTAAATCCAGAATGGGTTCCAGAAAAAGGAGAAGAGTCGCTGACCACCTGTTTACTCTCTCCCAGCTGATAGCATCGACAAAAGTCAACAGGAGAAAGACGTTTATGGGTTTCCTAGTTGTGAAAAAAGCATGCGACACAGGTAGTTCAGAGATCAGAACGTGGTGGCTACCCCACTACGTTCAGATTCCGTCCAGTCAGATTATCAGCAATTTTCGATTGAATTTCGAATAGGACGTTTGGCAGCGAAAATTGGAACTATATGTCAACAAGAGCGCACGTATCGCTGAAGCAATACAATGTCCCCTACCGGACTAATAATCATTAATACAAATGTTATAACCTATATGTGATCAGCATGAATTCAGTTGAAGCATTTCCAAAAAAAAGTCCTGAAAACTGATATTCTGGCGATTTTCCATATTTCCAAGGGCCATAACTCACACAAGAATAATGCAATCAGCATGAAACACAAACTTGAACTGTAAGTCATTGTTCTGTAGTAGGTTACCAAGAATGAAATCATTCGGTTGAAGCATTTCCAAAAAAAGTCCGGAAAACTAAAGTATGACTGACAGACTGACTGACAGACTGACGGATGGACAGAGTGCAAATGAATCTTGATCTGTAAGTCATCGTTCTATAGTAGGTTACCAAAAATGAAATCATTCCGTTGAAGTGTTTCCAAAAAAAGTCCGGAAAACTAAAGTATGACCGACAGACTGACGGATGAATGGACAGAGTGTAAATGAAACTTGATCTGTAAGTCATCGTTCTGTAGTAGGTTACCAAAAATGAAATCATTCCACTGAAGCGTTTCCAGAAAAAGTCAGGAAAACTGATATTTTGGCGCTTTTCCATATTTCTAAGGGCCATAACTCACACAAAAATAATGCAATCAGCATAAAACTCAAACTTTATCTGTATGTCATCGTTCTATAGTAGTTTACCAAAAATGAATTATTCCGTTGAAGCGTTTCCAAAAAAAAAAACTCCGGAAAACTGATATTTTGGTGCTTTTTCCCATATTTCCAAGGGCCGTAACTCACACAAGAATAAAGCAATCAGCATGAAACTCAATCTGTTAGTCATCGTTCTATAGTAGTTTACCAAAAATGAAATCAGTCCGCTGAAGCGTTTCCAAAAATACTCCGGAAAACTGATATTTTGGGGCTTTTCCATATTCCCAAGGGTCGTAACTCAAACAAGAATAATGCAATCAGCATGAAACTCAAACTTGATCTGTAAGTCATCGTTCTATAGTAGTTTACCAAAAATGAAATCATTCCGTTGAAGCGTTTCCAGAAAAACTCCGGAAAACTAAAATGTGACTGACAGACTGACAGACGGACAGTCCGACAGACTGACGGATGGACGGAGTGCAAACCTATAGTCCCCTCCGGCGATGCCAGTAGGGGACTAATTATATGCCACTATTACTGACTGCCTACCATCTGAAGTAGATATATTCATTTACATGTTAATGTTAGCCTGCATCGGGATCAATTTATGGCATATCGTCAGTTTGACACAGCGTAACTGCACTAAACTTCGTTTATGGCATATCGTCAGTTTGACACAGCGTAACTGCACCATATTCGTTTGTTTTCAAATACACTTTTTGATGAGGCCCCTGATCATGCATATCGATTTCACAGACAGTTTTTAGCTGTACTCTTGAACAAGTAATTACTCTATTGATGACAGGGTGTAAGAGAGGCATGCGATCACTAAATATTTCTAATTTTCATGGCCAAAGTTCCTGTGAGGTTTGGGCGGGATGATCGCTGAGTAAATGAATGGACGAAATCTGAACGTAGTGGGATAGCCACTACGTTCTGATCGCCGAACTAACGACAGAGGGTGGAGGAGGGGAACGTCGCAGAAACTTCGGATTTGGACGAAGTTTTGTCGGAATCACTGTACAGAGATATGTAGGTGTACTTAACCCTTTACCTTACGTAACGGCCAAAACCGGCCAGCGCTATTCTCAAAAATCGCCAATTAATTTTCATTATTTTTTTCATTTTTTGTCTCAAAAACATAGGTTATGACCCCTCGTTGGAACGAACTCGTTCCAACGAGGGGTCATAACCTATGTTTTTGAGACAAAAAAATGAAAAAAATTAGTTATTCAAGAATTATTTTTGCAAGTGTCGTCTGCTTTTCATGTGAGGTAATGGGTTAACCTGGGAAACATTACAATTAAAAGGGTTCCAATAGATACAGGCGTTAAACAGGGGTGCATCCTGTCACTAATTCTGTTTGCCTTGTACATAAAACATTTAGGAGAATAGTTGATTACAGGCACAAGCTCTCAAGTCACCATTCAATTTGTGTAAGGAAGTCGACGCTGTTATGACCTGGAACCATTCTAGCCATTTAATAGTCCCGGTGGCGTGGCCACGGGCGTGCACGGAGGCCCTAGCACACCCCCCCCCCCCTCAAAACAAAAACATATTGGCCAAATGCAACTTTGACATAACATAGAGCAATAAAAATGGTCTACAATATATGGCTACAAAGGCTACAAATGCCTCATATTCGCTCTGAGAGCACTGAATTTTGCATTATTATTTCGGTGGTGGGGGATAAGGCCTAGTCATAGCTAGAACCCTCCGATCCTTACCCCTCCTCCCTCATCCCTTCAGGGAAGTGGGAGAATGAGTAGAGACCTGGGAATCCTAATGAGGACTAGCCCCCCCCCCCCCCCCATACACACACAACGGCTTTTCAAATATTGTGTTAAAAAATATAATACCATTTTTAACCCTTTACCTAACGTAATGACCAAAACCGGCCAGCGCTGTTTTCAAAAATCGCCAATTAATTTTCATTATTTTTTTTATTTTTTGTCTCAAAAACATATGTTATGACGCCTCGTTGGAACGAGCTCGTCGAGCTCGTTCCAACGAGGGGTCATAACCTATGTTTTTGAGACAAGAAATGAAAAAAATTAGTTATTCAAGAATTGTTTTTGCAAGTATCGTCTGCTTTTCAGGTTAGATAAAGGGACTGTCAAGGGCACACATATTATAAAATCCTGGCTACGCGCCAGAATGGTCAATCGTCTGTATTTCGATTCAATTCTCAGGAACATTTCAGTTGAATCCAGAAAATACCATAAACAATCCTTTTGTTTGAACTGACAGAAAAAATGCTTCTATATCGAGACTTGATTTGACTGTATCTTTAAATAGACAATAATCCAGGGGGAGGCCGCCAAAAATTTGCAAGACGTGACGTGGGGGTGGGTGGGTCTCTTGAGTGCGCCAAAAATGTGCATTTCCAACCTGTGCAATTTTTGGAATTTTAAAAATATATCAATACATCAGCTAATATATACCATCATTTGTGTTTCAAACCTTAAAGATGATGTTGTACATCACACTCTTAACATAAATACAACATCAGGAGGCTTTATATGGGAGAATATTGCGCTTAAACTGGGAAAATGCCACACGTTAGTAGGGGGTTGGTGTCTTGTTCGAAATGTAGAAAATGTGCAGACAATATTTTTGGAACAATTCAAATGAAAATTTGTTTCCGTATATGTACACCTGCTCTGGCCAAGCCTGATAATGAACAGCTTGTCATTTGTAGATTGGGGCCCACAGTAGCCCACAGAGGTTTAAATTGGTGGTACCAGTTTAACCCTTTACCTAAGATGAAAAGCAGACGACACTTGCCAAAAAGTGACTGAATAACTATTTTTTTCATTTTTTGTCTCAAAAACATAGGTTATTTCACCTCATTGGAACGAGCTCGAGGAGCTCGTTCCAATGAGGGGTCATAATTTATGTTTTTGAGACAAGAAATGAAAAAATAATAAAAATTAAATGGGGATTTTTGAGAATAACGCTGGCCGGTTTTGTCCATTACGTTGGGTAAAGGGTTAAAAACATTATGAAAAACCCCTAAAGACAGCTACGCTTACTAAGTTTATTTTGGATTTTAATGGGAGAGTGGGGGTGGGTGTCTGAGAACGGTAGTAGAAAATTTGCACGTAGTGGGTGGGTGGGTGTAAAAAGGAGTCCAATAAAAAATAGGACGTCACGTCTTGCAAATTTTTAGTGCCCCCCCCCCCCTCCCCCCCCCCCCCCCCTTGAATAAGCCACTAATTTGAAAAAGAAAAATACAGCTCCCGGATTTTGCAAGTGAAAAAGATTGTGAAAAAACACTGTATACACAAAGTTTAAGACATCAGAAGCAACGAGAAATTAGCGACGCACTGGTCGTTTGGTACACCGGAAAATGTCCCGGTGGGCTTCCCTGTTGGGAGCCACCAAGAACCCCCCAAATTTATGCAGCCCAACAACCGCTGGCGCTTGAAATTTCGTAAAAATGACCAAAAGACGAAATGGATCTGATTATATAGACTGTCGGCTTATCGAATTGGCAGTCCATAAATAGAAGGCATTTCGATATACCAGCAGTCTAGTCTGCCATTGATCGGCCAGATGCAAGGAAACAGCGTTCTTTCGGTTCGAAGAATCAAAATCTTCTCCCATTGTGCCGAACTTATGGTCGGCTTGATGAGTCTGGAGTAGGGCTGTCACGATCAATCGATTAATCGATTGTTGACCGGTCACAGCGAAATCGATTAGTATTTTTCGTTGTCGAATAATCGGTAAATTGTATCCCGTTTTAGATGTTTAATAATTAAAAGAAAATTTGATGAAAAAACTATTGTTTCTAAAGGTATTTAGTTAAGAACATCGATGTTAAACCCCAATAAGCCGTTGGAAGCATTTGTTTTCCAGGTACATTCATCAAAGCTTTGATGTTCTGAATCTTTGAACCATCAGTGTAATAATCAAGACCAGTCGGCAGTTGCTTGATTATTACACTGACGGTTCGAAAGTTCAGAACATCTAAGCTTTGAATGTACCTAAAAGTTGATCGTCTTCGTTGTTTACTTGAGGTAGGTCAGCGGACTTGAACTTCATTTTTATCGACTTCAAAGAGATGGAGAGGGGTGGGGATCATCTAGGTACGATTAATCGATTATTTGCGACGATTAATCGATTCCTAAATTGAAAAATCGTGACAGCCCTAGTCTGGAGGTCCCTTTTTTGCAATTATTTTTTACCAAAATGAGCAACAGAGATGATACAGAAATCGTAAATCGTCAGATACGTTACAGCATTTGACTTGTGACCTGAGAGCTTGATTTGTAAGGTGTACATTGCTACAAGAAATTAATGCAAGTAGTTTGTCTCCAAAGTTCGGATTAAGAAAACTACCTCACGTGTTTTAAGGGGTGGTGTGTTTATAATTGTTTGGAAAAATAGTGCCGGGGTTCTGAAAGTATATCTGTTATATTTAATCTTTAACTGTCGTAAAAAGAAGACATTACCTTGACATCTATTTGAACATTGTGATTGTTCTTAAATGGCTTCTTGGAATGAATTCCATTCCATTGAGCATAATGAACATGTATATGCTCAAAAGGGCATTGTTATAAGCCTGTGTGGAACAGAAAGAGAGTATAATCGTCGCGTGAGAACCATAAGGCTCTATCTTCCATTGGAAGATAGAGCCTTATGGTTCTCACGCGACGTATTGTTTCTGTATCTGTATTTATACATAGCAGTAACCTATTTAGGCTTTAATGCTACGGGTTGAAGAGAACGCTTACGGTTTCTTTTGGATGGCCTTCTTGAATAGCTCCAGCGTTGGTGCCGAGACAACATTATCTTCCAGCTGGTTCCAGTCTGTTGTTGTCTTGGGGAAGAAGGAATTTCTGTAGATTATTGTTTTGCAATATGGGACTTGGAATGTTCTTTGATTTACTCTAGCTTGGTTTAATATGGCATTTTTTGTCTCACAGTCCTTGTATGTTGTTGGTCTTATGCGTCTTTTGTTGGTTGTTGGCTTGAGTAATTTGTCAGGGGGTAGTCCTGGTACTGACCCCTCAACCACTTTGTAGAAGAAGATCAGTCGATTTTGTCGTCTTCTGTCTTCTAGGGCTGTTAATTTCAGGTCTTCCATTGTAGATTTGATGTAGCCTTCTTCTCTGGTTTTGTAGTTTTGGGTGATGTAACGGACTGCCTGTCTCTGTATTTTCTCTATTTTGTTTATGTCCTGTTTTAGATGTGGGTCCCAGATTATTGAGCCGTATTCTAGGGTTGATCTTATTAGCGAGATGTAGGCTAGTTTGTTTGTTGTGAAGCGGACACAAAGAATCGAGTGAAAGACTATCATACAAATTGTCTAGTTTTACCATTTTTATTTTCTCATTCTTTACATTATATGCATACCTTCTTTTTTATGATGCCATCACATGTCCAGAAAAGTGTCCGATGGACAGACAATCAATTAATACGATTCAGGTGTGAAAACACATCACTTGAACAATCGGCGAATGAAAGAAATCGTTTATTTTTAGCTGCTTGCGAAACCTTTAGCGAGACAGAGTGGAGGTGATTTTTGGCTTTCAATGTCGAAACCCCTATTGCATAAAAGAAAGAGCACAACTGTCGTATTAAATTACTGTTTTATTTGGGGAATTGACATATTACATGTCTTAATATAATCTTGATACAGAAGTAAAATATTTAATAAAGCAAAACTACAAATGCACACATGATATACACAAATTACACATTATTCAAGTATTTGATAGTCTGTTTGTTGTGATCCATTAAGGACTTTACGCACTATAGTCCAGGCACATTAGACATAAAAATGAGAAAGTAAGGAAAAAAATCGGAGAGAGCTGATTTTTTTATATGTTTCCGGGACACACATTGCGGATAAAGTGTGAAAAGTCCCCGCGAATCCGAGTTGAGCTTTTTTAGTTATAGCGTTTTTTTGATGAAAAAAAAATTTTAAAAAAAATTCGACCCAGCTCCATATTTCTCATTCTTATTCGCCTTAGTAGGGTGAGAATCATAAATATCGTGCTGAATTATATTAAGAATACATATCACCAACAGAAAATGCCAACTTTGTACCAATCCTCACACTCAATGGTGAAATATTCACGAAAATGTACAAAGTTACGAAAAAAAATTTATTGTTTTCATACACACAACGGTACACAACGTCCATTAAATCAAATCTACGACTACTTTGGGAGTTCAATTATATATCAAAAATTGCAGAAAAGCAGTGGCTTTATAATGATATATAACAATAGTCATTTATTCCATAATGAACTGGTGAAACGTGTGAAATATTAACCATACCCCCTAAACTCAAATTCAAACGGCATCGACTTTTCTCATTCAAATACCGTATTATAGCATCATTGTTTCAATTTCCATGTTCGATTAAATCACATAATGTGGTGTTCGCCTACACTCAAGTTGCATTGGCATGTAATGTGTGCACGCCCTTGATGTGTACTCATAAACAGTGACGTTTGACCAACCACTTTATATCAAAGCAGTGGAGATTGTGTCTTCGTCAGATAAGTTGACAAAAGTTTTCGTTAGACTCGGCGGCTTCCATATGATTATGTCATATTTAGGGGCAATTGGTTCGATCATGGCTGGTAGCGGCTTGGATGAACTTTGGGGGACTGTTTATGCTGGTGGGTCAATCCATCATTTGATCAGTGGTCATGCATATTCAAGAGCAGTTCGTTCCCATTTGCTAACACAAATTGCCATTACAAAACTTATGTTTGAAGAAAGCCGAACACTAGATAACATAGACTGCACAGAAGTCAATGAAATATTCTGTGGACTTGCCAGAGGTGACTGTACAACAGCTGACGCTGTCAATCAAGAAAGTGTCAACCATCTACTGTCAAAATTACACGAACTGCTCCAGAATGCGTCCGTAGGACGCACAGGAAAGCTTTGGGTACAATACTACGAGCAAATAGGTCTTCTCCAGTTGTTCTTGAGAGCAGAGCGCACAGGCGACTGGGAACTCCACACATATTGTGTTCGGAATATGATTCCAGTATTTCACGCAGGTGGTCATTTTGCATACGCAAAAAGTTCTCATCTCTATTTGCAGCAGATGAATGAGCTAACAGAAATAATGCAACAGGATGATTTGAAGTTGTTCACTGAGAAAGGTTACTTTACCATAAGGCGCTCAGATAAATTCTGGGACGGGATATATTCTGATCAGACCATAGAGCAGTGTTTAATGAGAATGTTCAAGCTCCCTGGTGGTCTCACACATGGCAGGGGAATAACCGATAGCACTGTTGCGAAATGGGTACATGAACTACCTCTTTGCCTTCCGATATGTAATGCTCTCGAAAATTTTGTTCATGTTCACACTGGTCATGGCGAACAACATCGGGATCTCCGTCAAAGTTCACAATTGACTGATGCCAATGATATCACCAAATTATTGAACTGGCTCAGAGTGCATTCCCCCTTTCAGAATAGAGATCCACTACAATTAGTCTCTATAGCGACCGGGCTTGTGGCCGACGAAACTGTGAACTGTAACCAAGTTCGCAAAATTGGTGAATGTTGCGTATCGAATGTTGTAAGCAAAACGTTCAACAGCATCAAACTACGACGTGTTGACACTGTGAAGTCTTTCGCATCGATGGCAAATAGCATCAAAGTCCGTGGAAGTAAGGTAGTGATTGACCCCACAATTCTGTTCAACCGCATCACATGTGTTATTCAGTCACAAGCAGAGATGGAAGAGTATCTCAAATATGAACTCGCCCCGAAACCACCAGCATTGTTTGATTCTGCTGGAATGAGGAAGACACAGAAAAGCACGCTCGGTAAGATCCTCAAAACATACGGTTCCGAGCAAACTAAAATCCCAGAACATTCTCTGTTTGTTGTAGATGGTGGATTTTTATTGAGGGCAGTTGTATGGCCTAAACAGTCGTCATATAAGGATGTACATCATATTCCAATTATCTAGTGAGACATTTTGGGGCGAACGTCGTGGTTGTTTTTGATGGTTATGCTTGTACAATGTCGAAAAGGGCATGGAACAAGCCCGTAGATCTAAAGACAGGTATTCAATTGATATCAATATCTCACCCGAGTTACCAGCCACCACACCCCAATCCGATTTCCTTGCAAATGCCAAGAACAAAACCCAACTGTTCGATCTTCTAATGCAGGAGCTATCTGCTATCAATATTCAGTCCAAGCAGGCCGAGGCTGATGCTGATGTACTGATAGCCGAAACCGCACTTGACATCGCTCAAGATGACAACAATGTTGTCGTTGTGGGAACAGACACAGACTTGTTAGTCATTCTTACCTCTCGAGTTCAACCGGGATGTAATATTCACATGATGTATTCCATTACCCCAAACTTACTAGTTTCAGTTAGTGAAATAGCAACCAAAATGGGTGACCATAGAAGCAACCTCCTTGTAGCACATTCTATAAGTGGTTGTGACACTACTTCTGCACTCTTTCGAGTTGGTAAGAAGAAAGTATTCAGTACAATTGTCTCCGATGTTACTAGCGACTCACAACAGTATGTCAACACAATTTTGGCGGATGACAGTACACCAAGTGCAGTAGCCGCTGCCGGGGAACAACTTCTCCTGATCTTATACGGGAGTAAAACTGTTTCCTCTCTCGACCAATATAGATATGTCACTTACAAGCGTTATGTAGCAAAATCTAAACTGAATAAACCCATCGACCTAGCCTCACTCCCACCAAGCAGCGATGCTGCACAACAACATGTCTACAGATGTTATCTCCAGGTCCAACAATGGCTGGGCACTTCGCTTCCTCCGACGGATTGGGGGTGGTCGCTAGACAATGGACTTCTTGTACCGACTGCAGCCACAAAGCCATGTGCCCCGATAACCTACTGAATCTGATCAGTTGTGGTTGCAAGAGTGCTTGTACAAAAAGGTGTGGGTGTAAGAAGGCAGGAATCTCTTGCTCAGGTTTGTGTAATTGCAGTTCGGATTCTTGTAACAACCACAGAAACACTGTCCTGTCGGAAATTTCTGAGTTCGATGAATAATATGTATATAGGTCATGTCATTTCTGTATATAGCGTTGATAATAGTCAATGTAACTTAATCCATGTTGATTGATTTGTACATTCTGTAAATATTATTTATTGATTTTTGTACATTCTGTAAATATTATTTATTGATCTAATGCTGCCAGACACAGACGTGTCTATTCGGTCCCAAGCCCGAAAATAGTTGAGTTCTCATGCTGACGAATTTTATGCCAAAAGGGGAACTCGGCCAGAAGCAGAGGGGGTCTTCCATAATGTCTATTTTGTAAGCAATGATAAAAGTCTTCAAATGGTGGTGGATTTTTTATCGTCTGTCCAACTAACATCCCGTTCTGTACTGCGACCCTTTGGGCAAATCCGTTAGGAAAATCGTCATTTTTTGCGTAAATCCGATACTTTTTTGTGAATTTTCAATAATTTTTCGCAGAAATTGTCACAGAATGCACATTTTCCTCTAGGTAAATGTATATTAGACATTATGTAGCTCGAAATACGCGTAAACAAAAAATACAGTTGGATCAATTCGAGGTTACAAAGTTCGTGCGATTTTTTAAAAATTTTTTTCAAACGCGTTTTCGAAAAAAGGCTGTAGAAAAAAAAGCTCAACTGGGATTTTAGGGGACTTTTGTCTAATCGTTCAGTGACATGTACTCGACATTCCCTGAAAAAATCAGCTTTCTCCGATTTTTTTCCCCAGTGAAACCTAATGTTCTTGGGCTACTATATGCGATGCGAGTGATGCGATAAAGTAATAAATTTTCATTCATTTTGCAATTTCTGATGACTCTGATGTGAACCTAGCTGTACAACAAAGGCAAACTATACAGTGAAACCAATATACAGAATGAAATATAAAATCACCGAATATAATTTAGACGCCACAAATTGTTGTGTCCAAATTAAATTCCGTGATTATAGATTCATACCTTATTTAATGTTTGTTTATTGTGTTCAATGTCACTATGGTGGTACCAGAAAACCGCCGACAGGGGGCTAGATTTCGGGACAGGGGGCGAGACAAGAAATGACTTTATTTCAAGATGTCATAAATTAGATTTCTCTGAGTGAGGAAATGGCGCTTTTCTTAGGCTTATTTTCAAACTTTCTCGTGAGAAATTTTGAAAATAAGATTATAAAAAGCGCCATTTCCTCACTCAGAGAACGTTCACATATATATTATATATTTATATTATATTCAAGACCCAACGATTGGACAGATAAAATTGAATGACACTCCTGCGAACCACGATGCCACTGCGAAGTAACAGAGATCAGTCATTATTTTCAATGGGTAGCCATTTGGCTGCTTATTGAAAATAATAATTGATGTATGTATACAACCATTTCGTTCATTTATTTATTTAATATTAGACTTGAGAAGATCTATTAGTTTTTCTTTCTTCCGCAACCTTGTTTTTATTCCCATTTCAGAGAGTTTAGCTTTAATACCTTTTACAATCATCGATTCCCGATCTTCTAAAGTAATATTATAGCGTTGGCAACCAACAATGTAAGTGCGAAAGCTGTTTTTCAATTTTGTCAAAGGACAAATTGTTAGGTTTATTGAGATGTACTATGTTTCGGGCCAGCACAGTTACGCATTCACATTTTATTATGTTTTCAATTTTTGTCTCAAACAAATAGCTTATGACCCATCATTAGAACGAGCTCATTATTCAAAGTACCTGGCAGTTTCTTCGGCGCGCTAAAACGGTTCATTCGCCCGTTTCAGAATTATACAGGTTTCTTCCAAACTGATAGAATACCACAAACACAGAAGTGTTTGGTTAATAGTTTGCTAAATTTTTCATAACACTTAAAAATGAATATCTGAAAAAGAGATACATTCCGGCGGATTTCCCACAGAAGTGTATGGAATAGATTTATTTAATGGTCTCCAACTTTTAAAAAAAACTATAAAAATAACAAAAATAATAATAATAGATATTTAAATAAATAAATAAGTAAATAAATAAATAAATAAATAAATAAATAAATAAACTATCCGAGTTTGAGTTTATTTTATTTCATAAAATTGCTTGACAGTTGCTCGCTGCTGCTGAGTGGTTCTGTCCTGATTCTCCAGATCTTCCCACACGTAAAATTGTACCTACAGGACCTGACCCTGGCTGTTGAAAGTGTTAAACCCCAACAAAATAAAATAAGTAAACAAGTTCATAAAATTGATCCATGTAGAGTAGAATCATAGTTTGTGTTCGAAAATGAAAAGTCCATTAAACAATAAACTCATTTTCAAACCACTCATCTACTTGAAACGAAAAGTTAAAAATGTATTATTGAAAAAATAAAGTTACGTGATAGAAGTTTTTTATCACCCATTGACATAAAATTGTGAAAGAAAATCATCCTCTACTGAATACATTTTCGTTCTTTATCTCGAACAAGAAGCAGTCGCCCGCATGACAAAAGGATAAATGAGTTGACAGAGAAAGTCCTTTTCGAAAAAATAAGAAAAATGCTATTCTTTAGAGGGAAATGGAAGCAAAAACACATTCGCGAATACCTATAATGTTTAGTTTATTTTCTTCAGCGTTCTTTTCTAATTACTAAAATAACAGGGGAAAGATGCAAAAAAAATTTCTAAAAGGTCTAAAAACGAACTTAAAGGAACCAGGCGTCAACTGATTTCGTAAAATTTACATACGTTATACACGATTTTCAGGACCAATTTTCAATTAAAGATGGAAGCAATAAAAAATCATCAAATAAATAATATAAAAATAGCATGTAAAATAAGAAAGAATGAACTAAATGCCCATAACAGGGGAAACTTCCTCTTTTAACCTGTTGTTGTTGAAAATAATGTTTGAATTATTTTCTCCACAGACAACAGTGTTAAAAAAATTTAGACAGTATTTTCTTCAAAACTGACGCATGCGCAGTCACCACCGGATGAATTTCTGGGTATGACCTTTTCTATGTATTATGGTTGTGCAATAAAAGTATTCTATTCTATTCTATTCTATTCAGCGATAACCATTGCCAGCTTGTCATATAAAGGGTGTAATTGCTTCCAACCCCGAGATACAGCAGGGTGGAAATTTTAGAAATTCTATACGCTTTAACCCGTTACCTTGCTAATCTGCGCATCCGCTCACGTAATTTGCAAACTGAACAGTTAAAAAAAAAATTATTTTAAAAAATCAACAAAACCATATTGAGTGACCTCCCATTGGAACGAACTCGTCGAGCTCGTTCCAATGAGGGGGTCGCATGGTATGTTTTTTTTTTTTAAATTTTAGCAAACTTTGATATCGAGCGCGATGAGTAAAGTGTTAACCCGCCTCCTAACGTAACCGAACAGAGCTATTCACAAAAATCGCCATTCTGTTTTTTTTAAATTTTTACCTCGTAAAAATAGCTAGCCAGGCCTCTCTAGAACGAGCTCTTTCAGATTGTTCCAATAAAGGGGTCCTTCACTATGTTTTGGAGGCAAAAATTAAAATATTTAATTAGAAATATTTAGTGTCGTTGATATTCGTTTTTAGGAAGTGGTTAACCTTTTGAATCTGTAGGACCGGTTTTTTTTAGGTCCACGATCACGGTACGTCGTAACCTCATAGAATATAAGGCGCATCAGTGAATTTGTGGGGTAGACCAATCAATATTTCCAATATGCGTCCCTAAGACTGCTTGGTGAAAATATTATTTGGTGGTCGCCCACTAAATAATGAATAAGCGCCCTTAAACTGATGCCATTCAACTGGCATGTAAGATACCACCTGTATCATGGGGTTAACTTTCCAAATTACCTCGTGAAGCGTCTAATTCATGATTGGTGTATTTCGTTTGCGCGCCTGTTCCTACAAAACATTTAAAGGTCTTTATGTTTTAAAACTTAAAAACAGGATGTGATAAAGGCGTCAATTATTTTTTCCTGCTTAAAGGACAAAAGTTGTGTTTCTTCCAGGAAAAACGAAACTTGTTCAGTATCCTGTGTCGGCCAAGCCATTCAAACCTGGTTCCGCATCACTCTCCAGTTTCAACAGTCATCCCCCCCCCCCCCCCCCCCGCCTATTTCCCTTTCATTTGGGGATCTATCCGCATTAATCCTTCATAGGTGAACTTGGATGAAAACTGGACTGTGAAACTCTTTTTCTGTCTGTCATAAGAAAATGTAATGTATTTTTCTATCCTTGTATGTGCTTTACGCCCGTAAAAACACAACAAACTGTTGTACTTCCATCAGAACAACCGGCGGCGATGTGCTCGTGGGGTCATGGACTAGTGGAGCCTCAGACCCAACTGGCCGACCATGCATAATCTAGGTGGGAGAAGAAGTTTCAATACTACAATAGGCGCTAGTAGCTGAGTCCAGGAATTGATGTTATATATAAGTATATCAGAAAATTGGAAAATCAGTGTAATGTAACATATAGGGATGGGGGGGGGGGGGGGCATTGGTAGCCTTACCTTAACTGTGAGCTTCTTTGCACCCAAACCGGGTACGAGTACACCTAGAAAGAAACTCTACTCTTATGGTATGTGACAAAATTAATGAAGGTGCACAGATTGTACAAGATTTGTGATTTTTTATGTGCAATCTGGCTGTGCCACTACAGTACCTTAAATGCTTTCTGTGGTCGTTTCGGTCGAAAGGCTCACATGGTTTGTAATTTGAAACACCGAAAACGCTCTCAAGTCTTGCAAAATAGTCTACAGATGGGCACGAGAGTTTTAGATTTTTCATTTGTCATTTGTTGGTACCAGTGTTTTATTTGACCATTCACTGCATAAGGCTTCTGGAGAATGTAATTTGAAATGCTCAAACAATGTTCGGGTGTCGTAATGCTGTGCCTGGAAGTGCATAAAAAATTTGGTTTTTGTATTGCACCCGTCGGTTACACAGAATTACATATGCACCATCGGACGTGCTTTGTGTAGAAAGTGCACCATCTAGATGAATTTGTAGGATAAGGTAAAGTTTTATTCTTGCAATCCTGTTGGCCTGAATAGTTTCATCGTTTATCCCACTTATGCAAGTTTATTTGGAAATAACACCAAATGTTTCGTTAAACGTTTCGATCTAGTTCACACGGATGGTATTATCTGACACCTGACGAGAACGATTCATGTCGTCAATTTGTGCAAGATCTTATCTCCCTTTCCAAAAATGTCGTCTGAGGCTCCCGCAATTTGTTGGTTGAAAATATCGCTATCGAAATTGAAGACAAATGATCGGAAATAAATCTGCCAATACTATTCGCATCAGAAAGCTGAAAAGATGTTGAATGAGTATTTTGCCTGCAAAAATTAGTGTTGATTTTAATCAATAGGCCACATGATAATGGTGTCAAATGTTTCTTGATGCATGAAAATGGAAGAAGGTGCTATGAAGTAATATTATATCTCACGTGACTTCCTTGCATTCTGATTGGCTGAAAGATGATACCCTATTTCGTGTAGTTTGCATCCACAGAACTGACCAGGCACTACACCCAGGCACTACACGTTTTCTATTTTTAGCACACTACTATATCAGCTTTCTTTTCATAGTGGGCGAATAAAACTGATCAGGCTAAATTTAAAAATCGATTCACAGAGGCACAACATCCACAAAACGACCCAGAAAGAAATCTTTGCAGAAAAATGTATCGCTTTTCCATTGCTGAAGTCACATTTTTTCGAGGCGTTCATTTTATTCCTTGAGAAGATGATCCATATCTCGTTTCGAAGAGAATGATCCACACCTGAGTCCAACTTTCATGAGAACGCGTCCGGATAATGAAAAATCGTTTGTTTCGCTGCTCATATTAATTCGCTGTTTAATTGTATGTTTTGGGCAGTAAACGAATAAATAATGGAATTCAATTGAATCTTCTGAGTTTGTATCCCGTGCTGACCCATTCGGTAATGTATATGTGTGACAAATGTGTGGAAATTATCAAACTGCGTTGTCAAATTTCGAAAATTTTAGTTTTCGCGAGTTACGCGATTCTAGAATACACAGTTCCGTTTGGGGGAAATGTTTTGTTTACCCTTGCCGACCGATTCAAAATCTGTCTTCTGCTCATATCAATAATCCATGTTAGCCGTGTTTTGGAAGAAGAAAATGTTTTTTAAAAACTACATGGTATTTTTTTCTATATAACGCTGGTTGGTAGGGCTGCTACCTTGGTAATAGATTAACAAATCGGACAGATGTTTTTCTTGGTGGGTGTTCGATATAATATAAGGATTAGTGCATGTCTTGTCGTTGACTACGCCCATATTGTGCCCAGTGAGGTGGTGTAGTTCCCTCCGGTTCGCGGCGAGAACTACACCACCTCACTGGGCTCTATATGGGCGTAGTCAACTCCAAGCCATGCACTATTCCTTAAATATCCACAGGTGCTCGTTGAATTATCATTAGTTAACATGTTCAGTAAAATATATATTATGCTATTAATACTCACAAAAACACAAAGTATGACACTTCTCTGGCCAGAATTTTCATAAAAACTGTGAAACAGCGAATAATTTACCGATCTTGCTAAAATGGCAGACTTGTGTTCTATTTACATAGATATCGCCATTTCGAGGTCTTGTTTGACAAAAAATGGTTGTGATCTCCATTTTTCCCAATTTTTAGATCATGAAGCGAAAAAGCCAGTTAGTGCAGATCTTATTAACCTGTACTGCGTGCATTGAATATTATCTATGCATGCTGTCGGAAACCGTGGCTTTGTCGCTGCTGGAAGAAATAGATTCACACCGCGTATTCAGCCCAATTCCAGGAGTGTCGCCTGAATCCATGCGTGAACGTATGTCTCACCGTGACGAACCCACCCGTTTCATTTTTGTTGGGGTGGTTCTTATCCTAAAGGGGTTAATAACTTTTCCTCAAAAAGCATAAATCAACAGGGGTTCACTGAAAGCAACAATTTTAGTACATATATATATAAAATAAATATGATAATTTGTGACTTACATGGAATCCAAAAGAATGAGAATACAAAACGTCAATCATCCCCTACCCATACAGTTTTTGAGTCACTTGCGGCCCGCATTCTCTGTTGTCGCTAGTTTTTCCTCCTCTTCGCTGGTATTGGTTCCTTGGTCGCCTCTTCACTTCACCCTTTCACTGCCGTCGCACGGCCACTTGCGTACTGTCACTTTATCGGACGCCTCTGCTCTAACAGGTGACGGAATGTCAATCTCCTACTGCCGTGGCATGGCCACTAGCTCATTGTCACTTTACTTGACGCTTTTCACGCAAGCAGTCGCCACCAATGGGGTTAAACTCCCCTTTACGTTTGACTCAGAACAATGTTCATACAGACAAAGCCTACTCTGCCTACGTATGGCTTGCCTTCTAGAACAGGTAATGTCATTTACCTAAATGCAAATTAACTCCCTGAGGTCGGACTTCGTGTTTCTGATCATATTTTCATATATTGCCACCGACTTGGCCCGCGACTGCTCCTATTCTAAATATGAGCTCTGTGTCACCCCTACATAACAACGTGCCTATACTCTCGCACCGATGCGACACCTCCTCTAACCTATAGCATGGAACCTCCTCATCTACCCGCAACGACCCACAGCCTTACACACCTTCCGACTGGAATTGGCTGGAATGAATTTTTCGAGAAACTCCCTGATATTTATTTCCATGGCCAGAACATTTATTCTCAGTTAATCGCTTCTCTTGAACTTGGCCACTTAGATCTATCTTAATTTAATACTCGCTTTAAAGTTCCTTTGAAAGACTCACATTTTGGTATCTTTTGACATTTCGGAGACAGGATAGATGCGTAATATGGGTGTATGTCCAGAACATGTGTGATGCACTGTTTTCCAAAAATTACATATTAACTGGCCATAATTACCCAGATAACAACCACAGAAGAATACTTCTTTGATCAGTTATCATATAGCCCATGTGGAGTTCAACAAATGCGCCCTAATGGACATTAAATTCCATGCTTAATTTCCACCGCTAGAATTATTGCTTAATTACATATTAACTGGCCATAATTACCCAGATAATAACCACAGAAGAATACTTCTTTGATCAGTTATCAGATAGCCCATTTGGAGTTCAGCAAATGCGCCCTAATGGACATTAAATTTCATGCTTAATGTTCTATGTGGTCTATGTTCAGTCTCGTTTGCATCTGCGAAATGTAATGTCCAAAGCGTCCGTGATAACATCAAGTAACATTGCACACATGGGATCATAGGTGGGTCAATACGTTACGTGGTATTAATGGATCGCTACTATATGGTATACTATGTGGTATGGCTCAGTGTAGAATTTTCACCAGACTTCTACTGATCTCGTACTATCTCGTCTCGTCCCAGAATACTGGGAGACTCCGTACCTGTTAACACAATATTATCAACTGCAAAATGGCTAAATACACTTCGTGTAAGGTGGGAAGTTCAGTAATGATTTAATCCCGCAGCCCTACGGGGCTGCAAGGTTAAATTATAATTATTTTTTTTTGACAATGTGGTGTTTATTATGGCGTCCGTTAACTGATAGAGAGCTAGATATTTTGGTCACACGACTTCGCTTTGTACAGGCATTCTCCCATAAATTGTAACAAGGCAAATCAACGCAGACACTTCAAAGATTATAAGAAGCACGTCCACGGAGTATGAAGCCTTCAAGTTGTGCTATCTGCACTTTAAAATGGAGCCCAAATATGGGTTTCCAGCACTCCAAGTGGTAAACCATTGCCAAGGTTTTCTTTTTTACTTTACGCAAAAGTGTATGCATATGGGATGAAAGGGTGTAACAAACTGCAACGACATGTAAGGTTTGAAAAATTAATTATGACGTTATCGCTTATGTTCACCTGTCTGTGCACATGCAATACATGTAACATGTTAGACATTAAATAAGCGTACATATATACGTCCATTTGAACATCATACAGTAACAAACGTCATTTATGAGTCGTAAACGATGACACTTTTATTAAATAAAGCAGAACGTCTTATTGTTGACATATTACCTCTTCATTACAAAGTATGATAAAAGCAGGCGCGTAGCCATATCAAAGTTAGGGGGCAAGAGTAATATCGGGGGGGGGGGGGGGGAATACAGAATAAGATTCGCTACATCATCCGAGCCCTGCAGCAGCAACATACGGGCGAGCACATGAGGGGCTGTCCCCCTCTCATTGGAGGGAAAATTTTGAAAATCGATACACCCCCCCCCCCCCCAATTTCCTTGACATTGAGTCCGTTTATGTCAATAATTTATACGTTTTGAAAGACATCAATAATTAGGCCACAAGGTGGACTAACAAGTTGTGAAAGGAATCAATAAGTTTGCCACAATGTGGCATAAGTATTGATGCCTTGCACAGCTTATAAATTGTGGACACAAACGGACTCAGAATCAAGTAAATTTCTAGATATTAATATTTCTTGCCTGATGTTCCCTATGCGGGTGAACAGGGGGGGGGGGGGGGGCATGACTACCCCCCCCCCCATGGCCACGCCACTGGATAAAAGACAATCTCATATTTTCAACATTCCAACTTTATTTGTTTGTTTATTGTTGTTTAACCACGCTTTCAACATTATAAGTTATTCTGTTTGTTGACAGGGGACATGGTCTCACGTTCCCTGCATGAAATTTATATTCCATCGAGGCGTCAACAAACAGAATAACGTATATGTCCCGTTCTTACACAAGTAAAATTGAACTGGAAAAAAATCTCTTTATTCAATGTTTACGTACGCAATCAACGGGGCGAGATGCTCTCGATTCGTTTCAGTTTATGTTACAGTAAATTAATGGAAAGAGACCTTATAATCTAATCGGTTTCATAAAAATTACCCATGTTTCCACAACTAATCTTTTTGTACACGTAATAACGGTACTTTTGTGTGTATTTTACTTCAGTTAAATGTATTTGTCTCAGTTGATTTCAAGTGAAAAAAAGACATTGCGATGAACCGTTGCTCATGGCAACGAGACGCTTTCCTTGACAGTGGACATAAGAATCGCTGACAGTAGACAAATGCGCCTGCCCGGCGACATTATAAGTTATTCTGTTTGTTGACAGGGGACATGGTCTCACGTTCCCTGCACGAAATTTATACTCAACCGAGGCGTCAGCCGAGGTTGAATATATGTTTCATGCAGGGAACGTGAGATCATGTCCCCTGTCAACAAACAGAATAAGGTATATGTCCCGTTCTTACACAAGTAAAATTGAATTGGAAAAAAAATCTTTTATTGTAATCTTAAATAACAAAAAAAAAACACCGCCGTTTCAGTTTCAATTTCAGTTTATGTTACAGTAAATTAATGAAAAGAGACCTTATAATCTAATCGGTTTCATAAATAATTACCCATGTTTACATAACTAATCTTTTTGTACGTAATAACGGTACTTTTGTGTGTATTTTACTTCAGTTAAATGTCAAGTGAAAAAAGACATTGCGATGAACCGTTGCTCATGGCAACGAGACGCTTTCCTTGACAGTGGACATAAGAATCGCTGACAGAAGACATATGCGCGTGCCCGGCGACATAAAATAAAATCAACGAGGCATTGACCAATCACTGCAAGGTATTGCGGTTGGTATCGAGACATAAAATAAAATCAACGAGGCATTGACCAATCACTGCAAGGTATTGCGGTTGGTAACGGGACATAGAGTGTCACATCGTGTGGGACAGTTTTACGGGTAGAGAAAACGGAGTACCCGGAGATAACAACAGAGCTGCGGCTGGCAAGTGCCAGACTCTACAACTGTGCACAAGCATTGTTAGTAGCGGTTGAAGGCAATTGTACCATCAACGTGCAGTACGCAATAGTACACAAAGCAATAGGGATTAAGTGCCTTGTGTTAGGACAGAACGGAGTTACCACTGGTCAGGATCGCACTGTGGATCTTTCGTTTAACCCTTTACCCAACGAATCGCCCGCATCCACCCGCGTAATATGCAAATTCAGCAGCTGAAAAAATATTATTTTTCGAAAAACTTCAACAAAACCAGATCATGTGACCTCTCTTTGGAAAGAGGGGTCACCTGATATGGTTTAGTTGAAATGTTTTGATTTAAAAATTTAAAAAATGATATTTAAAATAATAAATTTTGATATCATCTGCCTTGGGTAAAGGGTTAAAATCATTTCAGCTTTGGACAATAAACAGTCAGCAAGGTTACATCTACTGACCTCGAGTTTCCTTGACACTCTGAAAAAAGAAACGTTGTTGAATTGATGCGTCAGTTAACGGTATTATAGAAGAGAATGATGTTGGCTTAAACTGCCCTTTGCTCCATGCTATAGTTCCAGTGTGGTAGAAGTGTATTGTCCCCCACCACCCCCTCACCCACCACCACCCCTTCATATGATTTCTCATAGATAAGATACATGGTTGGACAATGAGTTTAAAAGCCCAGAGCACAAATGTGTTAACTCCAAAAGATTGTGACAGTAAAATGGCATCTCCGACATCTGAAAGTAGTTGCGGATCTGCTTAGTGATGCAGTGTATAGTGAAAGTGAAGAATAATCACAGATATTCCAGAACATCGTTTCGTCAGTCTGTTCACCGGCACAGCTTCCGTACTAGCTGACAAAACACAAAACATCAGAACATCCTGCAAAGCCTCCCTTGAGCATCTGAAGAATATCTACACGTTGAGTCAGAGCATCATGGCCAAGCACATAGCCAGGATTCTATAACAGGGTGTACCCTAGCCAGGGTTTTTTTTTTGGAGGGGGGGGGGGCAAAGATGATATTTGAAAGGCCGCTGTGTGGGGTTTTGGGGGGCTTCCCTAGACCTAACTAGGACTCACCGGTTGTTGCCTACCAGGAAGTGGAAGGCCAGGGGGTCCAAGTTAGGACTTCACTGTAGGAAAATGGGAAAAGAGGCCGTTACCGGAGGGTTCTAGTTAGGACTAGCCCATCACCCCCCCCCCCCCCCAACACATACACACACTTTGTTTGTTAAAGTGAAAGGTCCATCATTCCTTTCACTTTCAACATACAACGGAATGAATATCGAAATAGCAAAAATCGTGAACTTGAACTGGAAACCTTCGCAGAGATGATTCCATTAGACTTCATGCTTAACTGGTAGAGTGCTGGAAGCACATATTTGGGTTTTATTCTGAAGTGCAGGTACCGCAATGCATAGGCTTCACATTCAGTAGATGTGTTTCATATTATCTTTAAAGTGACAGCATTTCGTCAGTATGGATTTGCATTGTCACACTTTATGGGATAGTGCCTATGGGCACTATCCCATAAAATATAACAAGGCAAAGACATGTAGGCAAATTTTGATATCCAAAAATAGTTTAGCACTCTACCAGGTAAGCATGTAAACTATGCAAGATGGGGTATTGTGAATGCTGCTGAAGGGCATGTAATGTTCCAAAATAAACCTGAAATAGTATCACTGTGTTTCCAAGACCAGCATCTGTTCACCACCCAACCAAGCCCTTCAGTGGTGTTTGGCATGGCATGGGTTTTGAGCAGTCAATAAACAGGGATTGTGGAAAGTACAAAAATGTTTGTTCACAAGCACGTTCTTTGCAGAAATTCTACTTGAAGGCCCATATAAAAGCTTCCATTGTTTCTCAGACACTTACCATGAGTGGGATGAATCAGAAAGACACCGATCTGCACAAAGAGGCTTCTACATCAAGAATCAGAGCTGATGTAGTTGCTATTTCATCAATTATTAATGTGGTGTCAAACAAACATGATCAATCCATTCTTGATCGAAGAAGATACATCGGAAGCAAATGTTACACCTCTCATGAATATTGCCACCTCACGTGTCGCGCAACAACAAACACAAGAGCAGCTGTGTCATCTGCGTGAGTCTGGAAGTATGAAAATGATGAATTTCATTAAACAGAGACTTGAATTTTACGAAGTAGATTTCTCTGAGAAAATATCAACACCGAAGTTGAAAACATTCACTGATATAAACAAACCACTACCAGTAAAAACAAAAGGTACATCCTCATCTATTGAAAGCGATAGACAGATATTCAGCAAGCTTGTGGTTGTGGTTCAGTCTGGAGAAGTTGATCTTCCTCAATTGTTGAAATATATGATCTTCTGACCCACTTACGCTGTTCAACTTAGATGAAACTATGAGAAAGACAAATAAAAGTGTCCTGATGAAATGCATAGAAGGAGATAGAGCACTTCGGACTCTTCGGTCGTCTCAGTCCAGAACATTATGTGTTGTAGACTTCATGATGCTACTACAGATGTCCTGTAGCCGTGCCAGTGAATGTGAAATGTTTGGCGAACTATCTCACAGACTATTGCGTACAATACAGAAACTCAAATTTCATGTTCTGGCCTTTGTTTGAGACAGATATTGCAGCACCGAATCGATTAAAACTGGAGAAATAGCATGGCATCGAGAGGTACAAATGCAAGAAATCCGAAGCTCTACACATTCTACTCGTTTGCCAAAGCAAAGACAAAAGATGCTGTCAAATCCTAAGAACAAATCAAATATTTGGTAATTTTCTTTTCAATGATTGGACTGATGAAATTCCCACAAGATTACAAAATGACCAGACATTATATTAAGCTACAGGGTTCAGTGATACTTCAAAAGTCAAGGAACTTACAAAAAGGGCTCAAAATAAGCGGTGTCGCGTCGCTTTTTGTTATGCAAAACTTGCAAAAAGCTACATAATGTTCAATTATGTATAGCATTTTGCGATACAAGATAGTCAACTGCAGCCTATTAGGTTTGTTGATTATTTTATATCGCAAAATGTAAATGAAAATTTGCAAACAAATTTGAAAACTAGTTCACTGATGCTTTACTTCTGATTGTGGAACATTCCAGGCATAACTCAGATTAACTCTCCATCAAGCATCATTAGCAACTTCACATGTAAGATGAATTCTATTGGTTTAAATTCTTCCTGTTTTTACACCATTTTGCATAAAATGTACATTAAAAATAACTTCAAGCCCATCAAATTAAAAATTCCAACTTCCATTTTGAGAACTCTATTGATCAACCAAGACGCTATTTGAAAATATCCAAGTCCATGCAACCCTTAAAGGCAGTTCAGTTAAAAAAAAACATAGTAAATGTTTCATGTGTTGCAGATTATTTGGAAATGCCCAGAAATGGATGGAAACTATTCTATCTACTTAGAAGAATTCAATACAAAACAGCATAACATAACTCTGGTATACAAAAATAGCTATGTAACTTTTACAAAATGCTATTCATTTTTTGAAAATTTGTAGCATTTTGCTACGCAAAGAAAAAAAAGTTATTTTGAGCACTGCTTACAAGATCCTCTCAAAGATGGACTGAGATGTTGTCATCTGATCACGAGGAAGCTGATTCCTGTATGTTTTTTCATGTGGCTCATGCTGCTATTGATCTTCAAGTGTCACATGTTGTTATCTGGAGTGGCGATTCAGATGTTTGTGCAAAGTATTTTCTTGAACTTAGCCTTCACGAGCTATATTTCTTGACTGGCACTAGCAAGCAGCCACGTTATGTTCCTATCCACAATTGTGTTACTGAATTGGGTGAATTGTTTTGTCATACTAGATGTACATGCATTGAGTGAATGTGACTCAACCAGTGCATTCACTTCTATTGGGAAGCATAGGTGGTTTCAGACTCGCGAAGATAATCCAGCTCTCATTTCCATTCTGATGGAAATGGGTGACAATCCCACAGAATGTTTCCAAGCAAGTTAAATCATTGATATATGCCAGGGAGAAATGGGAATCTTTGGATGATTTGCGATATGAACTGTTAGCAAAAAAACACTTGCGTAGCGACAAGTTATCCCCAACAATGGATGCGTTTGAACTACATGTACGTCGGGCAAATTATCAAACAAACATATGGACACATACTACGGAGCCATTCTTGAAGTTACCATCCCCACGGCTCAGTGGATGGGTTCTTGACATAAATGGGAGTCTTGTTCCCGAATTCATTTCACTCCCCCTTACACCAAAAGCCGTCCTAGAGCTAACGCAGGGCAAATGTAAATCTGACTACAGCACAAAACAATGTCATTACAGAAAAGAGGATGTGTTGTGTACAGACACATGTTGCTGCAGCAATGAGTTGTGTGAAAACAACTGCTTCAGTAAAAATGACGACAGTGATGACGATGATTAATTGTGTTCTGTGTCCGTCACTTGCTCCTAATTGCTGTGACTTCAGTTGCTCACCAAATGCAAACCTTGATGAAAGTGGCCTATTCATTGGATGTACTTTACGATGGATGAGATACCCATCACAAAACCACATCAAATGGCTGGATCATCTAAACCATACCTTTTTGTTTAAATAATCCAGTATACGTTAATAGCAGTTCTAGGGGTTCTGGAAATGTGAACATTAATTTTGTTAATGGAAAATTATGAAATGCAATTACCTCCCATTACAAAATATTTGTGAAATGTGGTTTTTGATATAAAACCTTCTTTCCATGAGAAAATGTCTAGTCAGTTAAATTTATCTCTAAGTTTTGGTAGAGCTGTAGGTCAACCGAAACCGAACCGAGATTTTTAGTTTTTTTTTAAAACCGAACCCTAAACCGTCGACATCCCGTAATCTAAGGTTTTTCGTTTTTTATTAAAATACTCTCTTGGTGCAGAAATTCACAGAATGTAGCCATCCCAGAGTAGTGAGAGTACCCAGACACTGCCAATGGCAGTGTCTGGGTACTCTCACTACTCTGGGAAGGCTACATTCTGTGAATTTCCCACATTTCAGTTTAGTTGTGTTTGCAGCTTTCATCAGGTTGCGTGTAGGTGTCAGACCTCGAAAAATGACCAAGCACAAAAAACGTTCTGTATATTTAGGTAATTATTATATTGGCCTTCCTGATTCTTCATGTATTATAGCTTGTTTCGGGCATTCATTGAGTTTCACTCAATTTCCCTGCCATTCAGTTATGACTCCGGACATAAGAATGAGTTTTATTGAATTTTATTTGGCCTCATGAATAAACCGAAAACCGAACCGAACCGAGGTTTTGCTCCACCTGAAAAACCAAAACCGAAACCGAACAAGAAATTTAAAAACCTACAGCTCTAAGTTTTGGGTATTTTAGAATTTTTATACAATGTATGATTTAAAATCTTAGTATTTTTTATTGCTGTTGTCAGCTGTTATGAATTTTCTCTTATTTTGTTAGATAGATATTGTACCTACCTCACTTTTATTGTTTTGATGACCAGAAGCACACAATCTTCATTTTATCCGCATTTTGCTAACCCTCCCCAAGGGGGGGGGGGGGGGGGGGGGGTACTAAAAATTTGCAAGACGTGACGTCCTATTTTTTATTCGGCTCCTTTTTACACCCACCCACCCACCCACTACGTGCAAATTTTCTACTACCGTTCTCAGACACCCACCACCACTCTCCCATTAAAATCCAAAATAAGCTTATAAACTTAATAGGCACAGCTGTCTTTAGGGGGTTTTCATAATGTTCTTAACCCTTTACCCAACGTAACGACCAAAACCGGCCAGCGCTATTCTCAAACATCGCCAATTAATTTTTATTATTTTTTCATTTTTTGTCTCAAAAACATAGGTTATGACCCCTCATTGGAACGAGCTCGTCGAGCTCGTTCCAATGAGGGGTCATAACCTATGTTTTTGAGACAAAAAATGAAGAAAATTAGTTATTCAATCATTTTTTGGCAAGTGTCGTCTGCTTTTCATGTTAGGTAAAGGGTTAAACTGGTACCACCAATTTAAACCTCTGTGGGCTGATGTGGGCCCCAATCTACAAATGACAAGCTGTTCATTATCAGGCTTGGCCAGAGCAGGTGTACATATACGGGAACAAATTTTCATTTGAATTGTTCCCAAAATATTGTCTGCACATTTTCTACATTTCGAACAAGACCCCCACTCCCTACTAACGTGTGACATTTTCCCAGTTTAAGCCCCATATTCTCACACATAAAGCCTCCTGATGTTGTATTTACGTTAAGAGTGTGATGTACAACATCATCTTTAAGGTTTGAAACACAAATGATGGTATATATTAGCTGATATATTGATATATTTTTAAAAAATTCAAAAAATTGCTCAAGTTGGAAATGCACATTTTTGGCGCACTCAAGAGACCCACCCACCCCCACGTCACATCTTGCAAATTTTTGGTGGCCTTCCCCTGCCCTCCCCCCTAAAAATAAAAAGTCGATTTTCTAAACAGTGGTGCATAAAAACTTATTTTTTTCAAAACTGCACCACTTTGGAGACATACATCCACCCTGAGTCAAAACTAGATATGTGAGGCCACAACACTGTGCAAGTGGAAATTTTCTACCTATCCAGTTGAACTAACTCCTAGAATAAGCCCCTTTTAAGACTTGGCACCTGGACTAAACATCCTTGTAAGGCAATTAGAGCCATCAATGAATAACATGAAATTGCCAGTCAGTTTCGCCAGTTCCTAAGCTCGTCACTTATAGTTTAAATGGGAGTGCGGTGGCTCAGTGGTAGACTGTTGGACTTCTATGCTGGAGGTCCAGAGTTCGATCCCCGTCCGGGACAACCCGCGTTGTGTCCTTGGGCAAGGCACTTTATCCCGGTTGCCTACATGGGGGGGGGGGGGGGGGGGGGGGGGGGGGGGGCACGATGACGCCGTGTACTAAGGTGTACTGCACGTCGATGGTGCACATGTCTTCAACCGCTGTAACTCTGCTTGAGCGGAGCTTGAACACGGTTAGAATGTTGAGAAGCTGACAGTTGCTCGTCGATGCTCGGTGGTTCTCTCCGGGTACTCCGGCTCCCCCCCCCCCCCCCTTTAGAAAACTGTCACCGTCACGATTAGCCATAAGCATGTGACCTTAAATACCAATAAATCAATCAATTAATCAATCAACTATAGTTTAAATCAATTTTGTGTATTTTTGTCATATTTGAAACCCACGAAGGTTCAGAAATGAAAACAATATTTCGGCGGCCTGTTACAAGAAAAAAGCGTTTCAGCAGAAAATGGTTGAGATTCGGAGAAAGAACACAAAAATTGTGAAAAGTCTTGTGACTTCTAATATGACGCCTGTCATCAAGTTCGAGTACTTTTCTCACAGTCTGCTACGTTTATATTGCCCAATCTATATATCAAATTGCATCATCTGACAGCAGCACGCGTGACATCTTCAAAGTAATTGTGGAATTCTTGACCGAGAAATTATTGCACGTGTGTCTGATCATCTGCATATCAGACCACCGATAAAATAGGATGCCCGCTGTGAATAAACGGGCAACATGCCGTTAAAATTATACCGTAACACAGGAAACTGAAACGGAACAAAAGTAAACATTCAGGTCCAATTCAATAGATAACCTGGTGTATGGTTCTCAAATATGTTTCAATTTTCAAAAGAATGTCACGTTCTGAAGGCACTCCTCATCAGAAGAATCCAACCCAGTGACTTAATTCTGTGCATTGTGTTCGAGTTATTATATTTTGTGAAAGCAGACGGTCATTCGGGTACTTTATTGTCAGAAAATATTTCAAGTGCTTTATAAATGGAAGTAGGTTAGTGTCTACTTCCGACACTGCAATTAGCCCGCATTGTCCTACACCAACGAGTACCCCACTGACCCGAGAGTGAACAAGAGGTGAGAATATGTGCACACAGTTGTTGGGAATTTTTAAATTTTAGAACTTTGTCGCATTAAATACTATAAGGGAGCGCCGGACAGCCCCTGGCCCTGATTGTCGGAAATGTTTCAACAATGGAAAAATTGGTTGGTTACACCAGGGGGAGGCCACCAAAAATTTGCAAGACGTGACGTGGGGGTGGGTGGGTCTCTTGAGTGCGCCAAAAATGTGCATTTCCAACTTGTGAAATTTTTTAATTTTTTTAAAAATATATCAATATATCAGCTAATATATACCATCATTTGTGTTTCAAACCTTAAAGATGATGTTGTACATCACACTCTTAACATAAATACAACATCAGGAGGCTTTATATGTGAGAATATTGGGATTAATCTGGGAAAATGTCACACGTTAGTAGGGGGTGGGTGTCTTGTTCGAAATGTAGAAAATGTGCAGACAATATTTTGGGAACAATTCAAATGAAAATTTGTTCCCGTATATGTGCACCTGCTCTGGCCAAACCTGACAATGAACAGCTTGTCATTTGTACAGTACGTGGAGAGTGTATTATCACTAAATCATCCGCAGAGTGGAGATTCCATCCGAGCAATAATTGCAAATTTGTTGCAAAGCATAACCAGCACCAGCAAAGTTTCAGCCAATGGACCTCCGGGTTAAACCCGGAGGTCCATTGGCTGAAACATTGCTTGTGTTTTTGTCGATATGTACAAAAATTTGAAAGTTATAGCTTGGGTGATAACTCCACTCTGCGGGTGATTTAGTTACAATCCACTCTCCACGTACTGTAGATTGGGGACCACAGCAGCCCACAGAGGTTTAAATTGGTGGTACCAGTTTAACCCTTTACCTACCATGAAAAGCAGACGACACTTGCCAAAAAATGATTGAATAACTATTTTTTTCATTTTTTGTCTCAAAAACATAGGTTATGACCCCTCATTGGAACGAGCTCGTTCCAATGAGGGCTCATAACCTATGTTTTTGAGACAAAAAAATGAAAAAATAATAAAAATTAATTGGCGATTTTTGAGAATAGCGCTGGCCGGTTTTGGCCGTTACGTTGGGTAAAGGGTTAAGAACATTATGAAAACCCCCTAAAGACAGCTGTGCCTACTAAATTTCTAAGTTTATTTTGGATTTTAATGGGAGAGTGGGGGTGAGTGTCTGGGAACGGTAGTAGAAAATTTGAACGTAGTGGGTGGGTGGGTGGGTGGGTGTAAAAAGGAGCCGAATAAAAAATAGGACGTCACGTCTTGCAAATTTTTAGTGCTCCCCCCCCCCCCCCCCCTGGTTACACCAACATTTTCTCTGAAAGCCGCTAATTTGAAAAAAGATATTGACCATTTGGCGAAACCACACATTATGTAAAAATACCCAGACGTCTGTAGCATCCTTTGAATGAAAGCGCTCGTTATAGGTATTAAGAGTTAGGGGACGTTTACTTGCCAGGTATGGCGAACTGAGGTTAATATTGATCGCCTTTATCTCCACATGACGCCATACCTGCCAAGTAAACGTTTCTGTAACGTATATATCATGTCACCAAACGAAATAAATAATAAATTAAAAAATCGAATCGCTTTATTTTGAATATTTATCAGGAAGTTATTTGCACGAAAATAGGTGAAAGCTTGAGGTGGGAAAATTAATTCGGAAACAAAATGGCGCCCAACAGAGGGGCGTGATCGTTGTTGGGGGAAATAGATTCACGCAACCCTTTCAGCCAAAACTCGAGGAGTGTCGCCTGTACCCGTGCGTCATTGTTGGGGTGGTTCTTATCCTGAAGGGGTCAATGACTTTTCTTCAAAAAGCATAAACCAACAGGGGTTCACTGAAATTAAGAATCAATCACACCTCACCCACACAGTTTCTGAGTCACTTGCGGGCCTGTTTTTTCTGTTGTCGTTGGTTCCTCCTTCTTTGTGGATAATGACTGCAGGAGAACACTGGTCTTCGCTCGCTTTAATCTTTTACCGGACCGCTCATTATGGCGTTAAACAGAAACGCGGTGATGGACATAAAATTCCATTCTTAACTGGTAGAGTGCTGGAAGCCCATATTTGGGCTTTACTCTGAGGTGAAGGTACTGCAACTTGAAGGCTTCATACTCAATGGACGTGCTTTGTATTATCTTTGAAGTAATATTATTTAGTCTGTAGGGACTTGTCTTGTTACAATTTATGGGAGAGTGCCTGTAGGCACTCTCCCATAAATTGTAACAAGGCAAAGACATGTGAACAAATTTTGATGGCCAAAAATAATTCAGCACTCTACCAGTTAATCAGCAGCGCAGGACTTATCGCTCGTCTGCTTAAGTGACAAATCAGTTTTCGGGGTCCGTCATATACCCATCTTTACGCTTTATATTCAGCCCAGTGAGAAAGATTATCAAAAATATATACACTTTTAAACAACAAAATCGTAAATTCAAGCTATCCCCCCCCCCCCCCCCCCACCAAGGAACATACTCTCAATTATTCCAAATAAACCAAGGGGATAGAGTTCACGTGCATTCACTCTCACACTTATCTCTTAGGATTACCTCACAACTCGCTCTACTATTACACCGATATAGTCCAAATTTCACACACACAAATAATCCTCCAGAACTTCGACTCGGTTCCCATTGGAACACATGAGTCTATCCCCATCTGGCATCAACTCGTGCGCACACTTCCACTGGCGCACAACAGGAGGTGGTCCATTGGTACACAAGCAGCCAACTGGATCCCCTTTACACACGACTCTCTCTCTCTCTGTCCATGCAAAATATAATACTAACTCTATCTCCCACATGCATATACTCACGCAACACCTGCGTAAAAACATATTAGCAAGGGGTATCCACCTTGACCCAAGCCAGCCGATGGGGGCTCCTTGTCCCAGCTCCCATCACCTCAATAACTTTCCCACATTCTTGGGTAGGATGCCCCGCCTGGCTCATGCCCGTCAGCGGGTCATGTGCCCTGTTAGGCACTAACTTTGAATACTGCCATGTGTGGTGGGACCCTTCCTATCTCCTGGCGAGCCCCTCGACCGCCTCCACTTGGACTTATTCCTCGGGCGCGTCCTCCACCAAGAACCCCACTCCCCTCACGCCTTTCACCTACAGGCCACCTTATGAAGCCTGTCCTATCAGAGTTCGTTGCCCCAGATGCAACGCTCTGTTGATTGTCTCCTGTCAGTCCTTCTTTGGGTACCCTTCTCCAAGCCCCAGGGCCCTCCAACTCTACGTCTCTGATGCCCTTGTCTGGCTACTCCGGCCACCCTTGCGGCCTCTCAAGACCCAATGTTCCTCCCCAGGCAATAGCGTGGGTTGGGTTCAGTGTCCTTTGTATTTTGGCATCTCCGCAAAAACCTTGCGTGGTAAATCACTCTACATCCGTCTATGTCTACTCCTTAAAGGCCACTGCCCATTATTTTTTGTTACAGCGTATGGCCCCTCCCACTGAAACCGTAGTTTAGTTTACGGGGCTTTGTCAGAAGGAGAACAGTAACCTTTTGACTGATACAAAAGTTCCTAACCGTAGTCTACTTCCGTACCGATCCTCATTATGCCCCTTCTCGTCCACATACATTGGCTGCTTCAGTTCAGCCACTCCCTGACTGCCGTCGTCGAAGGGTTAACATTAGGGGCCTCCATTGTGCACCCTACCTGTGCATGCTTACTCGACTCCAGTGGTCCCTCCAGTGATTGCATCTGCCAGACCGCCCCGATGCTCATTTGGGTGCTTTCCTCTCCGACCTTGTCGGCATCTGAACATACACCGGGTGTGTTCCCAAGCACGAGGTCATAGATGAGCGCCTCAATACACATTGCCTCTACCTCTCCGCTATAGAAAGGGTATCCACCCTCACCCCCGCAAGGGGAACCTCCTAACCGTGTCATCTATTAGCACACACATGAGGGCGTGTCCCCTTAGCTGTCCGTCGCTAACGAATTCCCTCTTCATCGCCACGCTACTGCACCCTGTGTCCCGTAGCATAGGACTTCTCGGTCACCCACATACACCGGCATCTTATCCTTTTTACAAAGGGCGGGGTATCCCTCCCACAGTCCATTAATTATGGGTAATACCTGCTCCCCTTCCAGCCTGAGCTGCCCAGCCTCGAGTGCATGGCGCAGTGGGCTCCTCTCTGGTCCAATTGTTTGGCAGAATGCCACTGTCTGCCTTTTCTCCACAGGCTATATCGCATTACTCCTCCTTCCATTAATAATCGAGGACGGGTCCCTCCCTCCAGTTCTTTGGGGGGGGCCGCTTTGCCTACCCGTGACCATCCTTCTCCAACAATCTCTTGCCAGGCCCTGACCCTCTCACATTTCCCCTGGAACTTTCCGACTCGGGGCTTGGGTTCCTAACGGGTGCCTTTGCAACCACACTACTCCCATTCCTGCCCGACCTTCCCTGGGTCAGACCTCCCCCATGAGCCCCCAAGTACTGCTCCACCACCCTAGTCATTTTCCCTGGGCTACTCGGCTTCCTCTCCTTAACAAACAATGCCATCTCGGGGGCATACGATGACATAAACTGCTCCCTGATAAGTAAGTCCTTCAGTTCGACCCACCTGTCGAAATAGCTTGTGACTCTTGGCACAAGCTTGTACACACTTTCATCCTTCTCAGCCTTACACTCTCTGAATTTCGTCCTGAAACCTTCCTCGGTTAGCTGGTACTTTTTCAGCTCACCGTAGTCATTAGCTTGGTCATGGGGCATGCTCATATATACCTGTGGTGATCTGCCCGCTAGCAGCGGACTAAGACTGACCCCCAGGCGTCATCGGGCCAACCCTGACTCGAAGCAGACCTTTCAAACCTCTGCAGGTAAGCGTCAATGTCGTCAGTCTGTTCATTGAACTAGGGTAACTGGGAATAAAGTGCCTTCACGTTTCCCCGGGACCTTCTCCACCCTGTCTACCATTAGCTTCGGGTAACTGCGCTCTAGCCCTCAAAATTTCCCTCTCCCTCTCGTGTTGCTTTTCAGCTTCCTCACGCACCCTTTCACGCTCCAGCGCAGCTTCCCTTTCAGCTCTTTCGCACTCAACCTGAATTTCTTTCCCTCGCTCTGCAGTTCTTAGAGCTGCCCCTCTCTCTCTCCCCTTTCACACTCTAACGCAGCTTCCCTTTCAACCCCTTTCTCACGTTCGGCTGCCCGTAAGGCAGCCTCCTCGCGCTTCGACATAACCTGGCGCTCTAACTCTGTGGCCATTTCTTTCACCACAAGTGTTGGCTCATCTTTTATAAATTTTTGAAATCCATTACCCGCGAAACCCCAACCGCTCTCCCATAATAATCAACTGTTCCAAGTCCACCGATGCTATTAGAGCGCGTTAATTGGTCAAATTAAACAGGTAGCATGATAAAAGACAATCCAGTTGTTATGTGCACGAAAAAAAAATCGTGTATATTTTTTTATTTTAAAGAATTCTTTTAAATAATAATAATAAACAAACCTTTCCCAGGGGCGCCGGAAGCACTTCAGGGCAGGGAGGCCAGACCCCGGGAAAAGGGCATTTACTCATGAGGTGCTCCCACACATCGGGAGGGGGCACCTCCTCCCAAACTACAAAACACCCCCGTTGAACTTTGAAAGCTCCCAGAACGGATTTAGGGTGTATTTTGTAGCTTTACTTCAAGAATAAATAATAGAAAAAAATTGAGTGACGAACCTGGGAAGGGCATTGTCTGCCCCCTCTCGCCCCTGTGGTCCGATATTGTTACTATAATATTCTAAATACTCAACATGAATCCTCCGGCTTCCTCACAGTCCATATAACTTGAATCAGAATTCTGTTGCCCAAATAACAGCGTTGACCGGCATTACATAAATACATTATCTCGCTTCTATCTTACAATGCTATCCTGTCCCATTCCCCCTCTGCTTTTTCAATGAAATGAATGAATGGTTTCTCGCGCCAAAGGCACGCAGGGATGGTTTGAGGCAAGCCCCTTTCGACCCTGTGTCTTTTCAGTGATGGTCCAATGGTTTCGCGCGCCAAAGGCGCGCAGGAACGATGTACATGGTGTGGGGAAGCCCCTTTCGACCTTCTTTGACAGTAGAATAAAGTTTTCCGCAACATGTCTGAGCGCGTTAAAGGAGTAAAAAGGAAAGGTACTCAGCGGCGTCTGTGTCTGCGGTGGTTCTTTTGGAAGGAGGTGGCCGTGATGAAGAGGTCGCTGTAGGTGGTGTTGTATGAGTCGGAGGACTAGGGGACTGGCTTGGAATGAATGGCCTAGTCCTTGCAACTGATGTTGGTGTTGTGTTTACCTCTGGTGGATTTGCATGAAGGTAAACATTGCCGAGCAGCCGTGTATCTTCCTTCAGCTGTTGGAAGTCCTTCCTGATGGTGGCCATGGATGGTATTTGTCTTATCAAGAACTCGCGGCCCGTCGTCCCTGAACTTCAGCCCCACGAGAGCTTCCATGGATTTCACGGTGCTCACCTCCCAATTGGAGTTCTGGATGGAAGAAGCTGGAGAAGAAAGAGCGGGTTCGGAGACAGGTGCGGTGCCCGATACAACTTCACTCTAAAATCAGTTGGGTGAAAAATTAAGCCAAATCGACTGGGTTGAGTGAATATGAACCCAATTGGGTTCATATTCACTCAACCCAGTCGATTTGGGTTAATTTTCAACCCAACTGATTTTAGAGTGTTCCTACTCCACAAACAGACCTTCCTCTTCCATCTCCTCGTCCGACGAAGAGTGTGATAGGCTGGGGCTTGGGCTGTTACTTGGCAAACCAGCGTCCTCCGGACCCCCACCGGGGTGGACGGTACCGAGCTGGACGTGGAACGATCAGGGGTAGCAGTCATTGAGCTTTCAACGCCATGGCTAGCCTCCCTCTCTTCCTTTTCCCTCTTCTTCTTTTCCATGAACTCCGCCAGCCGGCGGGCATCGCATCGCCTGGCTGAAGATCCCTTCTTTTCTTTCCTCTTCTCTCTCTGGATCCGGCGGCTGTCATCATCCTTCAGCAAGTCCGGATCAATGGGAGGGTGACCAGTGAGGTGAGAAATCCCCCCGCGAAGGTACCACTCCTCTCTAAAGTTGCCGGTTAAGTTTCTTTCTCAAAATCCACTGCCAGGTGGTAGCAAGGGTAGCTTTCACTCTGAGCAGCATTTCGTGGATCACGTGGGAGCTCCATTGTCTAGTTGTTAGCACCTCGGAGTCCAAGGTTCGAATGACGGCGAATGAAATTGTGCTTTTTGAACGAAATGATTTTTGCGTGCCGAAGGCCCTTAGGGACGGTGTAGGGTTGTTCAACCCCTTTCGACCCAAGTGACTAGAGCTGTAGGTTAACAGAAACAGAACCGAGGTTTTTAGTTTTTTTTTAAAACCGAAACCGAAACCGTCGACATCCCGTAATCTAAGGTTTTTCGTTTTTTATTAAATACTCTCTTGCTGCAGAAATTCACAGAATGTAGCCATCCCAGAGTAGTGAGAGTACCCAGACACTGCCAATGGCAGTGTCTGGGTACTCTCACTACTCTGGGATGGCTACATTCTGTGAATTTCCCACATTTCAGTTTAGTTGTGTTTGCAGCTTTCCTCAAGTTGCGTGTAGGTGTCAAACCTCGAAAAATGGCCAAGCACAATAAAAGTTCTGTATATTTAGGTAATTATTATATTGGCCTTCCTGATTCTTCGTGTATTATAGCTTATTTCAGGCATTCATTGAGTTTCATTCAATTCAATTTCACTGCCATTCAGTTATGACTCCGGACGTGAGAATGAGTTTTATTGAATTTTATTTGGCCTCATGAACAAACCGAAAACCGAACCGAACCGAGGTTTTTCTCCACCTGAAAAACCAAAACCGAAACCGAACAAGAAATTTAAAAACCTACAGCTCTACAAGTGACGATGTCCTTTTTTCTTCTTTTTCCTCAGTGGTGCTCCCGATGGTGAGTTCGATTTTTGTTCCCTTTGCCGAAAGATTTTCCTGAATACTTTTGATCTTTTCTTCTATTTTTCTCTTATCCTCATTGTATTCCCGCCAGAACTCCTCGCTTTCCTTTTTCTTCCGAGCCCAATGTCCATCTTGGCTCCAGCGGCTCGAGGGTCTCCTCCTCTACTTCCTCGGAGCGTTGGATGGATCGGTCCGAGCAGGCAGGAGATTCAGGTTTGGTTAGAGCGACCTCCATCTCCTCCTCCCCGTCTCCTTGCTTTCCAACCTTTCCGGTAAAGAGGTGTGGGGAGGGGGGCGTTGGGGGGGGGGTGGTGATTTGATGGGAGTCTCCCTCACCGTCTCCTGTTTCTCCGTCTCTTCTCTTCTCTTATCAAGCCAAGCCTCCAGGCGCCGTGCGTCCCTGCGCTTGGTCGCTGGATTCTTTTTCTTCTTTTTCTTTCTTTTCTCCGATGGGGCGGACTCCCTCGGGTGAGGACCAGAGTGAGAGGAGGTCCTCTCAGCAAAGGTACTACCTCTCCTCAAGGGAGGTGGGGCGATGTTCTCTGCTTCATACTCCAGGGTCAGATGGACACTCTTGCCTTTCATCTGGAGAGTCCAGTTGAGAGGACAAGAGATGCCCAGAGCTGATAAGGCTTTCTTTCGCTGAATAGGAATCTCCAAATTAACCATGGTGAGCGAGTAATCAGTTCATCTTCACACTCTGAAATCAGAGGGGCGAATGTGTGCTTTTTCAAAGTAGATGGAATGGTATCGCGCGCCTAAGGCGCGCACGGACGGTGTGGGGCAAGCCCCTTAAACCCTCTTTAACTGTAGAATATAGCTTCGAGCATCAGATCTTAGAGAAAAAACAATAGCCAGAGAAAGACCCGAACTTCCCTGGTTCGGGGGCGGGCTGAATGGTAACCTATTTTGCTTTTTCAAAGTAATGTGAAGCGACTTATATGGGATTCTACTTTCATTGTATCGTTTGGCCATGATAAACATCTATAACCTTAAACCGGAGCTAATTTGCAGAAGGTTTGTTAGGGCTTGTCCCGACAATGGCATACATCTGATTTAACAAGCTGAATCTATGAAGATTGTCTACACAACGTCTGTCTGCCAGGTCTGACAGGTCATTGAACAAACACAGCTTTCTGGATTAGAATTCACAAATTAACTAATTATCGCGTATCTCAACGGTTAACTAGAATTGACTGATATTATTAAAGAACTAATGTTTAAGTGTCCGAATGTGATAACTAGGCTTGTCAAATATAGATCAATTTCTTGACTTCCAAACAGAGAAGGGTCGAAATGGGCTTGTCCCAGACCGTCCCTGCGCGCCTTCGGCGCACGAAACCATTCTTCTCCTCCCAAACAGAGCAGAGCACATAAGTGAGGCTTCGGCAGTTATTTCTTGCCGAGTCTTGGATGCCTTTAGAGGTAATTCAACTCTTGACTATATGACTCATGAGCCATGTATTTCAAGGCATCTGTTTTGATGCCACAGATTTTGTAAAATGCGAAAACCGACCTTTAAACGATCGACTAGGCCCTGTATGCTCTCTGGCTTTCTATCGACAGGTTTTGAAATCAAGTATTGACTACCAAATTGAACGGAAACTCACAGAACATAAATCTTTTTCTTTTTATAAAATCTGAATCTTATTTCAAGCCAAAAAGTGGCTCATGAGTTTCGGGCTGAGCCAAAAATATTCAGCTGTTTAGACATTTTCAAACGTCGTGTAACAATTTGTATCTTGTGTCTTTTCTGTTTTCTAAAATGGTAAATCTTTCTCTAGGCTTGATCTTGGATGATTCAAAAATGCTGATGGGCTTTTCTTTTAACCCTTAAATACCCTAGAAGTATCACATTGTTCAATATATGCGCTTGTTATTCTTCATTTCATATCAGGGATGGCGCCAGGGATTTCTCGACAGGGGGGCTGACCTCTCCGACAGGGGGGGGGGGGGGGGGGGGGCTATAACATTTGATCTCCAAAACGAAGGAAAATGAGTGAAAAGTGGTAAATTGGAGAACCAAAATAGAAGTAAATTGAGTATGTTTGTTGATTTAATCCTTAACCAACATGTAACCTGAAAAGCAGACGACACTTGCAAAAATAATTCTTGAATAACTAATTTGTTTCATTTTTTGTCTCAAAAACATAGGTTATGACCCCTCGTTGGAACGAGCTCGACGAGCTCGTTCCAACGAGGGGTTATAACCTATGTTTTTGAGACAAAAAATGAAAAAATAATGAAAATTAATTGGCGATTTTTGAGAATAGCGCTGGCCGGTTTTGGCCGTTACCTTAGGTAAAGGGTTAAAGTAAACATATTATAATAAGGTCGGGAAATATTTCATCTATAAAGCCAGTTTGACGAACGACATTAAGGAATTTCGTGAGACTCACTATTCTCTATCAAAGTTCCAGTGCTGCAACGGTTCGAGACAGACAAGACGAGATATCTACATTCGATTGGGGGAAATTTCTCGTGAAGTCGGGTTTACGAGACTCTCCGACGTGGTATATACTAATCTATTTTCAACATTGGTCAGTTTTTAAAAATATTGATTTGTCTACCCCATACATTCATTTAGCAGCCATCCTAGTAGGAAATTATGACGCATCATGTTCCTGGGCCGGAAAAATGGCCTCTTGGGTTCAAAGGGTTAACCAATTCAAGCCAGTTCGACAGAGCCAATTGAGCTCTGTCAAACAAGATTGAATAGGTTAAATTCCTTGTTGCATTATGAGAGTGTTAAGATGAGAGACCTGAAAACCAAAACAGTGAAGGAGACATCCATCGAAACCTCTCCTCTCTCGGCATTGCCTTCGTTCTGCAATGGGGCCGAAAATTTACATTGTGAAGGGCCACCAAACGCCTTTTTGGACCTAAAAAATACAATTGACTATTGCTGTGTTTTTGTTGCTATTTACCTGAAAAACAAGTGCACGTGACGGGATTTCCATTCCTGTCAGTTTTTCTCTCTTACTTGTTGCATGACTCCCTGTTTTCGAATCAGAAAAAGTGGTCTTACGGTCTTCACTTGACAAAGATATCGGAATGCCAAAATTAAAGTGTTGCTATCCTTTTTTCCGCCTGAAAGTTACAATGGTCGCCTATGGGAAAATCTTTAGTACTGTGATACCTAAAGGGTTAACCAACGCCGATACAATCATGAATATATTGAATGGACACGTTCATGAATCATGCTAAGACAGTGCACTTCATATCATTCTTGATGGGTCATAATATGTGAAAAGCGTCATCAGTCATCGCTAAAACTGATGAAAATCTTCCATATGTGTCATGATTAATCAACTGCGGATGAATATTGACGCGTTTTTTAATAATAAAAACCTGTCCTTCGATGCAAAAACTAATCAGGCTCACTGAGCCCTCTAAGGTTAGTCATCAGTGTAGAATTTCCAGGGGTCAAGTGAGTTCCTGTCTGCGCACTTATACTGCACTTGGCTTTAAACGATCTTTGTGGTTTCGATGTGGTGGGTCTCTGAGTTTTTAAAAGCACTGTTGAAGACAGTCACGGATAGTGTTATCATTATCTTATCAACACGCATGACTGCAATTTAGAAACTGAAATTAATCAATCTTAACAATTTAAAACACTAGGTCGAAACAAGGAAGGGAAATTTGTAAAATGATGGGCCAAACAAGACTAACGGTGACCGCCCGGCCACGGATGCTCCCCGAACTATGGTCAAATGGCCTATAATACTGGAATGTAGAGCTGTAGGTTTTTAAATTTCTTGTTCGGTTTCGGTTTTGGTTTTTCAGGTGGAGCAAAACCTCGGTTCGGTTCGGTTTTCGGTTTGTTCATGAGGCCAAATAAAATTCAATAAAACTCATTCTTATGTCCGAGTCATAACTGAATGGCAGGGAAATTGAGTGAAACTCAATGAATGCCCGAAATAAGCTATAATACATGAAGAATCAGGAAGGCCAATATAATAATTACCTAAATATACAGAACTTTTATTGTGCTTGGCCATTTTTCGAGGTCTGACACCTACACACAACTTGAGGAAAGCTGCAAACACAACTCAACTGAAATGTCGGAAATGCACAGAATGTAGCCTTCCCAGAGTAGTGAGAGTACCCAGACACTGCCATTGGCAGTGTCTGGGTACTCTCACTACTCTGGAATGGCTACATTCTGTGAATTTCTGCAGCAAGAGAGTATTTAATAAAAAACGAAAAACCTTGGATTACGGGATGTCGACGGTTTCGGTTTTTTAAAAAAACTAAAAACCTCGGTTCGGTTTTGGTTAACCTACAGCTCTAACGGTGACCGCCCGGCCACGGATGCTCCCCGAACTATGGCCAAATGGCCTATAATACTGGAATGAAAAGTTTTGTGTTGAATTCGGTGCTCACTATAGTCTGCTCTAATTGTAAGTTGGGCCAAAATACCCTAGAAGTATCACATTGTTCAATATATGCGCTCGTTATTCTTCATTTCATATGATGTGCGTTTTGGTTTTCGTTTCTCTGTCTTAATATATTTTGATACACCTATTTTAATACGCCCGTTTTGAAAAAAACGGGTCGTATTATGGTATACCGCTGTCCGTCTGTCCGTCGTCTGTCCGTCCGGTCACATGTCGTACGATAACTCAAGAACGCTTTGAGAGATTTTCGTGATTTTTGGGAAGATGGTGTATATCGATGGAGGGAAGCTCCCTTTCGTTTAGTGTCGCCGTCCGATCAGTCATTCCAGAGTTATGGGACTTTATTACTTAGAAAATTGTTGATTTTTTACACATTGTACGATAACTCGAGAACGCTTTCAGAGATTTTCGTGATTTTTAGGTAGGTGGTGTATATCGATGGAGGGAAGCTCCCTTTCGTTTAGTGTCGCCGTTCGATTAGGCATTCCAGAGTTATGGGACTTTAATACTTAGAAAATTGTTGATTTTTTACACGTCGTGCGATAACTCGAGAACGCTTCGAGAGATTTTCACGATTTTTGGTAGGTGGTTTATGTTGATGGAAGGAAGCTCCCTTTCGGTTGGTGTCGCCGTTCGATTAGTCATTCCAGAGTTATGGGACTTTATTTTTCACATGTCGAACAATAACTTGAAAATGCTTAGTGCAATTTTCATGATTTTTTGGTTGCAAGTATATGTTGATAGAAGGAATCTCCCTTTCGATTTGTGTCGCTGTCCGATTTGTCATTCCAGAGTTATGGGACTTTATTCATAAAAAAAGACAATTTTCCACATGTTGGACTTTGAGCAATTTTCATGATTTTTTGTGGCAAGTATATGCAACCTGATAAGTACACATGTATACTCATATTGTGTGGTTCCCTCTTGTAATTAATAACGGGCGTATCATGCGTTCATGGCGCAGCTGTTTATTGTTTTCTGTCATTCATCTTTGTTGATGTTGAGACAATAAATATCTTATCTTATCCTATCTATAGTCCATAAGGTTTCTAATGTAATAAAACACATCTGAACATAGCAGCCAAAGCTGTATTGACCTTATTTCCATAAGGCCAATACAGCCATTAACCCTTTACCCAACCTGAAAAGCAGACGACACTTGCAAAAATAATTCTTGAATAACTATTTTTTTTCATTTTTTGTCTCAAAAACATAGGTTATGACCCCTCGTTGGAACGAGCTCGACGAGCTCGTTCCAACGAGGGGTCATAACCTATGTTTTTGAGACAAAACAATTGAAAAAATAATGAAAATCAATTGGCGATTTTTGAAAATAGCGCTGGCCGGTTTTGGCCGTTACGTTAGGTAAAGGGTTAATATGTTAGAACTTTCTCAACAGAACCATACACGTATGGATGTCACTTGAATTGGCATACAGTATCAAGTCAAAATAAAGTTGTAGGGTAACCGCTATAAACTATGTATCTTTCTCTTCCTACACCGATAAGACCAGAAACTAACACCATTTTCTGGAAAGCGCTCACAGAGAGCTTCTAGAAAATGATGGCAGATTCTGGTCTTATCAGTTCACAAGCGCCAGTATACTTAGTTTATTGCAGTTATGTTGCAACTTACTTCGCCTTGTACTGTAATGTGCAAGATAAAATTTTCTCCCATAAGTGGAATTTAGTTTATTTTTAAAAAAGATTGGGATAAAGGGTTAGCTGATGGTGATTAAGATTTTAAACAGTCAAACTCCGCATACAGGGATAGTAAGTGACGAAAGTGTGTAAGCAGACGACAACTTTGTCAGCCAAGTATTATAGAATTATGGCTCCGGACGGACACATACAGTCTGAGAGAATTAAGTTTTCCCATTCATGTGACTTTCCCCTTTGTCACTCAGGCATGGTGTTGCCTCTAAAACGTACCATTGGTCTTCACACTTGTGTAAAGTTTCATGGAAATCCATCAAAGCATTATAGAGGTACGGCTCATGACGCACAAATAAAGTGGGACAGAGGGACGAACTGAGAAAAGGACGGGCAGACAACTTGGATTTAAGATGCCTCCCTATCAAGGGCATAAAAATGTGCACTTTTCCACACTTTAAAGGCAGTAGAAGAGACGAACCCATCGGTCGCATCTTAAGAGTAAATAATCTGTGTAGTCCCTACCTAACATTACAATGGAGGAAACCCAAAATAAAAATGCCAGTTTCAGGTGCCTGCTGTTGAGTTGAGCACCCACACCCCACCGTGATTATCAAGTGGTGTAAACTGTTATTGGTAAAGATAGTGTGGTATATACTAATCTCTTTCAACTATTCCGGAACACATTGGGGGTAATGCCCCCCCCCCGTCCCCCATCTCCTATACCCGTATCCATTTTGACTGGATGGCTATATCCGGTGGGGGGGGGGGGGGGGGTGCAGAAACCAGAGCTACATAGCGTGCCTCTTGGACAAAGATATGCTTTGTGTCTCAAATTTCTGTCTGAGTTTTAAGTATAAACCAGTCCTTACCGCTCCCAACATCTTACGAGCGGAGGGCGCCGATCAATTTCTTTAAGATATGATGTTATCTTCTCCAAATCTTGTAAGTGGGTCCGCCGAATAGAACACTACACTTCCAACAAAAATCTTTGGTGAGTAGTGGTCAAAGGACAAAGTGTCCTATAAAATCAAGTACCATGGTGTTACGAACGGCCAGACGTGTCTATGTGCTAAGTGCCAAGGTGGCACACTGTGTCTCAGGATATAAGCACATCCGTAAAGTGAGTACTTAAATCGTCGTGCATGGAAAGGGCGAATGTGGAAGGGTGCTCAGGGATGCCGAGAGCACGAGGGCAGAAGGGGCAGCTACCCTCCCTGCCTTCTGACCACGGGGGTGAGAGAGGGCAATGCCCTTCCAAAGTTCATCACTCAAACCCGATGGTGCCCATCATGGGCCTTCAGCTTTCGAGACATGCATGCTTCGGCCTGTCATGACGGCGCTGCTAATGCGAGTAAATGCCCTTTTCCCGGGGTCTGCCCCCCCCCCCCCACGTGCCCTGAAGAGCTTCCGGCAACTCTGAGGGTGCTTCACGCTAGTTGGAAGTTATTACTTGGTTAGTTTCATATCTGCCGAGATATCAGCACGAGGTAACATCTTATTAGCCTGAGACCGAAGAGCGGGTTATCTTTTGCAATACCCCAGAGTGCCGCCAAGAAAGTAGAGCTGTAGGTTAACCGAAACCGAACCGAGGTTTTTAGTTTTTTTAAAAAACCGAAACCGTCGACATCCCGTAATCTAAGGTTTTTCCTTTTTATTAAATACTCTCTTGCTACAGAAATTCACATAATGTAGCCATCCCAGAGTAGTGAGAGTACCCAGACACTGCCAATGGCAGTGTCTGGGTACTCTCACTACTCTGGGAAAGCTACATTCCGTGAATTTCCGACATTTCAGTTTAGTTGTCTTTGCAGCTTTCCTCAAGTTGCGTGTAGGTGTCAGACCTCGAAAAATGGCCAAGCACAATAGAAGTTATGTATATTTAGGTAATTATTATATTGGCCTTCCTGATTCTTCATGTATTATAGCTCATTTCGGGCATTCATTGAGTTTCACTCAATTTCACTACCATTCAGTTATGACTCCGGACATAAGAATTAGTTTTATTGAGTTTTACTTGGCCTCATGAACAAACCAAAAACCGAACCGAACCGAGGTTTTACTCCACCTGAAAAACCAAAACCGAAACCGAACAATAAATTTAAAAACCTACAGCTCTACAAGAAAGGCGTTCAGTTTTTATATTAACTGGCATAGCGTGGACTCGAATCCACGCCAAAAGAGTCTCCTTGTTACAACCAGTAGTGTATAAATTTACCAGTAATGTCGAAATCGACCAGTAATGTCGAAAAAATTAACCAGTAATGTCGAAATCGACCAGTAATGTCGAAAAAATCGACCAGTAATGTAAAAATCCGTAATGTCGAAAAATTAATCAGTAGTGTCAAAAAGTGACGACCAAAATGAGGAGCACTAACACTTTCCGACGGGGGAGGGGGTATAGCCACCCCCCCCCCCCCCGATAACACCACTGGTCGTGTGCTTTAATGACTGACTATTATAATGTCAGTCACTACCCGATATTTGCTACATGTCTATCATCTAGTTCTACCAATTTGCTACCTGTCATTTTACCTACATCCATCAATCAGTCAGTCTGCGTCACCCGCATGTACCCGCATGTACGTGGGGAGCACTATTAGCTCAATCGAGAAATTGCCTCGCAATTCAATTTGATGAATATCCGGGTTCTATACCTGACGAGATCAGTTAAGTTGTGTCCTTGGGAATGACACTTTATCCCAGGTGCACGTTGACTTCGTGTGCCAAGCCACATGCCGAAATGACACGTGTATGGTGCGCGTGCTTTAAACTAAGTGTCGTAAACGAAATCAATCAATCAATCAACCAACCAATCAATCTTTGTATGTAGGTCTGCCTGTCTTTCCGTCATTCGGTTGTCTATCCACGTCTAGGGGTTATTTTTCACACGCCACATTGCTATCTGTCTGTCTGGATTTTTGTCCGTCTGCCTTGATGCTGCTAACCTGCCTACCTATACACTTGCCAGCCTACATGTGTGACTGCATATCTATCTGTGCTAGCGCTAAATACTAGACTAAATATTTCAGCGTCGTATCAATTCATTATCTACCCAGAGAGAGAGAGAGGGGGGAAGGAGGAGAGAGAGAGAGAGAGAGAGAGAGAGAGAGAGAGAGAGAGGGAGAGGGAGAGGGAGATAGAGAGAGAGGGGGAGAGAGAGAGAGAGAGAGAGAGTTGGACAGACAGAGGGAAAAGGGGATAGGGAGAGAGCGATAGAGAAAGAAAGAAGGGGAGAGAGAGAAGGAGAGGTAGGGGCAAAGGCAGAGGGACAGGGGATAGACAGACAGACAGACAGACAGACAGACAGACAGACAGACAGACAGACAGACAGACAGGCAGGCAGGCAGGCAGGCAGACAGACAGACAGACAGACAGACAGACAGACAGACAGACAGACAGACAGACAGACAGACAGATAGATGGATAGAGAGGGCAAAGGCAGAGTGAGAGAGAGAGAGAGAGAGAGAGAGAGAGAGAGAGAGAGAGAGAGAGAGAGAGAGAGAGAGAGGGGGGGCAAAGGTAGAGGGACATGGGATAGAAAGAGAGGGGAGATAGATAGAGAGAAAAAGAGAGGGGAGAAAGAGAGAGAGAGAGAGACAGAGAGACAGACAGACAGACAGACAGACAGACAGACAGACAGACAGACAGACAGACAGACAGACAGACAGACAGACAGACAGAGAGCAAATAGGATGGGGTATGTTGTGCATATGAAAGAGGGAAATAATTGTTAAACATAAAATTCCATATTTACTGGGGTAAATGTGTTTAAACTTGCGCGAAAATGGTTAAAAGTCGATAAATATAGGCAAAAGTACAATTTGAGGAACCCGAAAAAATATTGAAATTTTTGCGAAAAATCGTCATTTTGGTCGTCACTTTTTGACACTATTGGTTAATTTTTCGACATTACGGATTTTTACATTACTGGTCGATTTTTTCGACATTACTGGTTGATTTCGACATTACTGGTTAATTTTTTCGAAATTACTGGTCGATTTCGACATTACTGGTAAATTTATACACCACTGGTTGTAACACTCCTTCCAAACTATACTCACCACGCACATCACACGATCGTCGACAGACCTAGTGGTTACTATAAAAATCCGCGTACTTGTTTGCTTTGATTTGTCGCGATTTTTTTTTTATTATTATTATTATTTATAATTTTCCATTTATTAAGTCATCCAACCAAGTTGGAATGACTTATTGGGATTGTTAGCCTTTTTTTCAATTTTCTTTCCTTCAGCTTTGCATTTCCACATTTCTAAAGCTATAACCGCCAAATTAGGCACGTTTGTAAACGGCCATTTCCAGTTGCACATTCTGGAGTGAGATTTTTTAGATTTGACCTTTAACCAAAACAACGTTAATTCTAACGTTTTCTTCTCTACCTTTTAGTATCTAAGCCTGTCTCAATCCTTCCTCTTTCAAATTTTGTAAATATCGTCTCCGGCAAAAACCTTATCTAAAAAATATGGGGCTGTCATAGGAAATTCTGAAGCGTTCTGGCCGAATCTTCTGATAATGTTATTGACGTAAAAAAATAAATGGCCGATTTTCATGACATTTTAGCATGTTGTAGAGATCAAACAATTAAGAGACACGTGAATTTTAGTTTTTTTATTTATCGCCATTTTTGACGTTCAAATGTGTCACAATTTTCAATAAAAACCCTTAAAGCACAAAAGTTTGTGGTATGGGTTTTCAGGAATTTATAGGGTACACAGTTATGAAACTTTATCCGCAGATGTGCAGTTCGAAGCCTTTCGAATGTTTGAGAATATAAGCTCCACAAAAAAAACATATCTAAAAATGTGGTGCGGTCCTAGGAAATTTCCAACCGTTATGGTCGAACTCTGGGGTGACGTCATAAAGGGTCATTGGATCAAAAATTAAAATGCATTAATTTTTTTTTAAATTTTAGTATGTTATTGAGCTAAAAAAATTAGGAGATAGCCGATTTTTTTGTGTTTTGGTTTAACCCTTCACCCAACTGTGCAGGGTGCAGGCAGGGTAGGGTAGCATCACTAAATTCACCCTCTGGGTACCTCATTTTCGAGATGACAGTCTGCTTATTTTCTGGTTTGGACACTTGACCCAAAATTGAGTCTGGACCGAGCCTTTGGCGAGTTACAAACCTAATTTACTGGGCGAGTTTCGTGGTTTGTATTGGAGTTTCACGACACCTGGTGTCAGAAGGAGTTTCCTAAATTTCATTGTAAGCTTGGGACGGACAAGTAGTAGAATCTATTGTCACTTGATTTAAACCCGATAAAAGATGCTTGAACTGAACGGGAAACAAACAATGCTTGGTAAAAGGCCTTTCGTTACGTTGTTAGAAACAATGCGTTGTTCGGCTGAGCTCTGGAAATTAGATTTTATGAAGCATTCAGTATCAGGATTTTATTGAAAAAAAAACCCGGCTCAAAATCATTGATCCAGACCGTGACTACAATGTCTAACAGGCATTTTCTTTATATATCCCTTTACCTAACATGAAAAGCAGACGACACTTGCAAAAAAAATTCTTGAATGACAATTTTTTTTTTCATTTTTTGTCTCAAAAACATAAGTTATGACCCCTCGTTGGAACGAGCTTACCGAGCTCGTTCCAACGAGGGGTCATAACCTATGTTTTTGAGACAAAAAATGGAAAAAAAATGAAAATACTTGGCGATATTCGTGAATAGCGCTGGCCGGTTTTGGCCGTTACGTTGGGTAAAGGGATATACAGTCGGTTTATATGCCTATATTGCAATGTCCCAGAAACGACCTGTACCGCCGGACAACATTCTACTGGCGACAATTTTTTGTCTATTTTGGAAGAATTATTATTTAACGATCAAGTTTAATGTACTTTTATTGAAAATAATTGGCTGATATTGCAGCAATACGAGTAATAACTGTATTTGTATGATAATACATCGTGGAAGCGTTTACACATGATGGTGTGTGACCAATTCTAGACACAATCCGGGTGCCTTTGAAGACCACATTAGGTGTTGTAGAAGCGCTCAGATATCGCTCCCAGGGCGTCCAGATATGAACTTTTTTCCAGGGGCAGACCCACCCCCATACCTGCTCCAACAGGAGGGGCACACCCCTCCCCTAGCTCAGGCCTACAACCTTCGAGAGATGCCTTCGGTATCTCGACCTTGCCACCTTGGACCCCCATATCTTACTTAGGCACCCCTAAATCGAAATCCTGGCGCCGCCACTGCCCCTATTGATGAACTGGAAGCTGTTACGCTGTGGCTGTAGTCACAGCGTAACAGCTTTCACATCATCAAACAGCAAAGGAAAGCCTAGCACGAAAACAAGTACAAACTTTCCAATCTTTTTGTTAGTAATGAAAAAATATGTTGTAAATATACAATTTGTATTGCAACGAAAATGTGCAGATTATCAACATATTAATTTTTTATAGAATATTCTTCGAAAACCTATCGGCGTCAGAAAATTAGAAGACTTTGAGAATTTTTGTTGTTGTTGGGTATTGTTTATTTATAGCAATAGTCGCACAAAATGGCGGCAGGTGAGACTTTTCTTTTCGTCACCAATGAGCCATCGAGTAATCCAGTTGTATTAAATCAGTGTTTGAAACTTATTAAATGATGTAAGCAGTGTTTAATTGATTTCCACGTTTCTCTAGTCATCATCAACGATTATTACTTCGCACAAAAATACAACTGCGTGCACCTCTGTCTAATGTTGAATTATTTTGCCATTCACCGCCTTGGAGTATGAATTTAACACTTCACCTAACGTAAAAAGCAGACGACACTTGCAAACAAATGTATTGAATAACTATTTTTTCCATTTTTGCGTCAAAAATATAGCTCAACGAGCTCGTTCAAACGAGGAGTCATAAGCTATGTCTTTGAGGCAAAAAAATAAAAAAAGCTCGTTCCAATGAGGGATCATAATCTATGTTTTTGAGACAAAAAATGAAAAAAATAGTTATTCAATCATTTTTTGGCAAGTGTCGTCTGCTTTTCATGTTAGGTAAAGGGTTAAACTAGTACCACCAATTTAAACCTCTGTGGGCTGCTGTGGGCCCCAATCTACAAATGACAAGCTGTTCATTATCAGGCTTAACCAGAGCAGGTGTACATATACGGGAACACATTTTCATTTGAATTGTTCCAAAAATATTGTCTGCACATTTTCTACATTTCGAACAAGACACCCACCCCTACTAACGTGAGACATTTTACCAGTTTAAGCCCAATATTCTCACATATAAAGCCTCCTGGTGTTGTATTTATGTTAAGAGTGTGATGTACAACATCATCTTCAAGGGTTGAAACACAAATGATGGTACTGATATATTGATATATTTTTAAAAAATTCAAAAATTGCACAAGTTGGAAGTGCACATTTTTGGCGCACTCAAGAGACTCACCCACCCCACGTCACGTCTTGCAATTTTTTGGGTGGCCTCCCCATGACTGAATGGCATTTTTTGTGAATAGCGCTGTCCGATTTTGGTCGTTACGCTGGGTAAAGGTTAAGGGTCAGATCAAGTTATAAACGTATTCAGTATAAAGCTAGCATGTCCTTGTACCTAACTAGAAACTTGAGAAAAATAAAACTATTTTGTTCCATATTATTACTCGGGACAGATGTGTGACAAATGCCAACGGCACGCGTGATGTTTCACCTACATGTTCGGTCGGTCATTGAACCCAAATACTACCCCATTGCAGCCTAATAGCACTCAGTCATATCCATTTACCAAACAAATGAACAATAATTATTGAAATCTATTTGAAAAGGGTTTGGCGTAATTACCGAAACTGGAAACCTGTCCGCCGCATCGTACGAAGCAATGTGAATGTGTGTCCATGCTGAGATATCTCATGGTGTTTGCGGTCGAGCTTATATCACGAGTAAGGTGAAGTGATTGCAAACTGTTTCCCTCTTTGATTCATTTTTAAAATACGCGTTTTGGTGTTGTATTAAGGAGTTTGGACGCGTGTGTATGCAAGATGGCAAGGTGCAGATTTAAAAAAAATAAATAAAATGCTCCTTGATTTCCTTGTATCTCAGAAGAGACTTTTATATTTTTGTTCGAGTCTTTTGTGGATAGTGCACACTTATCTCCTAACTTAGATATGAAGTTAAATTGTGGATATCCCATCAAAATGATCAGAGAACCAAATGGGGTTATAGTGATCGACTTGTTAGACGAATGTTACAAATGGTCCTCCTCGAAATGCGATTTCCTCTTTATACTTCCCAAAAAAAATTTGGGGGAGCAGATAGTCGCCGCTTTGTCCGTACGTCCGCCCGCAGCGATATCTCGGTGGTGAGTGGATGGATTTGAATGAAATTTGGTTTGCTGGATCCTTGTGACATGTCGCTACTACTCATGTTCTAAAAGAGTTGCCTGCATAATTTTAACCAAAGTTGGGGTCCTTACTTTGTCAATTTTTGATGATTTTTTCCGTACGCAGCGATATCTTAACAGTGCTGGGATGGAGTTCAATGAAATTTGGTATGAGGGATCCTTATGACACTTCGCTCCTGCACATATAACAAGGTTGCCCGCATATTTTTCATCAGAGTAACGGTCCTTCTTTGTCAATTTTTTATGATTTTTTTTCAGTCTGCAACAATATTCCAGCAGTGAGTGGAAGGAAATCAATGAAATTTGGCACGAGGGATTCTTGCGACAAAACGCTCATTGTGAAAAAGGCCGCTTTGTCCGTCCGTCCGTCATTCCGTCCGCAGCGATATCTCAGCAGTGTGTGGACGGATGTCAATGAAATTTGGTGTGAGGAATCCTTGTGACAAGCCATTCCTGCACATCTTATCAAACCAAGTTGCCCTCATATTGTTCACCAGAGTTTCTGTCCTTACATTTCGAAGACATGTCGTCGTGCGAGAACCATAAGGTTCTATCTTCCACTGAAAGATAGAACCTTATGGTTCTCACGCGACGATGTGTCAAATTGCTTCCCATAGCGGGGACCACAATTTTATGAATCTGCTTATTAACTAAGTCGACTGTCGTGTCGCATCTATCGGTTTTACTGATTTTCTTGTTATCTGCGGCTTGTAGTTAGTATTTTATGGACAGTGATATTTCAAGTAACGACACGTATGTGATGCTGAATGCAGACTGCTGAGTCAGGGACGCTGAATCCAAATAATGCATGATCTGTATTTGGAGGGACCACCTCTAGCAATCCATGTGGATGGATGCTACAACATGTTCACCGAATATGATATAAGGCCCTGTAAATCACATATTTCCGATTCGATTCGAATCTCGAATCGAGTCTATTATTCGAAATTGAACCGAACCTCGAATCGAATACAGGCGTCTTGACGTCCCGAATTATAAAATATTCCAACTACATCATCAAGGCATGCCTTCGTCGAAGGCATGTCTTGATTATGCAGTTTGAATATTACCCGGTAAGGATTTTTGTTTAAAAACAGAAACGGGTGCGAGAATTCTGTACTGGGCATTGCACATGGCTAGCCGCTAGCAATCGTAAGTTCGTCATCGATATTGCTTGGGAACTTTAATTTGCTTTCCGCAGTGGCAGTGACTAGTGAAACTGGAATTAGCATAGATGGAGGTATGGGTGCAGATGCTTTTTAGCTCACCTGACTGAAAGTCAGGCTGAGCTATAGGGATCACTCACCATCCGTCGTCCGTGAACATGGTGTTTGCACCTGCCCCTCCTAAACGGCTGAATCAATTTTAGTTAACTTGTTTGTTCTGACATCGCATTGTGTTTCTTTTTCAAACCAACTTGTCCAGCCTCATAGGGAGGGGGTGATAGAAAATCCTCCAAAATTTTTCAAAACTCTTCTTCTCATGAACCAGTGGGTACAATGACTTAATATTTGGTTTGTAGCTTCCTTTTAAGGTGTAGAAGCAAATGTATTCAAACAAAGTTAGTAAACAACAGTTGCGATTGTAATGGAAGGGGGAAATTTTTTGGCCCCGCCCAAATTTTTTATTTTCTGAACCGATGGTCCGATTTGAACGAAATGTGGTACGTGATATTATTGAGGCATAAATACTTGACTCATGCAAAAAAAAAAAAAAAAAATCCCGAATCCCCGTGGGAACCCCTGTAGCTAAAAATAGAAATCTTTTCAAACGTTCATATGTCCCTAACCATACAGAACAGAGAACTGTTATTTGGTATGAAGCCGTCTTAGGACTAGTAGAATTGAATATTAAAAAAGTTTTGTCAGAGTGTTCTGTAGGGTCCATCGAAAAATTGCTGAGTCAGCATATTTGCAAAAAAATTTAAAAAAGAATTCTCCAGAACCATTGATCAAAATCTTTTGATATTTGGTATATAGCATCCATAGGGGGATCAGATACGAATTTGTTAAAATGAAGCCCCTTGATTCATATTTGGGCTCAATACAGGAGCCCGAATTTTAACTTATGGTAATATGGGGAATAATCTTTGAACATCTTCTTCTTCAGAACCGCCAGTCAGAATCTTTTAATGTTTGGTATACATCATTGTTAAGATAAATTTAACAACAATAAAACAGCCATATGGACAGATTGCATAAAAACAATGAACATATACTTATAGAAAAGAACATACATATACAAATACGCGACAGGTAAATCTCAATGTCCAAACGATTATAAAGTACTTAGCAATTGCCGGGTATCAAAGAACTGTCGGATTACGCTGCTAACTTTCGACACAATTTCTGGACAATTATTTGATATAATTAAATTCAGTTGTTCGTCTATATTTAATTCACCAAAGATCATATGATATCCCTGCATTGTGTCAAATAATATAGTTCTTAGTTCGACATATGCAGGACACTCCATTATGAACTGTTTCTCATCTTAAATTTTTCGCATTGAACAAACAAAGCACAACCTATTTTCAAGATCAATGGGAGGCTGATGATAGAGTCCATTTTCGATAGCAAGGCAATGATTAATTATTCTGAGACGGGTGAATATGGACCTATCATCACTTGAATTATTATACACAAGGTGTGGTTCAAGCTCAAACTTACTTTTAAAGAGACGATATGTTCTCAGTTTAATGTTAACCGCGTGTATTTGAACATTAAAATCATTTGAATGCTTTGCATAAAGTTGATTTCTGTATGCTGATACATTTATATTCCAGGGTACATAACTACCACCACTAATATGTGTATTAATTCAAAAAGATTCCAAAGTTTTGAAAATAAATTGATTTGTTTGAAATGAGATTCATTTGTCCGGTAGCGGCATTTTGCAAAAGTGTGCTATTGAGACTGATGCTAATTTGTTAAAGTAAGATGGCATACGACAAAGAATATCAATGTATAATGGGTAACTACCCAGTTCAGCTCTAAAAGCATTATTGCATCCATGCTTTCCTACTCCTAATAATTTTTTACAAAAATTAATATTTAGTTCCTCACAGTTAAGACGATTAGAATTCTTCTTAGTTATTTCCACACCCCATAACTCTAAACCATATAAAACAACGGGCTTTATTAGTTTGCGAAACATTTTGAGAGAAATTCTGACAGGAAGCGGGGCAGTTCTATGATAAGCGCCAAGTAAGGAAAACATTGTTCTCCGACCTTTCGCACGCTGTTCAGAAATTGCTTGAATTAACGTTCCTGAATTTTGGAACATTATTCCAAGATAATTATATGCATCAACATTTTCTAAGGGGTTGTTATTTATGGAAAATGTTGGGTCTCGTGTTTTTCTGCTCACGCCCTAAATACCGTGCATTTAGTCTTATTCTTATTAATAGATAATGCATTAATATGGGTATAATTTTGTAACTTCTCCAAACATTGTTGAAGACCATCAGGAGTATCCGAGACTAATACAAGGTCATCAGCAAACATGATGTGATTAAAGGACACGCCACCTATTTTAACTGGATCAGAAGTTGCATTGAAGGAACGTTCGATATCATCTATTCACATTTTAAATAAGTTGAGTGATAAAATATATCCCTGTCGAGCACCTATTGTTGATAATGTAGGCGTCCCTAAACTTTTGCTTGTTTTTGCGACATAGTCACTTGAACCATATAGAGATTTAATAATCTCGAACAGTTTACCTTTCATTCCAATAGCTTCCATTTTTCTAAACTATTGTTCTATCGACAGACTCGAACGCTTTACGGAAATCGACAAAAGCAGCGTATAAACATTTACCTAAGCATTTATATTTCCGAATAACTGTGTTAAGTACAAAATCACTGTCAATCGTGCTTTCCCCGCTACTGAATCCAAATTAGAGCTGTAGGTTTTTAAATTTCTTGTTCGGTTTCGGTTTTGGTTTTTCAGGTGGAGTAAAACCTCGGTTCGGTTCGGTTTTCGGTTTGTTCATGAGGCCAAGTAAAATTCACTGAAACCCATTCTTATGTCCGGAGTCATAACTAAATGGCAGTGAAATTGAGTGAAACTCAATGAATATCCGAAATAAACTATAATACATGAAGAATCAGGAAGGCCAATATAATAATTACCTAAATATACAGAACTTTTATTATGCGTGGCCATTTTTCGAGGTCTGACACCTACACGCAACTTGAGGAAAGCTGCAAACACAACTAAACTGAAATGTGGGAAATTCACAGAATGCAGCCTTCCCAGAGTAGTGAGAGTACCCAGACACTGCCATTGGCAGTGTCTGGGTACTCTCACCACTCTGGAATGGCTACATTCTGTGAATTTCTGCAGCAAGAGAGTATTTAATAAAAAAACGAAAAATCTAAGATTACGGGATGTCGACGGTTTCGGTTTCGGTTTTTTAAAAAAAACTAAAAACCTCGATTCGGTTTCGGTTAATCTACAGCTCTAATCCAAATTGATTCTGACTAATTTTACCATGACTATCTAAAAATGCAACTATTCTTTGGTTAATAATTTTATTGAAGAGCTTGCATATTGTGGAACTCAATGCAATACCCCGATAATTATTCGGATCATCTCTCGATCCTTTTTATGGATCAAACTAAGCAGAGACTCACTCCATTCAACGGGATAATGGCTATTGTTGAAAATGATATTGAATAATCTCACGAATTCATCAATAAATAGAGGACAATCAACTTTAGGAGTTCATTAGAAATCTGATCAGGACCAACTGACATGCCGTTTTTTAAATGGCGAACAAACCTCTCTTTCGAAATAATTGGCTCGTTATTTAAAGGTGTTTTAATATCACGAATGATCCGTATATATATTGTTATGAGGGTCAGATTCAAGATTATTCAAATCAAGTCCCTCGGTTTATATATGGTCTTCCTATGGAAGGCCGAATTTTAACTTAGTGCAATATGGGGATAATCTTTAAAAATGTTCTTCAGATTCACCCGTCAGAATGCTTTCATATTTGGTGTACAACATCTCGGGGAGGGGGGGGGGGGGGGCAGGGGGTCAGATTCAGGTTTGTTCAAATCGGGTCCTTGGGTTAATATTTGGGCTCCCTGTGGTAGCCTGAATTTTAACTTACTGCAATATGAGGAAATTTCTTTAAAAATCTTCTTCAGATCCCCCAGTCAGAATGCTTTCATATTTGGTATACAACATCTCTGGAGGGGTCAGATTCAGGTTTGTTTAAATCTAGTGCCTAGGTTAATATTTAGGCTCCCTGTTGGAGCCTGAATTTCAAATGAGAGCCAGATTAAAGTTTGGTCAAATCTGGACCCTGGGTAATAGTTGGGCTCCTTATGGTAGCCTGAATTTTAATTTAGTGCAATATGAGGAAATTTCTTTAAAAATCTTCTTCAGATCCAGCGGGCAGAATGCTTTCATATTTGGCATATGACATCTCTAGGGGATCAGATTCAGGTTTGTTTAAATCGAGTGCCTGGGTTAATATTTGGGCTTTCTAAGGGAGCCCAAATGTTAACTTAGTGCAATATGAGGGATAATCTTTAAAAATCTTCTTCCGATCCACCAGTCAGAATCTTTTGACATTTGGTATACAACGTCATTAGGGAGGTCAGAACTAGGTTTGTTCAGATCAAGTCCCTGGGTTAATATTTGGACTACCTGTTGGAGCCCGAATTTTAACTTAGTCCAATATGAGGAATAATCTGCTTCTTGAGGTACAATTCAGAATCTTTCGATATTTGGTATACTGCATCCTTTGAGGGTTCAGATTCAATTTGTTCAAATAAAGTCTCTCGGTTGATATTTGTGATCTCTATGGGGGCGGGGTACAATTTTAACAAAGTGCAAAATTGGTAATAATTTCAAAATCTTCTTCTCCAGAACAACCAGTCAGTAGCTGTTGATATTTGATATACAACATCCTTCAAGTTTGTTCCGGTCAAGCCCCCTAGGTTGATATTTGGACTCCCTAGTTTTCCATTACTGAAAATCTGGGCATATAATGGTAGCATCCCAATATTAGATAAAAATCATCTGGCAAGGACAGAAGGGATAAAAATAATTACATATCTTCATTCTTCTGTTGTGTTAACAAGCCGTAGATGGTAAATAAATCCTTCTTTAAACAACTTTGGTCAGGTGTGCGCCTCAGACCCCATAGGGCCTCTTGTTATGTTAATAGGGCGAAAATTACACCAGTCTTTATTTTCAACATTATTTGTGTACAATTTCTATCTTAGCTATACGTTTTGTGAAACGACTAAGATGACTTACCAAGCGAAATACCAGTGAAAAGATTCTAAGGAAAACAAATCGGACAGCCGATTTCAAATCGAACCAAAACCAACTTAAGATTCGAATAGAGCTGTATGTAGGTTTTTTAAATTTCTTGTTCGGTTTCGGTTTTGGTTTTTCAGGTGGAGTAAAACCTCGGTTCGGTTCGGTTTTCGGTTTGTTCATGAGGCCAAGTAAAATTCAATAAAACTCATTCTTATGTCCGGAGTCATAACTGAATGGTAGTGAAATTGAGTGAAACTCAATGAATGCCCGAAATAAGCTATAATACATGAAGAATCAGGAAGGCCAATATAATAATTACCTAAATATACAGAACTTTTATTGTGCTTTGCCATTTTTCGAGGTCTGACACCTACACGCAACTTGAGGAAAGCTGCAAACACAACTAAACTGAAATGTGGGAAATTCACAGAATGTTGCCTTCACAGAGTAGTGAGAGTACCCAGACACTGCCATTGGCAGTGTCTGGGTACTCTCACTACTCTGGAATGGCTACATTCTGTGAATTTCTGCAGCAAGAGAGTATTTAATAAAAAGGAAAAACCTTAGATTACGGGATGTCGACGGTTTCGGTTTCGGTTTTTTAAAAAAACTAAAAACCTCGGTTCGGTTTCGGTTAACCTACAGCTCTATTGGATTTGCCTTGTTGCAATTTATGGTAGAGTGCTTTTTGGCACTCGTCCATAAATTGTAATATGACAAAGACCGGGGAATAAATTTTGATGACCAGAAATAATTTAGTACTCTGCCAGTTAATGAAAAACAACAGAAATGTTGCTGCAACCCTGCACAACATGAATCCAAAACAAAAGACAGATGTTGACAATTTGGGCGGAGCATACCCTGAGTAGTTTAACAATCCATTCGGGGGAGGCCACCAAAAATTTGCAAGACGTGACGTGGGGGTGGGTGGGTCTCTTGAGTGCGCCAAAAATGTGCATTTCCAACTTGTGCAATTTTTTAAATTTTTTAAAAAATATATCAATATATCAGCTAATATATACCATCATTTGTGTTTCAAACCTTAAAGATGATGTTGTACATCACACTCTTAACATAAATACAACACCAAGAGGCTTTATATGTGAGAATATTGGGCTTAAACTGGGAAAATGTCTCACGTTAGTAGGGGGTGGGTGTCTTGTTCGAAATGTAGAAAATGTGCAGACAATATTTTTGGAACAATTCAAATGAAAATTTGTTCCCGTATATGTACACCTGCTCTGGTCAAGCCTGATAATGAACAGCTTGTCATTTGTAGATTGGGGCCCACAGCAGCCCACAGAGGTTTAAATTGGTGGTACCAGTTTAACCCTTTACCTAACATGAAAAGCAGACGACACTTGCCAAAAAATGATTGAATAACTAATTTATTTCATTTTTTGTCTCAAAAACATAGGTTATGACCCCTCATTGGAACGAGCTCGACGAGCTCGTTCCAATGAGGGGTCATAACCTATGTTTTTGAGACAAAAATGAAAAAATAATAACAATTAATTAGCGATTTTTGAGAATAGCGCTGGCCGGTTTTGGCCGTTACGTTGGGTAAAGGGTTAAGAACATTATGAAAAACCCCTACAGACAGCTTTACTCCACCTGAAAAACCAAAACCGAACAAGAAATTTAAAAACCTACAGCTCTAAAATCCAAACAGTTAAAATAATTTCACTTCAAAGATAATATGAAGCACACCCACAGATTGTGGAGCCTTTGAATTGTTGTACGTGCACTTCAGAATTAAGCCCAAATATGGGCTTCCACTCTACCAGTTAATCAGATCTGATGAGATTCATTGGATATAAAGTTTAGTTTTTTTCACTCAGAAAATTGTTCGAATGTTCTGCCGGGAAATATACTGCGCCTTCCTCAAGAACACTTATCAGAGTGACAGAACCCAGACATATCCAAATCTTTCATAATTTCCGAATAGTCATTCTTGTTACAATCAAGGGAAACGCAGTAAATTTACAGTAAAACTGCTCCAATAATTGTATCCATGCTACCAGTTGCGCGTAGTCAGAGTCATATATGGATATTAAGATGTATATTGAAGTCTTTAATGATTCTATCAGGCTTTCATTAGACAAAAACATTGTATTTCAAAGTCAGTGAACAATTTGAAGCATTCATTCTGATTTATTTGTAAAAAAAAAAGTAATAAATTGAGTTGCGATAATTTTCCGCACTCCATCAGCCACCCCCCCCCCCCCACCCCCCTTTTAAAATCAATTTAAAATATTTTTCATTTCACCTCAACGGCCTCTAGGGACCCCGTCACCCACGGGAGGGGAGGGGGTCGTTTTGAAAAAAGTAGCAAATCTCACTCCCTAGACATTTATATTAATCAAAAGAACAGTGCCTGTATAATACATCACATTGTTGCTTTAACCCTTTATCTAAGGTAACGGCCAAAACCGGCCAGAGCTATTCTCAAAAATCGCCAATTAAATTTCATTATTTTTTTCATTTTTTGTCTCAAAAACATAGGTTATGACCCCTCGTTGGAACGAGCTCGTCGAGCTCGTTCCAACGAGGGGTCATAACCTATGGTTTTGAGACAAAAAATGAAAAAAATTAGTTATTCAAGAATTATTTTTGCATGTGTCGTCTGCTTTTCAGGTTAGGTAAAGGGTTAATGAATAGAAAACGAAGATGGGGAAAAAGTCGTTTTCTTATTTTTATATGGGCTTCAATGGGGGCGCGGTGGCTCAGTAGGTAGAGGTGCGGGCTGCAAGCCGAGAGGTCCTCGGTTCGAATCCCACCTGCGGCAACCGCGTTGTGTCCTTGGGCAAGACACTTCACCTCCATTGCCCATGTGGGTGCACGATGACGCCGTGTACTAAGGCGTACTGCACGTCGATGGTACGCATATCTTCAACCAATCTAACCTTGCCTGTGCTGCAGTGCGGAGTTACGATGTTGGGGAGCTGGCAGCTGCTCGTCGTTGCTCGGTGGTTCTCTCCGGGTACTCCGGCTTCCTCCACCCGTAAAACTGTCACGGTCATGATTAGCCATTGTGCATAAATATGTGACCTTAAACATCAATAAATAAATAAGTAAATAAATATGGGTTTCAACAGACAAAAATAGTCAAACGTTCAAACGGATCGGGCAGAAATGTAAAAGCCAGCTTCTGTATTTTTATACTACTCAACAGGAAATGCCTGGAGTGTTTAAAATGATGTGTACATCAATGATCACATTTCTTTAAATCTCTTGCATTTCAAATATTTATTACACGCCTGTTCTACAAAATTCCCATCTTCAGCAACACTAAACCATGCGGAAAATGAAAATCCGTTCAGCACACATTTGCGGAACGGAAATCGTTAGCGGGCTATTTTTAAATAGAAGCTAAATGTCACTGAATTTTTTTACAAATCGTGTATCGCAATTACAATTTTAATCGCTAGCGATAACTAAAAATCGTCCCCGAGTTCCAATGTGTTCTATGTGCCAGTGGCCACATAGAACACATTGGAACGCAGGGGACGAAATAGTAACACGGGTTCTCCTTGCAAATTTGATTGGCGAAAAAATGTGTTCTTTTTGTTGATAGTTGTCAAATGAATTGCTAATGTCATTGTAATAATTGCTTTTATAGACGGGAAGGCATGTAATAAACACAGAACGACATGCGTGTGTGAATGGGTTAATCGATATGGCACTTGTACCATCGCGGAAGGATAAAATTCGTGTCCTGCGGTCTCTCGTTTTATCCTTCCGCGCCAGGGACGTCGCGACAGGGGGGGGTGTATGGGGGGAGGGGGGGTGTTTCGCCCCCCCCCCCCCAATATTTGTCAAAACCTCAATAGTTGGAAATTCGGAGGGCAAAAATATCAACAGTTAGAAATTTAAAAACCTACTGAATATACGGTATAATTCACTAACAAACCTATTTTTCCGACTGGAGGACCGTATTATGGAAATATTCCGACTACCGAGACTTTCGGGTGAAAATCGGGTCAAAGAATTCCGACTCCACGCGGCCTGCAGTCTGAATGACATCAATTAGAAGAGTCCATAATCACCATTTGGGGTAGACCAATCCATATTCTCAACGTGCAGCCTTTGGGCTGCACGTTGAAAATATCGATAGGTCTACCCTACAAATTCACTGAGCAGCCATTCTACTTTTTAAATGTATGGCGTTGCATGATCCTGGACCGGAAAAGCGGTCTGACGGGTTCAAAGGGTTAATAAAAAAGTACTTGTTGTCATGTCAAGTGCCTGTGAAATGCTCTAGAAACACAAAACTCCCACTTTCCCAAAGGCGATGTTTCAAATTTGTCCGTCAGACAGTAGGCGTACGAGCCACTGTGGACAATTCGGGCAAAGCAAGATACTGAAAATTTGTATCCAACTCGAATTAAAAATGTTTCCCTACAAAAAAATCACTGAATTTGGAACTGAAAATTAGCCTTATAACTATTACCAGAACCCATGAAGAACATGAGAACATCAATTTTTCAAAATTTTCTTGGGGAGGACCCCAGACCCCCTGCTAAAGATTCGCGCCTTTGGCGCTCGCAGTTTCGCGCCTACCATCCTACGGTGCTCATGTGTCGGAATTCCCAGTTAGAATTTCAAAGGGTCTAACCCCCTCCCCCCTCCCCTCCCCCATTAAAATGCCTCTAGCTACGTCCCTGTTCCGCGCTGGCACTCGTGACAATCGATTTAACCATTCACACACGCGTGTCGTTCGTCCTGTGTGTATAATGGCTTCAACAAGAGTATTTTTACTTTCTCTTTGCATGATTGCATATTTGTAAACATAAAAAAGATGAAATAAGAACGAAGATAGCAAGAGAAGAAGAGACCAAGTAGGAAGGTGATCAAGGGGTAAAAGTGGCAGTGATGTAGTCACAAACTAAGGTTTTGAGTAAGTGGAAACGTTTACTCGGGAGAATAAACTTGTGGACCTGCTCGAAAATGGAATTATTGGTTACCAAATTTTATTACTTTCCAAAGTGTGATTTACTGGGATTTCCTGATTTGATTATAAACGATAACTTCACAAGTGAATTATGCAATCAACAATTGTGTCATGTATCCGTGCTCGCAAACGAAGACGCTTTGCCGTGTGTGTAATGGGGACTTCATTGTTTTTGTAACCCTTTTCCTAAAATGAAAAGCAGACGACACTCGCAAAAAAAATTTCTTGATATATAGCTATTATTTTAATTTTTTGTCTCAAAAACATAGGTTATGACCCCTCATTGGAACGAGCTCGACGAGCTCGTTCCAATGAGGGGTCATAACCTATGTTTTAGAGACAAAAAATTAAAAAATAATGAAAATTAATTGGCGATTTTTGTGAATAGCGCTGGCTGGTTTTGGTCGTTACTTTGGGTAAAGGGTTAAGGAGTCTTCAAGTCTGAGATTTAGGTAATTTTCTGGAGGTACACATCAAGTATTTAACCCCTACTAATGCAAATAAAACTTAACAGCAGACGACACCGGCAGAGAAAAATAAATAAATAAATCTCGGACAACAACAAATGTTATACAGTGCCTCAGAAAGATAACTTTTGACACCTCAATGAAACGAGATCAGCTCAAGAAGCTCGTTCCAACGAGGGGACAAAAAGCGAAAAAATAATAAAATTTGAATTACGATTTTTGTTAATTGCGCTGGTCGGTTTTTGGTCGTTATGTTAAAACAAGGGCTTTCCCCGTGTAAACCTCCGGAAGTGGAGTCTATTTACTGCGGTACACAATTCTATTTTACTGGTAAAATAAGACATGCTACCAAAGCCTGGGGTGGAATTCCTCTGAAGTGCGAAGCAAAAAATAAAAGACTTGCTGAACTTGACTTCCTATGTTGTGGTCATGAGTAGCCAAAGGTGATGAAAGTGACCTCAAAAATAAATAAATAAATAAATAAATAAATAAATAAATAAATAAATAAATAAATAAATAAATAAATAAAGGGATTCATACAGCTACATATTTCTTTCTGTTTCACAATATCGCGTGTTTGATTGGGGTAAAGGGAGAGGTTTTAATGAGATTATTATATCACAAAAAATGCCACCACTAGTCATAAAAAAGAAGGAAAAACCACGGAATAAGGCCGAGTTTTCAGTGTGGTAACTTAAAACAAGGTCTATGACGAGGATATATACAAAAGATCACTTTATTTTCAAAGTAATATTTTTCGACATATATCTCTAGTACTTTACGTGTCCCAGCACGAATGATTTTATGTGGGACATTCAATTATCTCACCTGTCTCACGATAAGGTTATATTCATACTCATCAACCATAAAAGCGGATATTCGCCACTCCCTTGTCATTCGATTATCCCGCAATAATAATGAAAGGTTATTGTAAAATTCAAATGCCCAGAGACAGAACACTAAGGCGAGGACGAATCTATCTTCCGTTTACACTTTGTGACCTTGTGGCAAGTCAGACGGCTGACTCACACGTGTCGAAAATCATAACGTTTTTTCCATCCACTTCAGGGGAAAATGTCTCACGTTAGTAGGGGTGGGTGTCTTGTTCGAAGTGTAGAAAATGTGCAGACAATATTTTTGGAACAATTCAAATGAAAATTTGTTCCCGTATATGTACACCTGCTCTGGTCAAGCCTGATAATGAACAGCTTGTCATTTGTAGATTGGGGCCCACAGCAGCACACAGAGGTTTAAATTGATGGTACCAGTTTAACCCTTTACCCAACATGAATAGCAGACGACACTTGCCAAAAAATGATTGAATAACTATTTTTTTTCATTTTTTGTCTTACGTGCAAATTTTCTACTACCGTTCTCAGACACCCACCCCCACTCTCCCATTAAAATCCAAAATAAGCTTATAAACTTAGTAGGCACAGCTGTCGTTAGGGGGTTTTCATAATGTTATTAACCCTTTACCCAACGTAACGGCCAACTTGAACCGGCCAGCGCTATTCTCAAAAATCGCCAATAATTTTTATTATTTTTTCATTTTTTGTCTCAAAAACATAGGTTATGACCCCTCATTGGAACGAGCTCGTCGAGCTCGTGCCAATGAGGGGTCATAACCTATGTTTTGAGACAAAAAATGAAAAAAAATAGTTATTCAGTCATTTTTTGGCAAGTGTCGTCTGCTTTACGAGTGTGATGTACAACATCATCTTTAAGGTTTGAAACACAAATGATGGTATATATTAGCTGATATATTGATATATTTTTAAAAAATTCAAAAAATTCCACAAGTTGGAAATGCACATTTTTGGCGCACTCAAGAGACCCACCCACCCCCCACGTCACGTCTTGCAAATTTTTGGTGGCCTCCCCTGGTTAAACCCTAATAAATAAAAAAAAACGGCCGCTGTGGATCGGTTACTTTCGACAGATGGGCAATATTTCCACGGACGTAATAATATTAGATTTCAAACACTAATTATAGGAATAATCATCAACAATTTAATTAATGAAGCATCGGGTACAACCCGGTGCTTCATTAATTAAAATTTTGCTGCTGTTGATTTTTATTATCTGGTAAACTCATGCGTGGACATCGCTGCCTACACGTGGATTACGACCGGTCCATTGCAACTATACTGTATATTCCGGCTAGGAAATTGTATGATCTCCAATGAGCTCGACCGACAGCACGAAGAAAACTATTCACTCCTCGGAGTGTAAAATGGTGAAATCACTCACTCCACAGCCATACCATATTCACTATATTTCTTTGCACGGGCATCGCAGAGCTGGGGAGTTGGGGTGGGGGCTTTAGACCAGCGGCTTAGCTTTGCGGAGGATCGGTGAACTCCCCCCCCCCCCCTTAATATTCCTGGAAAAATATCAGCCTTATATACATTCATGCCTGAAATCCCTAAAACCGGTTCATACAATACGTGTAGAGTATATTCTCACTAAATCACACGCGGAGTGGAGATTCCACCCAAGCAATAATTGCAAATTTGATGCAAAGCATAACAAGCACAAGCAAAGTTCCAGCCAATGGGCATCCGGGTTAAACCCGGCGGTCCATTGGTTGAAACATTGCTGTGTTTTTGTCCATATGTACAAAATTTGAAAGTGATACTTTGCGTGATAACTACACTTCCGCGGGTGATTTTATCGCAACACACTCTTCACGTCATGTATATACTCTGACTGATATTTCTCGAGTTACTTTGCTACAGCTACGCTTCCACTTTCTGGGTACTTAAACCGTAACCAAGAATTCAGGGTGCCCCAATTTGCATGGAAAGTTATTTACCCCCTAGAGAAGACCCTGGACATTCACCTATGAGGGGTACAGACTCTTAACCCAGCGTGAGGTAAAATGAAGTGTGGGAAACTATTTTTCTTCATTCATTGGCACCACTTCATTTTATTTCACAAAATTATACAATGAAATTGATATGAAACTGTCATTACAATACCACGCAGGACAGTAACAGGTGGAATCAAAGTAAACTGCCCATCCCTATATAAACTGTGGTATTCTGTTTATTTCAACTAAAGTTGAAAAGGTAATATACAATAGTTTGAAACTTGCCAGTAGCAGGTAAATTCACATGGACGATTTGTCGGGTAAAAATCCCTCCGAAGTGATGAGAATAAGAAACTAAAACTTTATCTTTCGAGGTTTGTTTAATTTTAGGTCCCTTGTAATTCTGGACAGCTTGCCAATTCATTGCGTCAAAATTAAGGCCAGGAAAGGAATTTCACGCTACACTTTGGACTCAGTCAAATAAATTTTGTTCTTGTTTTATTCCAGTGCAGGTAAAATTATACCCAGTCAAGGGATTTCACGTTAAACACTGGACTCAGTCAAATAAATGCCATCCTTGTTTTATTTTAGAGCAGGTACAATTAAGGCCAGCCAAGGGATTTCACGCTACACATTGGACTCAGTCAAATAAAAAGTCAAATAAATTTTGTCCTTGTTTTATTCTAAAGCAGGTACAATTTAGGCCAGCCAAGAGATTTCACGCTACACATTGGACTCAGGTAAACAGATTTCGTCCATGTTGTACCCCAGAGCAGGTACAATTAAGGCCAGTCAAGTTGGACAGTTACTCGACGCTGCTCCGTGGTTTTGTCTGGGTACTCTTGCTTCCTCCACCCGTAAAACTGCCCGACGCGATATGTTGATCGTGCCGTTAAACCCCACTAAACAAACAAACATTCCTCATATTACCGTGCTTATGCCGAATTCACTTCTCACGTTTTGAAACAAACTGCAACACGCGTTATGTTAGGGTAAAAACACACCGCATCAGTGGAGTCTCGGGGTAATTTGATCGCGCATTTCATGGACGATGTACACGTGAGAGCTAAGGAAAAACATATTTGGCAGAGACTCACACTCACAGAGTACACTTGTCGCGTGGCTGCATCGTCCAGCCGTGTATTAAGTTTCAGCTGCAAACTGTTTTTATCTACTTATCCGATTGCCATTCCTTAAATATTGTAATAAAAACAGTTGCAATATGATTTCCTTGTGATGGTCCACTCTGACGATTAACCCTCTTATCCCCTGGCTCGTGCATGGCTTAGTACTTTCTAATGACGTGGCCAGCGTGTGGAATTTAACTTTTTACATCCTGCTGGCAGATATGACCTACATGACAGCAACACGCTTGTCACCAGAACTGGAGAAATCCTGCCCCGATTAACAAAATATTCCCCTGTAAATTTGAGAAATGATTTCATGAAAGATTTCTAGTCTTCATTGGTTTTGAATTTTTCAGTCATGGCTGCTTCATAGAACCTGCGACTGAATTTTATGGAAAAAATACAAAAAAGAACCCAATAAATAAATAAATATAATACTTGGCAGGTTAAGAGTTGTCATTGGATGTTTTGATTGGAGACTCCAATGTGATTTTACTTTAGGGTAACAATTATGCATTTACAGACGGGGCTCGAGGAGAGAGAGCAAAAATTAATCACTTCGATCTGCTTCGATGGGAAAAACTGCTTGAAATTCCAATTTATCGTATGACTCGTCCATTTTGTTCACTTTAAAACATTTGATATTTTGTTTTCATATTAATCAGTGATAAATAAAGCCTTCCGTCAATTTCATTGGTCAATTTCAAAACTAGACAATTTGATTGGCTAAACAAAATACAGCTGGGTCACATTTGCATAATTTCAGTATGGAGAATTTACGCTATCTGTCCTATCTAGGGTCGGTTGTATTGTATTAATCTTTTACCTACAAGAAAAACGCCATTCATTTTTGTTATATTTTCACTTTTTGCTTCCAAAACATAGGTTATGACCCTTCATTGGAACGAGCTCAACGAGCTCGTTCCAATGAGGGTCATAACCTATGTTTTGGAAGCAAAAAATGAAAATTTTTAGTTATACGAGGATGTTTTTTCCAAGTGCCGTCTGCAACTCAAGTTAGGTGATGGGTTAAAAAGTCATACTAAGCGGCTAATTTGTGCGTGTGTGTGTCATATGATAAATAGAATATGAAATGAGTGTTTTTCTCATATAATATTTATGAAACTCGTCCGAATTTTCCGTTCGCCAAAACGGAAAATTCTTAGACTCGTTTCATAAATATTATATGAGAAAAACACTTATTCCATATCCTCTATATATGTACTGCCATTGAACCTTTATTGAGAGTATCCTATTGTTCCATGCAGCGGTCCTTATTTTTCCCCAAGTGTATGAAAGCAACTTGAAACTAGATGATTTTGAAATCGAAAGCTAATTTCCAGGAGTCATCCAACGAAACATGTGCATCACCGAATGGGCCAATAATGAGGAGAAGTCATATGCTGCCTTTTAATGTACTGGGCCACTGAATAATGCGCTCCCTGTCGTCTGTAAGCCAGGCGCATTTTACACTGGAATAACAGTCCCGTCCATTGACAGTGAACTGTAACCAAACTTATAAGAGGAGATTCTCAAAATTCTCAGAATTATATATGTATGAAATCTGCCGAACATGATCATGGCATTTTGAATTTCCGAAATCGTTATTAACCTTTAAAAAACTTAGCGTTTTTTTAAAAATATGTAAAGAATGATGAAACTTCAAAGTGACGTAAAAACGTCAAAAAATGCAATAAATCGAAAAGCTAAGAAACTGCTATCTCATAATATTTGAGCAGAACAACCTACCAAATTTCATGAGAATCCGACGTCATTTAATGTTTAATGGCGTTGACATCAATAACGTCGCCCTAAATTCGAGCATAACTGTTCGAAATTGCCCAGGTCGATACGGAAGTTTTAGATATTGTTTTTGTTGGGGATGATATAAACAAAATTTGAAAGTGGGAGGTTTGATACAGGCGTTGATATTAACCCTTTACCCAACGTAACGGCCAAAACCGGCCAGCGCTATTCACAAAAATCGCCTATTAATTTTCATTATTTTTTCATTTTTTTGTCTCTAAAACATAGGTTATGACCCCTCTTTGGAACGAGCTCATCGAGCTCGTTCCAAAGAGGGGTCATAACCTATGTTTTTGAGACAAAAAATGAAAAAAATTAGTTATTCAAGAATTTTTTTTGCAAGTGTCGTCTGCTTTTCATGTTAGGTAAAGGGTTAAAATACTGAGAAAAAACGGTAAAACTGAGGTTCAAATTCGAAAATATTAAAATGGCATGCACTAGAACTCTCAAACGTGAACAAGATCACAAAATTCCACAGCTGTAGATATTGTAACTAGGGAGTTATGCGTGTCGCCGTTTTAACCTTTTAGGTTTTAAAAGCTAAAACTTCAATTGACTCGAAAACATAAAAAATGTTGATAAATCGAAAAACTAAAAACAGCTAACTCCTAATTTTTGGAGCTCTACAAGATGCTAAAATTTCATGAGAATCCGTCGTCACTTAATTTTTATGACGTTGACGTGAATAATGTCACCCTAAATTCGACCATAACTCTTGGGAATCCCCCAGATCGGTAACCTATTTTTAGTTGTGGATTTTTTTGGAGATGATTGAAAGAGGGAGGTTTAGACGCAGACTAAGAAAAACGTTAAAAGTAACGTTGTTTTGATAAACGTTGAAATTTGACGTGAAAAGGTAAAAAATGATAAATCAAAAAACTAAAAAAATACCTATCTCCTATTTTTGTGCTCTACAACACACTAAATTTTTATAAGAACCCGACATCATTAAATTTTTAATGACGTTGGCGTCAATAACGTCGCTCCAAATTCGACCACGACTATTAGGAAATCCCCAGGCGGTGCTGTATTTTTAGATATATTTTTTTTTGTTGGAGATGATATATCCAAAATTTGAAAGATGGAGGTTTGATGCAGACGTTGATATTAAAAGGCAACGAAAAAATGTCTAAGCTGACGTTGGTTTGGATAAAAGTTTAAATATAAAATATTAAAATGGCATGAACTAAAGCTCCCAAGCGTGAACAAGGTCACGAAGTTTCATTGCTGTAGATATTGTAAGGAGGGAGCTATCTTTGTCACCGTTTTGGCCTTTTAAGTTGCAAAAGCTGAAAGGTGCTACAACTTCAAAATTGACGTAAACACGCCAAAATGGAGATAAATCGAAAAACTAAAAAGCAGTTAACTCCTAATTTTGAGCTCTACAACATGCTAAAAGTTCATTAGAATCAGACGTAATTTAATTTTTAATAACATTGACGTCGATAACGTGAGCCCAAATTCGGTCATAACTATTGGTAATTCCCCAGATCGATACCGCTTTTTTGGAAACGATTTTTTTTGGAGATGATATACACAAAAAGAGTAAGATAAAAACGTTAAAACTTACGTTGTTTTGGATAAATTTGAAATTGGAAAATACTAAAATGACAGGCATTAGATCCCTGAAACCTGAACAAGGTCACAAAGTTTCATTGCTGTAGATATTGTAAGGAGGGGGTTATGCGTGTTGCCGTTTTGGCCTTTTATGTTATAAAATTAAAAAAGTGCCAAAACTTCTGTTGAAGTAAAAATGTCAAAAATAGGGATAAATCGAAAAATTAAGAAACAGCTATCTCTCCCAATTTTTTTTTTAGCTCTACAGGTGACTAAAATTTCATGAGAATCCGACGTCATTTAATTAGAGCTGTAGGTTAACCAAAACCGAACCGAGGTTTTTAGTTTTTTTAAAAAACCGAAACCGTCGCCATCCCGTAATCTAAGGTTTTTCGTAATTTATTAAATACTCTCTTGCTGCAGAAATTCACAGAATGTAGCCATTCCAGAGTAGTGAGAGTACCCAGACACTGCCAATGACAGTGTCTGGGTACTCCCACTACTCTGGGAAGGCTACATTCTGTGAATTTCCCACATTTCAGTTTAGTTGTGTTTGCAGCTTTCCACAAGTTGCGTGTAGGTGTCAGACCTCGAAAAATGGCCAAGCACAATAAAAGTTCTCTATATTCAGGTAATTATTATATTGGACTTCCTGATTCTTCATGTATTATAGCTTATTTCGGGCATTCATTGAGTTTCACTCAATTTCACTACCATTCAGTTTTGACTCCGGACATAAGAATGAGCTTTATTGAATTTTACTTGGCCTCATGAACAAACCGAAAACCGAACCGAACCGAGGTTTTACTCCACCTGAAAAACCAAACCCGAAACCGAACAAGAAATTTAAAAGCCTACAGCTCTACATTTAATTTTAAATTGCGTTGACATCAATAAAATCACCCTAAATTCGGACATAATTGTTGGGAGTTCCCCAGGTTGGTACCGAATTTTTAAATATGGTTTTTGTTAGAGATAATAATATATACAAAATTTAAAAGAGGCGGATTTGATACAGGTTTTGATATTAAAAAAGTAAAAAAAAACAAAACTTTAAAACAGACGTTGTTTTGGATAAAGGTTGAAATTTGAAACTATTAAAATGGCATGCACGAGATCCCCCCAAATATGAACAAGGTCAGGAAGATTCATAGGTGGAGTAATAAGTGAGTTCTCCGTGTCGCCGTTTTGAGTTTTTAAAATCTTAAAAAGTGCTAAAATTTTAACCCTTTTAACTAGTGTCCAACCGATTACCAAAAATGGTCGCTGACCGATTACCGGTTATTTGAGCGCACAATCGGCCGATTCTGATGCCGATTAGGATTGTAATACCGTGCACTAGAAGACAAGTCGAGGCTCGAAAGGACTACATTAAACTGAACATTTTTCAAAGTGTTAAACTTCGTTGACCGGGGTCCCAGTAAAATTACCAGTCGCGCACACTTGGGCGGTAAACGTGTCTCTCAGAGCCACGTTTACCGCCCAAGTGCGCGCGACTGGTAATTTTACTGTGACCTGAGTCAATGGAGTGCATCCTTCACTTTTCCGGCATGAACTGGCGATTGCTGCAAGTGTGTTCAGTTGTAAGCTTTACATTCGTTTAACACGTATATCCCGTAAAGGGGCTTGTAGAGAGATTAGGAATACACATTGTGGTTGTTTCTCAACTTTATTGAATGGTATCATCGACATCATTTTACATTAACAATTGAACAATTGCAGAAGATAATAAAATGCGATTCAGAAAAATCACAAACTGCTTGGCAACAAACGATTGAACCGATGTTCCAGGAGCTGTTGCCGTTGTCATCCGATTGCCCATAATCGGCCGATTGTGGTGTCCGGTTCCGATCATCGGTTGAATACTACCTTTAACCAACGTAACGGACAATACCGGCCAGCGCTATTCTCAAAAATCGCCAATTAATTTTCATTATTGTTTTCATTTTTTTGTCTCAAAAACATAGGTTTTGACCCCTCGTTGGAACGAGCTCGTCGAGCTCGTTCCAACGAGGGGTCATAACCTATTTTTTTAAGACAAAAAATGAAAAAGCGGAGTTATTTATTTTTGCAAGTGTCGTCAGGTTTTCATGTTAGGTAAAGGGTTAATTGACGTAAAAAGATAAAAAAAAATGGGAAAAAATCGAAAAACTAAAAAGATTTGGTGCCCTACGACATAGTAAAATTTTTATAAGAACCCGACATCATCAAATTTTTAACAATAACGTAGCCTCAAATTCGGCCATAACTTTTAGGAAATCCCTAGGCCATACCGAAATTTTAGATATGTTTTTTTTTGTTGGAGATGATATGTCCAAAATTTGAAGATGGAGGTTTGATAAAGGTGTTGATATTAAAAGACTGCGACAAAAATGTTAGAACGTACGTTATTTTGGACAAAAGTTGAAATTTAAAAATATTATAATGGCATGCACTGGATCTCTCAAGCATGAACAAGGTCAAGACGTTTCATAGCTGTAAGCGGAATAACGTGGGGATTCTCCGTGTCGCCGTATTGACGTTTTGGGGTTTTAAAAGCTAAAGGTGCTAAAACCTTAATTGACGTATAAAGGCCAAAAACGGGAATAAATCGAAAACTACAAAACAGATGTCTATTAATTTTTTGTGCCCTACAACATTATAAGTTATTGTGATGAATTGACGGTAACATGGTCTGAGGTTTGCGGCTCGGAGCTTATGTTCAACCGAGACGCGAAGCGTCGAGGTAGAATACACGCTCCGAGCCGCAAACCTCAGACCATGTTACCGTCAACTCATCACAATAATGTATATGTTCCAATAAGACACTACCCATAGTCTAAAATCTACATCGTGGATACACGAGAGGAGTATTTACTAAACTTGTGATCGTTAAAAGCTGCCTTGTTCAAGGCAACTTTTAACTATCATAGGTTTAGCAAATAAACCTCTCGTGCATCCACGACGTCACTTGATAAATAATCAATAAACCACATAAACTCTTTCCATCTCAGTTCAAATCGTAAATTGGTTTGTAATTTAAACAACACCTCATCCGGAACACCGTCTGCTGCACGAGTGAAAAATCCAGAAAAATGAAGGGGCTTGCTAGTCACTCATTTGGTGAAGCAATTACGAAACGGGCGACGTAATTTCAAATATTTCGCGTATTGACCTCAGACGGTAACATTTGCCACTTGAGCCGTAAACAATATACAAAGCGAGCTCTCGACCAATCAGAGGAGAATGATTTTAGTCTTGTTGGAACATACTAACATTTTATAAGAATCCGACGCTATTTAACTTTTATGACGTTGACGTCAATAACGTCAGACTTCAATTCGGCCATAACCATTGGGAATGTCCTCATCAGTGCAAAATTTTTAGATATGGTTTTGTTGGAGGTGAGATATGCACCCCTTTTTCTGAAATGAAGCTAAGAGTCGTATGTGCGAGTCACTCGAACGAGCAATTGCTCGATAGCACATTTGCTCGATGGTCTTTGAGTCGTTCGAGCAATGGTTTATCAGTAACTACTCGATAGCTTATTGGTTTTGGGAATGATATAGGCTTTTGTTATACAGAAGGGAGATAACTCTGCATACAGATTATGGAAAATCAAGCAATCTGATTGGTAGTTAGCGCCACTGATTGGGTGATCTAGATAAATGAAACAAGAGTACTCGGAATAGGATCAGAAGTGACAAGAACAGACCAGAACATCTAAATATAGTAATAATAAGTAAGGCTGTTCCAGCTGATAGGCTCTTCTACTCTACTGGAGTTTACTCCAGGACAAAGGAACATGACCAGGTAGACGAAAATTATTGCATAGATAGACAGAAGTAGAGAATTCTGAAGAAATTCGAAATAGTACAATTTGTTGGATTGTTTGTGGTAATTCTACGAATCGGGAAATTACTCCTGTTCAATCGAACACACCCTCCGAACATACCCCTGTCTTGTTGTAGGCCTTTGGGTTACATAACAACCACGTGCTACCATAGAAACCAAGATGGCGGCCTCCAGAATACAAAATGGACGACGGAAACACGTATCACCTTAACAACACGCGCTGTGCATGTGCACTAACACCACGTATCGCTGTGGGGATGACGTCACAACATGGCCACTAACGCGGGTTACCATGACAACACAACATGGAGCCACTGGGTCACGTAACATGACGTCACTTCCGGGGTACTGCACCGGGGTCCTGCCAATATGACCTGAAAAGCCCGAGACATACTACTTGTATTTTCTAGAATCGTATTTTCTTCGTATTAATATAACTTATTAAAATGAATCACTAGCATTTTAAAAGATGTGGCAATTTGCCAACTGGCAACCACATCTTTGAAAAAGCTAATGGTTCATTTCAGCGCATTCCAAGTCATAACTAGAAAAATACAATTCTAGAAAATACGACTGTAAAATTTCTATAGTATTGCCCACCCCCCCCCCCCCCCCCCCCCCCCCCGGTCAAAGAACCAAGTCCTGAGTTAGCGTTACATCGTTGCGTCCTTCTTTGAAGAATAAACACATTAACCGGACCTTATGAACATCACCATGCGGATGTTACAGTTATCCTGTTTTGGTTTGTTTGTTTTTGTATGATAATGAGGTTGATATTCTCACCGACTTTATAAAAATGGAGAGAAGAATGTTCCATACGAACAGCTACTTCAAACCTTCTCAACTGACGCAAGAGAGCAGAATTTAGTTTAGCTGATTGTTTCAACCCCTTTACCTGTGTGGTGGCTTTCCAGTATCGTTTACGTCAAGTATAGCGATTTTAGTGAAAGTTTACTCCCAGATCTGTCTGAACTCAAAACCAATCCCCACATGAGAAGTTGTCAGCGAGAACCCATTTGCTTTAACATTTCAAGATGAGAGGCAAATATTATGGATGAGTGAGTTCAGCTAATTAGCTGAATTTAGCTAATTTATTATAAAAAATGTTGACATTTCATTCTCTACAAAAGAGGATTTTCATACAAATTTACAGAAATAAAATGTCAACCAAGTGATACCTTAACTATATGTCCTCTTATTTTTTTAACCCTTTACCCAACGCAGACGATATCAAAATTTATTATTTTAAATATCATTTTTTAAAAATATTTCCAAAAATCTCAACAAAACCATATCATGTGACCCCTCATTGGAACGTGCTCAATGAGCTCGTTCCAATGAGGGGTCACATGATATGGTTTTGTTCAAATATTTTGAAAAATTTTTCAACTGCTCAATTTGCATATTACTCGGGCGGATGCGGGCGATTCATTAGGTAAAGGGTTAAATAAGCCCATTATTTCCACCAGTGTTCTAACATATAGGAGTTATATAGCCAGAATTCTACAACAGGGGTTGCCATAGCCATTTGGGGGGGGGGGGGGGGGGGGGGAGGGGGGGGTCAAAGATGATATCCGAATGGCCGGTCTACTGGATTTCAGAGGCTTCTCCCAGTCCTAACTACCCCCCCCCCCCCAACACGTCGTTGCTCCCTCCTCCCACTCCTCTCCCAACGATCGGAGGGTTCCAGTTAGGCCTAACACCCCTATAATGTTTTCATTTTCATTTTTACAAAGAAAATAAATCAATCCATATTGATGTATTGACAAAACGTTTGGAAGCCTAAATGTCAGGGGAAATGATCACATACAGTGAATGCATTGAATCACCATCAACGGCAGACGAATAGTGTCCAACCGATTACCAAAAATGGTCGCTGACCGATTACCGGTAATTTGAGCCCACAATCGGCCGATTCTGATGCCGATTCCGATTGTAATACCGTGCACTACAAGACAAGTCGAGGCTCGAAAGAACTGCATTGAACTGAACATTTTTCGAAGTGTTAAACCTCGTTGACTGGGGTCGCAGTAAAATTACCAGTCGCGCACACTTGGGCGGTAAACGTGGCTCTCAGAGCCACGTTTACCGCCCAGGTGCGCGCGACTGGTAATTTTACTGCGACCTGAGTCAAAGGAGTGCATCCTTCACTTTTCCGGTATGAACTGGCGATTGCTGCAAGTGTGTTCAGTTGTAAGCATTACATTCGTTTAACACGTATATCCCGTAAAGGGGCTTGTAGAGAGATTAGGAATACACATTGTGGTTGTTTCTCAACTTTATTGAATGGTATCATCGACATCATTTTACATTAACAATTGAACAATTGCAGAAGAAAATAAAATGCGATTCAGAAAAATCACAAATTGCTTGGCAACAATCGGTTGAACTGATGTTCCAGGAGCCGTTGCCGTTATCATCCGATTGCCCATAATCGGCCGATTGTGGTGGCCGGTTCCGATCATCGGTTAAACACTAGTTTTGTTTCAGTGACATACTGCATTTTGCATTTATTGCAGGTCAAGAGGTAAATCACATTTCAGCTTAGGAAATTATATCTACCTTTGGATTTAAACTTACGCCAGATATTGAGTACTTTCTGAGAAATCTCCAACTGGTCCTCCGAGATTCTGGGTTTGATGAGTTGGTCTCGTGTCGAGGTCTCGCCAGGATCAATTTCCTCTTTTGTTGGCCTGACGGCCATTAATAGAAGAGTCAGAGGTCTCGCCAGGATCTTGTTGGCCTGACGGCCATTAAGAGCGGAATCAGATGATGAGCCGTAAAATGAGGCTACACTACCATACGCAACCATACACCATACCATCACAACCATACATTACTAGACGAAGTTGACAACCGTTACTTATTCTCAGTAGTGCTCAAACTACTAGTAAATTCCAAAGTCGACTAGTCAATACCCAAAAGTCAAGTCGACTTCAACTAGTCATTGGTGATAACCTGTCTCCTTATAACAGTGTTGGTGTTCCAATAGAGTTCTGAAGGTCCAAATTTGGCTTCACTTGGGCATTCATATACAGCAACTTACTGGAACATTATTCTGTTAATGTGCTTCTAATTATGCTGAGAGTGAAATTATACAGTCTTATTTAATTTGCCTTGTTGCGATTTATGGGAGAGTGCCTGTAGGCACTCTCCCATAAATTGCAACAAGGCAAATTAATAACATCCTGATAGCCCAAAATAATTCAGCGCTCTACTAGTACCAGTTAAAACAAACTACTGTCACTACTATTAGATGGCAATAGATGTATACATTGATTGCCCAATATTGCTGTTCAAACTGTCTGACAGTGGCACAGAAGGGATACTATTTACCAAAAGCTTGAACTCCTCCGACTAGTCGACTGCACAATTGAGAGTCGACTACTGGTTTGCCCAGAGTCGACATCGACTAGTCGACTAATCGTTTGAGTACTAATTCTCAGTTCCTTATTCGACATTCTTTATCAACCGATAAAATACTAACTAATAGCCCACCTACAGCAATTACCATTTAATTGCGCCGTTGGACACGCCCATAAAGCAAAATCGTTCATACGACAGGAAAATTTATCGTCAAGTTACGAAAAACGCATGTTGATCAATAATATGCAAGCAAATCGGATAACACTAAAGAAAATTAAATTATAATACTTTAGGCCCCACAAAGTAGATCTTCTGTTCGTCGGGCCATTTTTTGTAAAATTGCATGTGGGCGGCCGTTTTCTTATTTTATTTTTTTTGTAATTTTTTCTTTGCCATCAAAAGTTCTTGTTCTTGGTTCGTTTTGTGTTTTAAGCCTCATAATCTACAGAACAGCATGGGTGGTGGTGTATTTCGTCCCTTGAGTGCAAGAAGGCTTTGCAGTGCTAAAGCATAACAAAGCCTCGTTGCACTTTGGGGACAAATTTATCAATTTTATTAACTTTGGTAAAATACCAGAGATAAGCCATTTAATTTTTATTTTTTAAGTTTGCATTGGTTATAAAAAGTCTGTATGTGGCGGCCAAAAGGACCATGCGGGAGGGTATGAGAAACAGATTTTTAACTTTTTTAGGCTTTAAATATACTTAAGTTGAAAGGCATAGATCGGTAAGATCATCTGCGTAGCGCGGGATTTCAGGTTTGATAAAACATTTCTAGAAATAATTTGAACATTTGTTTCAACTCTTAATCACGTGGTTTAATTTCCATCTGATGGTACGTGCTTTCAAAATATTTCGGTGACGTTAAAACCCTAAACCATGCAATCGTCTATTTGGTGTGGGCTCCGTTTTCCGCCAGGTCGACATAACCAGATCGGTCAGATCAAACAAAATGCAAGAGACTGAACAAAATTATCTGTATCTCTTTAAATCGTCGTATAACTAAGCATATATTCTTTGTGTTCTGGTTTGTAATTGTACAATTTTGATTAGTACTGATTTTTAGATAATGTGGGGGTTCCATCGCCACCAGAAGCAAGTACGCTGTGGCCTTGCGCACATGGACGTAGCTAGAGTAGGGTCCTGCGAATATTCGAGATTCGATTCGATATCGATAACACGCGTATGCTTCGAGATCGATCCCGAATCAGTCTCAGGATTCGATTTTTTCGAATCTCTCGTACTAACTTCAATTTGTTACATTTCCAACAAAAATAGGATAAAACTGTCATTAGAAAATTCATTCATGTAGGCTCAATTCCTATTTATTTGAGTAATTGACAATGTTTAATTGTTAGGTAAGGTGTGAATTTGGCCCAGAACATTATCCATAGTTTTGGTTTTTGAAGGCTTAACTTGTTACTATTCACGTTCTTAAGAACGTGAATAGTAACAAGTTAAGCCTTCAAAAACTAAAACTATGGACAATAGGCCTTGCAGTTTCAGCGACGGTGCTACAGAGAATATTTAGTTATTGGTGTTTAAGGTGTTCACTCCGTCGCGTAAGAGTCATCACAGTGTTCCGTTTGATGCAATATGAAATAACTAGTCTTTTAAGATTCGATTCGATGTCGATATCAGAGACACGATTCGATTCGAGATTCGATTCGAAAATAAATTTGTGATTCGCAGATCCCTAAGCTAGAGGCCTTTTAATGGGGTGGGGGGGGGGTGGACCTTTTGAAATTCTAACTGGGAATCCCGACACATGAGCACCGTAGGATGGTAGGCGCGAAACTGCGAGCGCCAAAGGGGTCCTCCCCTAGAAAATTTTGAAAAATTGATGTGCTCAGATGCGTTTTCATGGGTTCTGCTAATAGTTATAAGGCTAATTTTCAGTTCCAAATTCAGTGATTTTTTGTAGGGAAACATTTGTAATTCGAGTTGGATACAAATTTTCAATATCTTGCTTTGCCCGAATTGTCCCCAGTGGCTCGTACGCCTCCTGTCTGACGAACAAATTTGAAACATGGCCTTTGGGAAAGTGGGAGTTTTTGTGTTTCTAGAGCATTTCACAGGCACTTGACATGACAACAAGTACTTTTTTATTAACCCTTTGAACCCGTAAGACCGCTTTTCCGGTCCAGGATCATGACACGCCATACATTTAAAAAGTAGAATGGCTGCTCAGTGAATTTGTAGGGTAGACCTATCGATATTTTCAACGTGTAGCCCAAAGGCTGCACGTTGAGAATATGGATTGGTCTACCCCAAATGGTGATTATGGACTCTTCTAATTGATGTCATTCAGACTGCAGGCCGCGTGGAGTCGGGATTCTTTGACCCGATTTTCACTCGAAAGTCTCGGTAGTCGGAATATTTCCTTATTATGGTCCTCCAGTCGGAAAAATAGGTTTGTTAGTGAACAATACCGTATATTTAGTAGTTTTTAAATTTCTAACTGTTGATATTTTTACCCTCCGAATTTCCAACTATTGAGGTTTTGACAAATATTGGGGGGGGGGGGGGGGGTTGAGACCCACCCCCACACACCCCTGTCGCGACGCCCCTGCTTGCGCAAGACACTTAATTCCGATTGCCCCGGTGGAGGTACGATGGTGCTGTGTACTAAGGCGTACTGTCTGCCGATAGTGCACTTGCCTCCAACCGATGCTAACCCTGCTTGTGTGGCGAACGAGTCTGACATTGCTCGTCGTTGGTCGGTGGTTTACTTCATGTACTCCGACTTCCTCCACGCACAGAACATGCTCTTAATAAATAATCGACTTTGTCACTTAATCCCCTGCACACTGATGTCAAAATACCAAAATTTCAAGCAGCCATTATTCCCATAATGCAACTAGAAATTTAATAAATTCAGACTTGTTTGACAAAGCTCAATGAGCTCTGTCAAACGAGACTGAATTGATTAAATTTCTAGTTGCATCATGGGAAAAATTAGCAGCCTGAAATTTTGAGATTTTTACATCAGTGTGCAGGGGGTTAAAATGGCGAAAAAAGACACTTTCTATCGCAAACACATGGGTTTGTCTGTTTACATCTGCAGCGGTCGGCAGTACTACCGGTTGTACGTGAATGCTTCATTGACAGCTGGACACAGTTGATTGAATTTACCTTGCTTTTTCAGTGAAATAATTATTATTAACATTCTTAACTTTTATTTTAAATATTTAATTGTAGGTATTTTAAACTTAATAAGCCATTGCACGAAGTAGATAGTACCGCAAAACCTCGTATGCTTGAATGTAACATCGTGAAGTTTGAATGTATCGAAGTTGGCAAATTGCGTCATGCCAAAGGCCAAGTTGGATGAACTTCTGACTATCGGTGTAAATTTTTTTAACCTAAGTAGAAGCTTTACACCGGTAGCGGGGGTTAAAAGCTAAAATTCAACATACAGGCTTTTCACAGTTAGTAACACAAGAGAGCGTGGTATAAAATAATTTTGGACGAATGTTGTCCAGAACTATTCAATGGAAATACTATATTCTTTATTTAAATGTAGGTTAAAGGTTTAGAGCGTTGTGCTAAGAAAGGGTATGCATTTTAAAAAAAAAACTGCTGTCTAATATCGATCCGACCCATAAACATGGAAGCTCTAGACCCCCCCCCCCCCCCCCCCCCCCCACACACACACACACCCTTTGACTGTACCGCAATTTTTCTCTAATTGTTTTCGAAAGTGGTTGAAGAAGCATTTATAACTGGGGGAAGCGTGACCGTGAAAATTTGGTTGATTGCGCCGGTGTCCGGTTGATTGCCCTTTCTCTTCGACATCGAATTGTGGTAAGTGTACGATTTATCGTAGATTTCTCTAAATATCAATAAACGTGGAACCCAGGAATATACGCATATGTTGTGTGAATGTATCCTGAACACGTACATATATTTTTTACACTTAGATACCCGAGTATTGCCTGCTAAGGACTTCATATTCAATCCATCAGCGGGTCGTTTTCGTCAAATGTTGACAAAAATGGCTCGTACGCCTCAAACACTTTAACTACCTAATTTCTTTTTACCCTGCATGTAGATAAGGTGTAGAAGATCTTTTTACCTAAACTACAGCAAACAATTTGCTAAATTAGTTGAGAAAACATGCGAAAACCGAGTGTCCGGTTATTTTGTTGATTGCATGTAGTGACCGGTTGATTGCTTAAGTGGTGTCCGGTTGATTGGTATTTGATAAATTCATGGTGTACGGTTGATTGCATCTTTAGGTATAATGATAACTGTCTATCGAACTATTTATCATCAAAAAACATGCCAAATTATAAAAGTACATTTGCATATAATTATTTGTCTGTAGCATCAACGGTAATATAATGCAAAGTGAATTACTGTCTATGACGCGCAGGTAATCATGGTCATGATGTAACTACACAATAAATTACTATCTGCAAAATGTATGCAAGTTTATTTTGATTTGCTAATGAAGGTTAGCGCAACTCGGGACTTGTTTTACTTGAATATATTTCTCACAGTGAGACATATGCACTGCCCCAAACTACCAGGAAAGTCGTCGCCATGGGACGGTTGATCTGTGGGATTTGAGCCTGGAGTTTCTTCACTGATAGAATTTAATGACTTTCCCACTCAAGGTCCAGAATTTTGTACGCTACAAGATGAACTGGAGAGCTAAAGGATAGAAAATGTTCTTACACTGTGTTTTCAGGGTGTTGTAGACGATATTGCCCTGTTAATCACGTGACTAAAATGGCTACCAACCAGAGTACACTATTTCCCAATAGCTCAGCTGCCTTTTGCGCGATGTTGATGATCATGAGGTTGCTTTAGGAGTTTTTGAGGATGCCAAGTCGTTTTAGGATTTTTTCGAAACCTAAGATGGCCGCCAAATCCAAAGACAGTGGCTTTTTTTTTGTCAGAGGAACAGTATTGGATTCTATTTATTACAAAATCCAATATTGTAATTTTTCCGATGTAAACTACTAAAAACAAACAAATTACTTGCTTCGGCCTTCTCGTTGGTGGGGATTCTGGCTGCTTATAGACATATTCAGTTAAAACTAGAAGTCCTGTCATGAAGTGTGCGCTTATCTAGCCTTAATTGCGCGTAGGAATTTCACGCAATTTCCATATCGAATGGCAACCAAGCCACGGTAGATTATCCTGCCTATCCATAGCAAGCACAAGCACTGTTTCAGCCAATGGACCTCCGGGTTACCCGGAGGTCCATTGGATGAAACAGTGCTTGTGCTCAAGCCATATTACAGAATTTGATAGTCGTACTACGCAACAAAGCGCGCAGATCGACGTGCTATTTGCGCGCAATTCAGGACTGGACTTTTAGTTTTAACTGTATTGCTCATCACTACACAATCGCCTTCATGCCCATGAAAAACATTAAATAGTTGGCCATTTCTGGCGGTTTCTCATACACGTACCCCTACACTCCGGGACGAGGTCACCCCTATCAAGCTGTCCTCCTATTCGGGACTCAGTCCCTCAGGTGATATCATGCACCCCCACCATTATTTTTGTTCAATGACCCTACAAGCTGTCCTATTCAGTTTGGGATACATGCTCCTCGCCCACATGATCTGCGCCCATGGGGGCATCCTATCATTTGAGTGGCCAAGCCCTGAATTCAGGGCTCGGCCCCTCAAGTGATAGGATACCCCCATGGGCGCAGATCATGGGGGTGGGGGGGCATGCCTCCCAAACTTCTCTAGAGGGGGACACCAACTATATTTTACCGGCTATACAATCTAACCCTGAGTTAATATCATTGTACAAATGGCTCAGATGCAAGGAAATTGCATCTTTTCCACTTGGAAATTGAACATTTTCTCACGCAGGGCCGAACCATGGTCGGCCCTGCCTGTCCTAGGACCCTATACCCCCCCCCCCCCCACCCCAATATGTTTTCGTTCCTACCCCCTAGCTTTCACGCGATGCACATCTCATGGATTTGACCCAGTTCTAGTTTTTGTTTCACACGCGCTTTAACCTCAAGATATGCACCTTGGTTGAACTCATCACAAAGTTTAATATTACCCGCACATTTCACGACGCTCAGATGTAGCACGAAGCCCAAAATGAATTGTGAAATAAAAGTTATTATTACACACACATTGTGGTATCTTACACGATCACACAGGTTTTTGAGCCGTGTGGTAATTTTTACCGGAAAGGTCAAGTGCGATCCGATAAAAGGTGCCTGAAGCGCGTGCAGCGTTCTTTTATGGTATGCCTAAATACCACAGGTCACCACGGGTTACCGCAAGCTACCACGTCTTCAGAAAATCATCTTTTTATTTTTATTTGGCTGCTAAACGGTCAGTCACAATATTTTGGATTGGTTCTAAACTTATTCAAGTTAAGACACATGCTCATCTGGTCGATTTTGCGGGGTAGTTTAAACTAGTTTTACCGCAAGTCAGTTAGGCATGAGAACTGACCTACGGTGAAATTTTCCAGCAAAGTCCGACCAGATGAGAATTATTCTTAACTTGAATAAGTTTAGAATCAACACAAAACAATGTAAATGATCGTTCACTAGCCAATAAATTTAAAAAAAACTTATTTTCAGGTGCCCTGTGGTGGCCTGGGTAACTTGTGGTGATCTGCAGTTTTTAGGTATACCGTTTGTTTACACGAAGTTTTAAATTTAGAATTAGAATCCACTTCTGCAATATTTAAACCTCCGAATGGATGACAGCAAGGATGGTTAAAGGGAAACTAGATTACAACAACACGTCTGTGGTTTATTGTTAACACACCCCTAATCGCCAACGCCATCCAATTAACACTTTACTTTGCGAAACGAGATGGCTTTTTAAAGGATCGCGTTTTTGTGTCAGGGTCGAGGACTGGTTCTCCAGCATTTCGTGCCGATATCACTTCGTCAGCATGGAAAATGTCCATTTCGCCCACAATCAATTTGAATTCATTTTCTACGAGTAACTGATTGTGAGTAATAAATATAGAACCACACATATGTTTGAATAAGTTAACGATTACTGCACTCGATCGCATCGCGAAGGGATACCACTCGAGCCTCACGGCTCTCGTGGTATCCTTACGCGACGCTTTCTCGTGCAGTAATTGACCCTTTGCATATTACAGAGTTATCGTTCTTGGCGTCAGGTATGTCTTCCATATTACTTCGCATTCTTCGATAAAAACAGAGATACTGTCTCTCAAATTCAAAATTGACTAATGAATCGATTTTGAGGACAGTTTATGTTATAAAAAGGTGGGTATGTATATGTATTTATTTTTTAACCCTTTACCTAACGTAACGGTAAAATCCGGCCAACGCTATGCATAAAAATCGCCTTTCATTTTTTTTATATTTTCATTTTTTGCTTCCAAAACATAGGTTATGACCCCCTCATTGGAACGAGCGCTTCGCGCTCGTTCCAATAAGGGGTCACAACCTATGTTTTGGAAGCAAAAAATGAAAATATTTAGTTATACAAGTATTTTTTCCAAGTGTCACCTGTACCTCACGTTAGGTAAAGGGTTAAGAGACAGAAAGGTCAAACACAGAGACACAAAGCTTCAGTTGGCGAAACGTTTGTCTGAGTTGAACAAAAAGGGTTATCGCAATTGATCGAACGTAAAAAAGTGCAAACTGCATTGTTCTAATGACTGAAGTGAGCAAGCAAACTCAGGATACCTGACGCCAAGAACGATAACTCTGTAATATGCAAGTAGCTAATTGCTCATTCAAACGTGCAGTTCTATCTATAAACCACAGGGTAGTAATACATGTACAGTCAATCCTGTAAAAAGTCTTTAAATGGAATGTCAGCATGTGATTCAATCACATGCTCACGTTCCATTTGCATTTGATTTGGAGGCTTTCTACCTTTATTACACTAGTGTATTATAAAAAATATTACATGGCTTTAACACACTGTATAATGGTGTGATTATGTGATAAAAAGTGTTTATGGGATTAAAATTACCGACATGAACTAAGTGTATTTGTCAATCAACCGGACACAAGTAAAACAATCAACCGGACATCGGCATGATTTAGAACTGCAATCAACCGGTCACTACATGCAATCAACAAAATAACCGGACACGCGGTTTTCGCGTGTTTTCTCAACTAATTTAGCAAATTGTTTGCTGTAGTTCAGGTTATAAGATCTTCTACACCTTATCTACATGCAGGGTAAAAAGAAATTAGGTAGTTAAAGTGTTTGAGGCGTGCGAGCCATTTTTGTCAACATTTGACGAAAACGACCCGCTGATGGATTGAATATGAAGTCACTAGCAGGCAATACTCGGGTATCTAAGTATAAAAAATATATGTACGCGTTCAGGATACATTCACACAACCTATGCGTATATTCCTGGGTTCCCAATTTACTGATATTTAGAGAAATCTACGATAAATCGGTCACTTACCACAATTTGATGTCGAAGAGAAAGGGCAATCAACCGGACACCGGCGCAATCAACCAAATTTTCACGGTCACGCTTCCCCCCAGTGTTTATCGTAATAAAAAACGAAAACACCAATGTCCTAATTCAAGTTGAAAATAAGTCTAAATTAGTTTAGTAAAATGTTGGAGATCCCAAGGTCTTTACTACAGTCTCAAATCCAGTGCATACACCTTCAGTAACCGAAAGTTCCGTAGACAAGGGGAGGAGGCTAGGAGGGGGGGGGGGGATGCCCCCTAAAAATTCCAGTGCCCAGCCCTCAAAATGGGAAAATTAAAGCACCAGAGGGTCTAAGATTCAGTCTCAGGGTATTAGATTTTCAAAATTTTCTCGGAGAGCCGAACGCACACCAATGGGAGGGGATACCGTAGGCCTGAGGTGGGGTGGTATGGCACTCCCATAGGATTTGAGGGAGCCCCCAACCCTCACCAATGGGGGGGGGGTATACCTACCCCCACCTCAGGCCTACGGCCTTCTGATATGCCTGTGGCATATATCGACCTGGAACCCTCTAAAAACAGTATGGTCCCCCTCAATAGGAAATCCTAGCTACGCCCCTGACAACCGAACTTCGGAAACACGGTTGTTGTGTTCTGGCAGTTTTAATTGAATGGCTGAACCGTGTTTACACGTTTTTAATGATCTGCTGGCGAACATAAACACACCTGTAGTTTATCAACGGGGCTGTAGTTAACTAATGACGCATCAGATGTTTTGTTGGTGTCATCTCTTTTTCTCAGGGTATGGCAGGTGTGTGACATTTCTGTGTTCATGACGCAAAAGACTGTATATGTATCTTAGCATATTTCATATGAAGCGAAAGATGACATATGCATTGTCAAAATGGGATCCTTTGTATCTACCTGAAATGATATATGGGACGGAGCTACAAGCGTACACAAAACATTGTGACGCCATCATCCCCTTCCACGGTAGACACAGCGCGGGGGGGGGGGGGGGTCAATTTTTTCCATCCAGGAACGTATGGTGGGGTTGGTGTGTGTTTAAGAGTTTATTGTATCGAGCAGTCTAGCGAATTTGTTTTCCTTCTTGAGGATTTATGGCGTTCTCACAGACAGGAATTATAATTTCGTCCGCAAGAGAGATCACCCACCCCATCATACGTTCTTGGATGGGGAAAAGTGATAAAAAGTCATCTTATTACCAAAACATCCCATATTTAAGCGACACGTTTTACTCAAATAGTCAATAAAACTAACTCTCAAATAAAACGTGGAACACACGTTTTAGTGCAAGTCAAGCTGAATATGGATCTCCCAAGAAACACCTATTGACAAAATGAGACTACGTTGGTTTGGACTTGATAGCATTCATGGCCTAACGCAACGGAAACGGCGATATAGCAAATTATATTGCACAACAGACCCTCCAGGTGCAAAAAACAACCTTTTCGTCGAATTCTTATACTGAATTATGCATAATCTATCGCTTTTGTTTTAACTCTTTACCCAACATGAAAAGCAGACGACACTTGCAAACAAAATTTTTGAATAACTAATTTTTTTCATTTTTTGTCTCAGAAACATAGGTTATGACCCCTCTTTGGAACGAGCTCGGTGAGCTCGTTCCAAAGAGGGGTCATAACCTATGTTTTTGAGACAAAAAATGAAAAAAATAATGAAAATTAAATGGCGATTTTTGTGAATAGCGCTGGCCGGTTTTGGCCGTTACGTTGGGTAAAGGGTTAAAAAAAGAAGTCACCTATTCCTATGGTCCCAGACGCTTAACACATGTTAAGGGGACGTCCAACCTAACTTTGGTCAAATTTCAGGTAATTTTCTTCAAAGTCCAGAAAAGGTCAGAAAGGAAAAACCGCAATAAATTATCTATACATTTTTTTTGAATGAAACCTAGATTTTGAGGAAATTAATATTTTCCATGGAACCATTACCATATGACAGAAACCACTGCATGAAGGTCTGCTATATATAGCATAGGTAAGAGACCAGATTTTATACAATAAAGTACCTTAAATTCACTGAATAGTTAAATTCTGCAATCCTTTCTCACTCTTGAAAGGAATGGACGGGGGCGCGGTGGCTCAGTAGGTAGAGGTGCAGGCTGCAAGCCGAGAGGTCCGCGTTGTGTTCTTGGGCAAGATACTTCACTCCATTGCCCATGTGGGGGCACGATGACGCCGTGCACTAAGGCGTACAGCACGTCGATGGTACGCATGTCGGAGTACCCGGAGAGAACCACCGAGCAACGACGATCAGCTGTCAGCTCTCCAACATCGTAACTCTGCACCGCGGCACAGGTAGGGTTAGATTGGTTGAAGACATGCGACGTGCAGTACGCCTTAGTACACAGCATCATCGCGCCCCCGTGAAGGCAATCGGGGTTAAGCGCCTTGCCCAAGGACACAACGCGGGGGCACGAATCAGTCGCTGAAATGGTCAACTACAAACCGCGCTCGACGTTGCTTAACTTCTGTGATCTGACGAGAACGACAACCAAATAATAGTAGTTCGAATCGTTGGCGTATTAATCCGTTGCTGAACCTTGTGTAACTTTCTATAATTTCTGAATTCAGCATTGCTACAAAGGACTGTATCTCGCAATTATCACATTGCCAGTTGAATATTTTCCCATGAATGTGTAGTGTGTTATACATTACATCGCCTTTCACACCAGCAAGTGCAAGTTCGGATGACGGGACTCGGTTTATATTAGTGCTGGTAGTGCTGGACTGGGAGTTGGTGGGCTCTCATAACTTCGCAACAAGGTGATTGGTTGATAAGTTTTCTGAGTGACAGAAGTGGATTCGTGTAATTGTCATGGGGGAGGGGGGGGGGGGCACGAATATGTTGCTGTTATTCACTTTTCTGAGTGACAGGAGTGGATTCGTGTAATTGTCACGGCATGGGAGGCACGAATATGTTGCAGTCGGAAAAGATGCGACAAGTGAATACACAGTTTGAATGAATTCATGCTAATGATCAAAGGGTGACACCGATTATATATGCTTATCTCGAGATCTCGAGATATTATCTCGAGATCTCGACATATTTTCTAAAGATCTCGAGATATTATCTCGAGATCTTGAGATATTATCTCGAGATCTTGAGATAGTTTCTCGAGATCTTGAGATATTATCTCAAGATCTCGAGATATTATCTCGAGATCTTGAGATATTATCTCGAGAACTTGAGATAATTATCTCGAGATCTTGAGATAGTTTCTCGAGATCTTGAGATATTATCTCGAGATCTCGAGATAAAAAAAGTATTGAGGGTGGCCTAAATCAGCCACTGTACCTTTCAGATTCGAAAACGGCAATGAAACGTTTGCAGATTTCAGATATCAGGAAATCAAATCGTTTCCCAACTTGGCCCAAGAATCACGTATCATAACAAGCATGTTGTCCCAACACAATATATATTTCGTGGTCGTTCATTTTCCTCTGGGCGTGAAATGATGAATATGCTTACTCCGATTATGGAGTGTGCAGTCTTTTTATTTACAACTCAGACATTCGAATTACCTATCTATTCCTTGTTATTCTTGTCGGTTATTTATACGCCTGGCAATTTCTTTGTCATCAAAAGCAAAAAAGAATAGTTTTTTTGGAAATGGTGGGTAAATTCAGGTTTTGTGTACTTTTGTCATTATGTTGGCATATAATATGTCGCTATTCACCGCTTTAACCCTTTACCTAACATGAAAAGCAGACGACACTTGCAAAAAAAATTCTTGAATAACTAATTTTTATCATTTTTTGTCTCAAAAGCATAGGTTATGATCCCTGATTGGAACGAGATCGTTCCAACGAGGGTTCATAACCTATGTTTTTGAGACAAAAAAATTAAAAAATAATGAAAATTAATTGACGATTTTTGAGAATAGCACTGGCCGGTTTTGGCCGTTACGTTGGGTAAAGGGTTAACTTGTATTTAGGGCATTGTTGACACTTTCAAAAATATGTCAAATGTTTCGTTTAGGTGTGAACGAATGTTTTAATAAATTCTTAGTGAATTCTTAAACAAATCACCGGGGACTACTTTTTTGATTTTGAGTGGACACTGATCCAAACAATGTATTGTCTGTAAATCGATATTTTAAAAGGAAGCGCTGTTTATTTCTCGAGCAAAAATCTCTATTCGAATTTTAGATTAACCCTTTACCCAACGTAACGGCCAAAACTGGCCAGCGCTATTCTAAAAAATCGCCAATTAATTTTCATTATTTTTTTCATATTTTGTCTCAAAAACATAGGTTATGACCCCTCATTGGAACGTGCTCGTTGAGCTCGTTCCAATGAGGGGTCATAACCTATGTTTTTGAGACAAAAAAATTTTAAAAAAAATAGTTATTCAAGAATTTTTTTTTGCAAATGTCGTCTGTTTTTCATGTTAGGTAAAGGGTTAAATGATAAACAGAATCTTCAACTCCTTGTCAGATCACTGTCAAATTTAAGAAACTGGTCTTGTGAACTAGATGTGTAGCGAGATATTGGCGAGGTCCAGGCCTAATCCACTGACGTCGTTTCTTAAATTTCACTATAAACTGGTGACACGCTGTAGATCTTTTAAATACAGAACGGCCGCGATGGACTGATCACTTTTCACGAGTGGGTAATATTTCCACGCAGGCAATAATATGAGATTCCAAATACTAAATGAAAACCCTGACCAGGCTGCTGTTATTTTTAACAATGATCTTACTACAATCGAAAACTGGGCACATACGTGGTTGGTAGAATTCAATCCCATTAAAACCGAAACTATGACAATTTCACGCCGAACAGATCCCGCACAGCAGACACCCCTTGTAATGGCAAATGTTCCCATTAAAGAAGTAACGCAGCACAAGCATTTGGGTGTCATTTTCAATTCAAACTGTTCGTGGGATGACCACATAAAACATATTTCCTCAAAAGCATGGTCACGTCTGGATCTTATGAGACGAAATAAATTTATCTTAGACCGGAAAATTTTCGAGAAGATATACTTTGCTTTTGTTAGGCCCTTGTCGGAATATGCAGACAGGGTTTGGGATAACTGCAACGAAACAAATCTGACAACTCTTGAACGAATCCAAATTGCGAGTCCTCGAATTGTTACGGGCGCAACTTTAAGTGCGAGCAAGGCATCACTCTACGTTGAAACTGGGTGGGAGACGTTACAAGCAAGAAGGCAGAAGCACACATTAATACAGTTCTTCAAAATGTACCATAACATTTCCCCGCCATATATTTCCTGTTTAGTCCCACCCCCTATTTCGATAACCCAGAATTTCGAACTTCGAACCGCAACTAACCTACGAGTTCCTTATTGCCGAACCGCATGCTACCAAAGATCTTTTGTCCCACCCACAACGAATTCTTGGAACGAAATTCCACCTAACGTTAGAGAAAATTGCTCTCTCGCAGAATTTCGAAAATACTTAAACCATAACCTTGTTCGTCCCCCAGCCTAATTTGTCAAATCAATGTCCCGTAAAGCTCAAGTATACCACTGCAGGTTACGACTTCGATGTAGTCATCTCAATGAGCATCTTTTTGTTAACCACCTGGCAGAGTCACCGAATTGCTCATGCGGTGAACGTGAGACAACAGAACACTTTTTATTAAAATGCCCAAATTATAACCGTATACGAAGTGAGACCCTAGGGCTACTTCCCAATCAAACTGACTGCAATACATTACTGTATGGATCCGAATTTTATACTCATGACGAAAACTATTTAGTTTTTAAAACAGTTCATAAGTACATTCTTAGTTCTGCGAGATTTAGTTAACTACTTTGGGTGACCCTCAGATCATAGTGAATAGTTAGTGTGGTGCTACTATTATAACCCTATGAATATATTTCTGGAAAAGAATAATAATACAGATTGAATGCATATTCATACACGCATTATGCAACCCAACACCCGTCCTCTGCTTTGCCTCATAATTGCCGTGCGTTCCACCTGGTGTTCATTCCTAATGTCTTGATGCTAGGACACATCGCCTCCTATACCACATCACCGTGACCGGGCGGAGGCCACTGTTGATTGGTGGAGATTTCTTCCTATCTTCCTGCTGTGCCTTGTACTAACAAAAACTCAAGTGCAAGCCCGACATGGGCTAACTGGAATTATCGGACCGTCTCTATGTTTGGACTCCCACTTGCAAGCATAAAGCAATAAAGTGCATCTCGCATCTGGGAATAATACATGGTCCGTCCCCGAAGGTTGTCGCTAATGATCGAGGAAAGTATAATTCATCGCCGGAGAGTTAAGTGTTGTATGTACAACTGGGACATGGAACGCTTTGGTATCCGGGCGCCGAAATCTATTTATGCTACTATTGTTTAACTGTGAAAATCCACCAAAATATGCTCAGAATTATTGTACCACGATAAACTAACTCCCGGTCATTTCCCTCACTAGAGTATATGTTCTTATGATAGTCCAACAACGTTAAAATTTAGAATTCGCTTGTTACAGTATCAAGGTACAAACATGGAGGTGGTTCGGTTCGGACTAGGCGCTCCTTACTCTTTCTCTTCCTAAGAACTGTACTTCTATCTTCTTACTCTATATCAGTTTGGGAAATCTAACCAATTTGTATCTTTTTATAGTGTTTTCTATTTTTCTTTATTAGCGAATTATTTTGTCAACAGCTATCTTATTGTACACGTTCTTGATAGAAGGAATTGGTCTCACTGTCTTCTCGTTTGCTACCTGTTAAAATTTCTATGAGTGGAAACGACCACAGATAAGCTAACAGCTTACTGTCGAATCCACACCCAATGATAATGTAAGCTATGTATTACCATGGGAATTCTTTTGAAATAAATACTGTTTAAACTAAACTAAATACTAAATGTTGGAATAATAATAAAAAATTACGACCTGGTGTTTCATTAATTAAAATTTTGCTGATGATCATTTTTATTACCTGTAAATGCACATGAGGACATCATTGCTCACGCGAGTATCATCACTGCTCACGCGAGTATCATGGTCAGTCCACGGCGACTGCACTGTATTGATGTCGAAAGCACCGATATGACGGTGTCTATAAAGAAAGTACTCTTAAACGTCAATCAGTAGGGAGTTATAAAGAAACTTTCTTCCTGATAACAAACGCTTTGAATTACGTTTATTCATGATGAGCGATGATGCAAAAGGCCAGTTCTATAGTCCTTAGTTGTAAGTAGATTGGTGTATACAAATATTGGAGGTATTCTTAGCTGAAAATCAGGATACTCAAACACTTTAGTAATATATAAAAAATCTTTCATGAGTCACGATTTGATATGAAATATCTAAACCGGATTTACTAAATGAATCGATTTTGTTAACGAGATCCATTGTCAGAAAATTGCTGCCGTAGATTGCCTCCATTAACACCGGCTAGACCATTGATCCTTGTTTCCATTGCTATTAGTGTTGTCACAAAATCTGTCACTAGTATCAGTGGCGGCGCTACGGGGGGAGGGCATGGGGGGATTTGTCCCCCCCCCCCCAAACGAAGGCTCCCCCCCCAGTTGCCCCCCCCCCAACCATCTCGCATGCATTTCCAACCACCCTCACACACAAACACATTCAGTCACTCTCTCTCACACACACACACACCCCTCTCTTTTTTTATTCCCATACACACTTAGCCCAAAGCCTCAGGCTAGCTGATGAACACATCCAGGCAGTAGAGATTCTCTCTCTCTCTCTCTCTCTCTCTCTCACGCACAGACCCACCAGACGCGGATCCAGGATTTTTTGAAAGGAGGACCGCTAATTACCATTACATTTAGTCGAAACTTGGACCCAAAGTCCGTAATATAATTTTTTGGTTTGGTACGTCCACGGGACGTACCAAACCAAAAAAGTATATTACGGACTTTGGGTCCAAGTTTGGACTACCTCATAACAAAGTAATGATATGACCCTTTACGTATTTGCCCCCCTTCATGGGAGTCTGCTCCCCTAGTTGCCCCCCCCCCCCCCACAAACAAATTTCTGGTGCCGCCACTGACTAGTACACGTGTCTGTCGCCACTTGTACCAATAAAGCAACACTAGTACAACTAGTCGTACTAATGTGGTAATACCGTATTTATTACCTCATTCTTTCACCCTAAAACGATTAACACCATCAGGCCTTTAGTAAATGATAATAATTTTGTACCAGTGTTAGTGCAACGGCCGGGGACCGAATAGAGCTGCGTATTTCCGAGTGCGCAAAAAGCTTATATTTCGACGAGAATCCGAGAATCGATTCACGCAAAGATTCGCACAACGACACAAAGGAGAATCCATATACATTCTTGCTGTATCTCTGCCAGGATTCTCGTGAAAAGAATTGAGTCAATTTAACTCTTTCCTGGCATAGCGACAGCAAATTAACCAATACAAGGCCAAGATGACCTGAAATATCCCAACACTTTGTCAATAAAATTGTACAAATATGGCTGTCATTGGAACCGGCTCAATGAGCCGTCTCCAATGACTTTCCTATTTGTAAGGTTTTATTGGTAAATATTCTTTATTTTTAAAATATCAAATTCAGCTTATATTTTAAAAAGCAGTGCTGGGCAAAGGGTTAACGTGTGCTATCAGTATACAACAGAGGTTCAGCCACGATGGCCTCATGAGATCCTGGGACACTCGTAGCCGGTAAGAATTCTCGCAACCATTTTCGCGAGAATCCAGATGGATTGCTCCGAATTTATATGAAATATAAGCCCTGGAGCGCTTTGCAAAAGTGTTTTATACCATTATTACCTGTTCTACTTTTTATGAAAAGCCTATGACATAAATTTTAGCTCTATACACCAACCATGCTGAAAATGCCAGCAATGGGATTTCTAAAGAAAAAAATTACACCTACAGTAGAACGACATCCAAATTGACCTTTGGTGACGTCGATCTGAATTCAAACTTGTCTAAATTTATCGAACGTCGGCTCGCGAAGAGTGAAATGAAAGTGACAATTATTTATTACGTGTTTAAATGGGTTTACCTCTTAAGATACCAAAAATTAACAAACATGAATTGCCTCATGTTAATAAAGAATCCATAACTCGAAATGGTATGTTATTATGTTATTAAAACGAAAAAGCGGGCTCAGTTTCTTTTCGGCGATAAAACTGACAGCGAAGTACCGCCCACCGATGCTCATGTAAACAAAAACAGATTCTCACGTATGTACGTCTGCTGCTCAGTAAAATCGAGAAAAAATAATAGCGACTCTTAATAATCTGACGATCATGGTATAAATAAAATATACCCAAGGTAGCTTGGTGTGCCAAATGTTCACAACTCGTGGTGAAGTGGTGTTAACCGCGCGCCAAAGGCTCGCGGTTAACACCACTTCACCACTCGTGGTGAGCATTTGGTACACCAAGCATTTTTTTCACAATGCATATGTAGTACTCATCACTGTACCCGTGACTAGTTTTGAAGTTTTATTAGCATGTTGTTAATATGATTTCTCAGTTTAGTACTGCAAGACAAACACAGGACAATGGAATCACTTCGATGACCATGGTTCAGCGGCATGGTTATAGCTACAGTTAATATTGTGCACAAGACCCGTGCATTATATCCTAGTTTGAAAATAAGGTTTATTTCATGTTTAACACTTCTTACACATGTTGTATCGGGTGCATTATAAAGCATTTTTCCAAAAAACAAAAAAAATGTCCGGCATATTTTCTACACTGAGAACCAGACACCCACCCCTCCACTATGTATTATTTGCGACATTTGCACAGATTTCACCTCATATTAACACTTATAAAGGCTCCTTGAGTTGCAGTTAACCTATTAGGGTTGATTTACAGCATAATCTCAGCAGTTTTGGAACATAAATAATGATATATTGCAGAAGATTATGAAAAATTGCATAATTTGAGAATGTACGTTTTTAGCGCAACCCCACATAACATCTCTAAAATGTTTGGTGCCCCCCCCCCCCCACCCACCAACCCCCTGAATAATTTGTGATTTTATAATGCACGCGTTTTTATTTCCAAATACGGAAGATCGCTTATTGTTGCATTTGCTCACAAAGTGCCGAATATCGCTAATTATCTGCAGCAATAAGTAATAAGTTAAGAGTTTACTTTGGAGTTGAAGACAGTATTTCTTTAATATATGTCAATTGTGTATCAAAGAAGATATGTAACTTTCCTTCATGCATTTGTAATATTGATTCTGCAGCTCAGCCCTACAGTATTCCTATCACTATCTTCCTTGCATCCACTGTAAATTTTCTAAACTGTCTGTAATAAAGAAAATTTAGTGTGAATCGGAAGAAAAAACACAGTAAAGTTGCATTTTTATTTGACAATATCTTTTATAGACAAATTTATATGAAAAGACGCAAACTTGCACCTTTTCAGTATGCAGTCTTGGAAAAGCATCATAACTTTGACCTCTGATAATTATCCGGTAAGGCAAGGGTGGGGGGGGGGGGGGGCACTAAAAATTTGCAAGACGTGACGTCCTATTTTTTATTCGGCTCCTTTTTACACCCACCCACCCACTACGTGCAAATTTTCTACCGTTCTCAGACACCCACCCCCACTCTCCCATTAAATCCAAAATAAGCTTATAAACTTAGTAGGCACAGCTGTCTTCAAGGGGGGGGGGGGGGGGGGGGTTCATAATGTTCTTAACCCTTTACCCAACGTAACGGCCAAAACCGGCCAGCGCTATTCTAAAAATTCGCCAATTAATTTTTATTATTTTTTTCATTTTTTGTCTCAAAAACATAAGTTATGACACCTCATTGGAACGAGCTCGTCGAGCTCGTTCCAATGAGGGGTCATAACCTATGTTTTTTGAGACAAAAATGAAAAAAAATAGTTATTCAATCATTCTTTGGCAAGTGTCGTCTGCTTTTCATGTTATGCAAAGGGTTAAACTGGTACCACCAATTTAAACCTCTGTGGGCTGCTGTGGGCCCCAGTCAACAAACGACAAGCTGTTCATTATCAGGCTTGGCCAGAGCAGATGTACATATATGGGAACAAATTTTCATTTGAATTGTTCCCAAAATATTGTCTGCACATTTTCTACATTTCGAACAAGACACCCACCCCCTACTAACGTGTGACATTTTCCCAGTTTAAGCACAATATTCTCACATATAAAGCCTCCCGATGTTGTATTTATGTTAAGAGTGTGATGTACAAAATCATCTTTAAGGTTTGAAACACAAATGATGGTATATATTAGCCGATATATTGATATATTTTTAAAAAATTCAAAAAATTGCACAGGTTGGAAATGCACATTTTTGGCGCACTCAAGAGACCCACCCACCCCCACGTCACGTCTTGCAAATTTTAGGTGGCCTCCCCCTGGTAAAGTTGCATTTTTATTTGACAATATCTTTTAGACAGATTTATATGAAAAGACGCAAACTTGCACCTTTTCATTATGCAGTCTTGGAAAAGCATCATAACTTGACCTCTGATAATTATCCGGTAAGGTACTGAATTATTTTTGGAAGTGAAATATTGTTTATTAATAAATGTTTTGTCACATTTACTACAGAGTGCATATGGCCATTCTCCGAGGATTGTGTAGAATTCTTTCAGATAACTCTTTGTCAGGGGACACTCTTGGGACATAGAACACCCTACTAACTTTCGTGAGTGTCGACTGTGATGCAAGGAGGCAACGTTCTTCGGGTAAAGCCTAGATTACTATTAAAATTATCTCCATATTAGCATTATTTAGAATGGTTCCTTTCGTGTGCCTGTGATACTTTTTTATGTACTCAACCCTAGCCACCCATGCCTAATTTAATCTCACAGAGACAACGTAAAATACTCTGAAGGCAATTTAAACTTAGTACACCATGACATGGATACCGGTCAAATCACGGGCATTTGCTGCTTGCTTCATTTCTGTATCGGCACATCCAACCCCTATCCCTACTCCACTCCACCCACCAACTTTGTAATTTATTCTGTTAACGAGAGAGAGAGAGAGAGGAGAGAGAGAGAGAGGAGAGAGAGAGAGAGAGAGAGAGAGAGAGAGAGAGAGCTGTAATATTCTCACTTGTATATTTTATGACTACCACAGACATGTTTTTAATTTATGTAATATACTTCATAGTGCTTTGAATACCTTACATAAGGTAAAAAGGCAGAAAATAAATCATCATCATCATCCGGTAACTTGTGTTAAAAACAAATCCAAATTAACACAAAATCATTTACTTTTGACTGAATAGGAAGCACATGCTGATAATATGAAAACGTTGTTACGGCACTTATCTTCTTGAATGCTGCAGCAGACATTCCTGCCCAGGACCAGAATCTCATGCTATTAAAATAAGTAAAATGTGAGGATATTTAACGAAATTATTAGTGTCCAACCGATTATCAAAAATGGTCGCTGACCGATTACCGGTTATTTGAGCCCACAATCGGCGATTCCGTTGCTGATTCCGATTGTAATACGTGCACTACAAGACAAGTCGAGGCCCGAAAGAACTACATTAAACTGAACATTTTTCAAATTGTTAAACTTCGTTGACTGGGTCCCAGTAAAATTACCAGTCGCGCACACTTGGGCGGTAAACGTGGCTCTCAGAGCCACGTTTACCGCCCAAGTGCCGCGCGACTTGTAATTTTACTGCGACCTGAGTCAATGGAGTGCATCCTTCACTTTTCCGGTATGAACTGGCGATTGCTGCAAGTGTGCTCAGTTGTAAGCTTTATATTCGTTTTAACACGTATATCCCGTAAAGAGGCTTGTAGAGAGATTAGGAATACACATTGTGGTTGTTTCTCAACTTTATTGAATGGTATCATCGACATCATTTTTACATTAACAATTGAACAATTGCAGAAGATAATAAAATGCGATTCAGAAAAATCACAAATTGCTTGGCAACAATCGTTGAACGATGTTCCAGGAGCCGTAGCCGTTGTCATCCGATTGCCCATAATCGGCCGATTGTGGTGGCCGGTTCCGGTCATCGGTTGAACACTAGAAATTATCCTCTGTAAATTGTTTAGACTTTTTTATCAATGATTTCTAAAGTCAAATTTTCTTGAGTTTTTCATCAAATCTAGTCATGGAGTTTTGATGAAAAACTCGTGAAAATATTTAAAAAAAAACACTCAGCGGATTGAGATTTAACACATTTTTTATAAAGCCCAAACATGCCGCTTCTCTCACCGAGTCGGTTAAGGTTATAAAATCCTTATACATTGCAAGCTATAACTGTTGCGTAGTTTAGTTTTCCTAAATATCTAAAATGTGTTTTGTTTAACCCTTTACCCAACGCAGACGATACCAAAATTTATTATTTGAAATATCATTTTTTCAGATTTTTCGACAAATTTCAACAAAACCATATCATGTGACCCCTCGTTGGAACGAGCTCGTTCCAACGAGGGGATCACATGATATGGTTTTGTTGAAATGTTTTGAAAAATAATATTTTTTGAACAACTGAACGCAAACTTTAAATATATGCCAATTACCTAATTGAACTTTTAAACATAAATACAGGCTTGGCGATCGATTTTAATTTAATTTTCTTGAAAGGCCGACGAAGGAACATTTGTATGTCGATGGAAATCTTGAACCCCCAAAATGGGAGGATTTGACTTCGGTATGCACATGTTACTTTATCGACCTCTCAAAGGCTTTATATATATTTTTTGCTCTTTGTATATTTGTAAATACTTTTCAGCTTTTCGGACTTGTAAAATTGATTCAAATATTTGGTTGTATATGTAAGTGGGTATATGCAGAAGCACGTGGAAATGTCTGTATGTACAATTCTTTTCTAGGAGTGGGCGGGGACGGGGTGATGCTTAATGTATAACGACCAATCAATGATCAAAATGTGTCTCATAAGCCTTCAGAGGCTGGGTTTCATACAAATCCATGTGTATCGAAATGTGACACTTAAATAAAATATTCTACTACTAGAACTACTGAATTTGCATATTACGCGGTAGGATGCAGCCGATTCGTTGGGTAAAGGGTTAAACATCGATTGCAAACATAAAGAACTTTCCCCCAACGATAAGTAGAGCTGTAGGTTTGTTAATTTCTTGTTCGGTTTCGGTTTTGGTTTTTCAGGTGGAGTAAAACTTCGGTTCGGTTCGGTTTTCGGTTTGTTCATGAGGCCAAGTAAAATTCAATAAAACTCATTCTTATGTCCGAAGTCATAACTGGATGGCAGTGAAATTGAGTGAAACTCAATGAATGCCCGAAATAAGCTATAATACACGAAGAATCAGGAAGGCCAATATAATAATTACCTAAATATACAGAACTTTTATTGTGCTTGGCCATTTTTCGAGGTCTGACACCTGCACGCAACTTGAGGAAAGCTGCAAACACAACTAAACTGAAATGTCGGAAATTCACAGAATGTAGCCTTCCAGAGTAGTGAGAGTACCCAGACACTGCCATTAGCAGTGTCTGGGTACTCTCACTACTCTGGAATGGCTACATTCTGTGAATTTCTGCAGCAAGAGAGTATTTAATAAAAAACGAAAAACCTTAGATTACGGGATGTCGACGGTTTCGGTTTCGGTTTTTTAAAAAAAATAAAAACCTCGGTTCGGTTTCGGTTAACCTACAGCTCTAACGATAAGCATAATTCACTGTAAAATGCCAGTTAAAAATACGATAAAAGTACTTGCAACAGCTACCGGTACTCTCTATCATAAATATTATGGTTAAAATACTGTATTAAATAACATTCTAAGGACAATTTCCACCTATTTTTGTTCGATCTTGAAGCAAGACCAGTAGCAGAGTAAAGACAACACAGATCCGTGACCATTCAACCTGGCATTTGTTTGAATGCATTGTTCAAGACTACAAGTATAGATTAGAAAATAGAAATGACTGTACTTCCAGTTTGGGACGGCAACATTTTTAAAGGGCAAATTCCAGAAATGGCAGCCAATTTTCCTAAGAAAAATAGATTTCTGACTATAATAACTGTTTAACTGTAGAGCTGTAGGTTAACCGAAACCGAACCGAGGTTTTTAGTTTTTTTTAAAAACCGAAACCGAAACGTCGACATACGTAATCTAAGGTTTTTCGTTTTTTATTAAATACGCTCTTGCTGCAGGAATTCACAGAATGTAGCCATCCAAGAGTAGTGAGAGTACCCAGACACTGCCATTGGGCAGTGTCTGGGTGCTCTTACTACTCTGGGAAGGCTACATTCTGTGAATTTCCGACATTTCAGTTTAGTTGGGTTTGTAGCTTTCCTCAAGTTGCGTGTAGATGTCAGACCTCGAAAAATGGCCAAGCACAATAAAAGTTCTGTATATTTAGGTAACTATTATATTGGCCTTCTTGATTCTTCATGTATTATAGCTTATTTCGGGCATTCATTGAGTTTCACTCAATTTCCCTGCCATCCAGTTATGATTCCGGACATAAGAATGAGTTTTATTTAATTTTATTTGGCCTCATGAACAAACCGAAAACCGAACCGAACCGAGGTTTTATTCCACCTGAAAAACCAAAACCGAAACCGAACAAGAAATTTAAAAAACACAGCTCTATTTAACTGACTGAATGCTAGAAGCCAATTACAGGGTTTTCAGAACTAGAGTGATGTCACGCATGCAGCCCGACTGTCCCAGCAATGGCAATGCTTTGACACAAAATAGTCTGAGCCATTTTTTGTTAACCGTTCTGCTAACGAATCTGCAATATCTGCATTCGTGATACACAAAAATTGCTTTTCAAATTTTTTCATTTCTCTACCCCAAAACATACCTCATACCTATTAATGGAACAAACTTGATGAGCTTGTTCCAACAAGGTCTAATAAGCAATGGTTAGAAGTAAAAAATGAAAAAATCTGATGTTTCAGAAAAATAATTTGTACTGTTCATTTCAACTTGTGTTAGGTAAAGGGTTAAACATGCAGACATAAAACATTGTTGGGCTATAGGAGTCAATTTTTTATGTGCATGTAATAACTCCCAATCCTTCAAAATGCATTTTGGAAATAATCGCCAAAGTGACACATGGACGGAGGGGGGCTGTGGCGGTGTGTTATAGTAGTAAACTTCTGTTTGTTTGCATTTAATAACCTTCCAATCCTTCAAAATGCATTTTTGGAAAAATTGCCTAAACGACCGCGGAGGGAGGGGGGGGGGGGGGCATTTTCAAACTTGACCTATATTACTAGCTGGAAAAATACACATATACACATATCAACTTTGGTTGAAAGCAAATAATCCAAACTGGAGTTATCTGTCGGAAACCAATTGTTTACGGACAGACGGATGGACGACGGGCGTACAGACGGATGGATGTACGGGCGGACGGACAGACCATTTACGTAATATGACCGTTTTTTACAAATGGGCGTATAAAAAAGTAATATCAAATTTGAAGAGAATCGTATAATTAGAACTGGATTTATCTTCTGGATAACATGGGGAGGAGGGAGGGTGGATTGATTCCACCTATCTCCCCGAAGTTTTGGAGACAGCAACAAAGCCCCTCACTCCCATTTCCTTCCAATCTGCATAACTTTTGTAAAACAACAGAAGTAAAAGTTGTATTGATCATGCAAGAACAAAAAGTGACAAAATATGTGTTAGAAGCCCAATTAAAAATTTAAAGAAACGTGTGTGTGTGTGGGGGGGGGGGGGGGGTATAGGAGTTAAAAAAAAGTTCTGCATGAAGTCACTCTAAATACTTTAAAATGCCTAATTCGTGGGGGGGGGGGGGAAGAATCTTTTGTTGCAAGTGTCGTCTGCTTTGCATGTTAGGTAAAGGGTTAATAGTGTTATAGCAAGTAAAGTAAACGTCAGAGGAGTTGACGGACAGTGATAGTTAGTGAAACAGGAGAACAATTAACGTCAAAAGTGGAAACTGCTACGTGCAATGCCTTGATACCTTGAAGGAGCGCATTGACAATTCTTTGTGGAGCGAAGCGGCGACAGACGACATCAACTTGAGTTCTCCAGGAGCCGCGAAGAGAATTTCAACATTCGGGCAGGGGATAAATTCATGGTTATTTGTGGTTTTATGGACCATTCTTTTTGCGGGCATGTAAGTAAATCTTGTTTTAGTATCATATAATTATATTCAGATGATACCCTTCAGTTATCTTTTTAAATATCAAGTCATTGACACCTCCAGATGACGATTCTACCCCCAAAACACTGCGAGATGATAAGACGTATGTTCACTCAAACACCAAGTGGTACTCTCTGAGTACGGCCGAGCTCCAGGCTAGTCATAAATCTCTCATCTCCTACCCAACGTGTTGACAGATATTCTAACAGAGATGTTTGACGCATGTTCACTCAAACACAATGTGGAACTCTCTGAGTACGGCCGAGCTCCAGGGTAATCATAAAATCTCCTACCCAACGTGTTGACGGATATTCTTACAGAGATGTATGACGTATGTTCACTCAAACACCATGTGGTACTCTCTGAGTACGGCCGAGCTCCAGGGTAATCAAAATATCTCACATCTCCACCCCAAAGTGTTGATAGATATTCTTACAGATAGAGTAATGTTTTAGCGGCAATTGTACTAGGCCTAATTCCTATGCACAGGACACTTCTGCGTTAGACCTTTTTCAAAAATCTGAAATGGCTGTCATTTGGTCGGCAAAATACCGTGAAATTAGGGAAGGGTCAACATGAACAGTCCAAGTTAGTTTATTCTTGATTCCCCACTAAAATGGGGAGAAACCCTTTATAACATCCAACTCCTTTCATGGACCGCTTACGTTTATTTTGGATATAATTAATTGTAGAATCATTGAGTATCATTTGGCAAATCCATTTTCTATCTTTTTAGGGATTAAAATTAGTGTCCAACCGATTACCAAAAATGGTCGCTGACCGATTACCGGTTATTTGAGCCCACAATCGGCCGATTCTGATGCCGATTCCGATTGTAATACCGTGCACTAAAAAAGACAAGTCGAGGCTCGAAAGAACTACATTAAACTGAACATTTTTCAAAGTGTTAAACTTCGTTGACTGGGGTCCCAGTAAAATTACCAGTCGCGCACACTTGGGCGGTAAACGTGGCTCTCAGAGCTTTACCGCCCAAGTTCGCGCGACTGGTAATTTTACTGCGACCTGAGTCAATGGAGTGCATCCTTCACTTTTCCGGTATGGACTGGCGATTGCTGCAAGTGTGCTCAGTTGTAAGCTTTACATTCGTTTAACCGTATATCCCGTAAAGGGGCGTCAAGAGAGATTAGGAATACACATTGTGGTTGTTTCTCAACTTTATTGAATGGTATCATCGACATCATTTTACATTAACAATTGAACAATTGTAGAAGATAATAAAATGCGATTCAGAAAAATCACACATTGCTTGGCAACAATCGGTTGAACCGATGTTCCATGAGCCGTTGCCGTTGTCATCCGATTGCCCACAATCGGCCGATTGTGGTGGCCGGTTCCGATCATCGGTTGAAAATTATTATTTATTTATTGATGTTTGAGGTCATATATTTATGAACAATGGCTAATCATCATGACCGTGACAGTTTTACGGGTGGAGGAAGCCGGAGTACCCGGAGAGAACCACCGAGCAACGACGAGCAGCTGCCAGCTCCCCAACATCGTAACTCCGCACTGCAGCACAGGCAGGGTTAGATTGGTTGAAGACATGCGTACCATCGACGTGCAGTACGCCTTAGTACACGGCGCCATCGTGCCCCCATGCGGGCAATGGAGATGAAGTGTCTTGCCCAAGGACACAACGCGGTTGCCGCAGGTGGGATTCGAACCGAGGACCTCTCGGCTCTCAGCCTGCACCTCTACCTACTGAGCCACCGCGCTCCCATCGGTTGAAAACTAATTAAAATCCAGCACATTGTCATAAACTGAGGACATGTACATTACGACCGCCATGGACGGGGCACTTTCCAAACATGAGCAATATTTCCACGGCGCAATAATATTAGATTTCAAACACTAATTATAGGAATAATCGTTAAAAATTTAATTAATGAAGCACCGGGTGCTTCATTAATTAAAATTTTACTGATGACGACTTACCCGGTAAACGCATGAGTGAAAATCACTGCCCGTGCGTGGATTATGACAAGTTCACACGGTTGTATACTGTATGTTGGCAAACACTAAACTCTCTGTGTAGATTTGTCTGAGATCTCCGGGGAAGCTGATGATCGATTGTTTCACAAAATATTATAACACTCCTGATTGGTGAATTCTGTATAGAACAAAACTTCACCAATTCGAATGGTCTTAAAAGTTATCAGCTATACTTAGAAAATAGAGCTGTAGGTTAATCGAAACCGAACCGAGGTTTTTAGTTTTTTTAAAAACCGAAACCGAAACCGTCGACATCCCGTAATCTAAGGTTTTTCGTTTTTAATTAAATACTCTCTTGCTGCAGAAATTCACAGAATGTAGCCATTCCAGAGTAGTGAGAGTACCCAGACACTGCCAATGGCAGTGTCTGGGTACTCTAACTACTCTGGGAAGGCTACATTCTGTGATTTTCCCACATTTCAGTTTAGTTGTGTTTGCAACTTTCCTCAAGTTGCGTGTAGGTGTCAGACCTCGAAAAATGGCCAAGCACAATAAAAGTTCTGTATATTTAGGTAATTATTACATTGGCCTTCCTGATTCTTCATGTATTATAGCTTATTTCGGGCATTCATTGAGTTTCACTCAATTTCACTACCATTCAGTTATGACTCCGGACAAAAGAATGAGTTTTATTGAATTTTACTTGGCCTCATGAACAAACCGAAAACCGAACCGAACCGAGGTTCTACTCCACCTGAAAAACCAAAACCGAAACCGAACAAGAAATTTAAAAACCTACAGCTCTGTTAGAAAATGAAAATCCTTTTTTTCTTCGAAAAACTGGCGATCATCTTGAAATTTGTCCCATACAAACGTTTATCATCCCAAATTGGAGGCACAGTCATTTTTCTTTTCTTTTAAATGCCTTCAAGTCTTGAAAATGCATTTAAACAAATACCGTTTTTCTTCATTACACAAGAAGGCTGTTGATTTGTCACACAGAGTTGACCAATTAATATCTTTAACCTGCAGCCATAATTATGGCTGCAGGTAAAATATATTAATTAGCCTACCGTACAATTGATTCTTTCTGAAACGGGATAACTTTCGATATAGGCAAAAACAGGAATTAAAGAGCTGAATGCATTACGTTCGTTCTGAAACAAACCTTTGCCCTACTGTACGTCAACATTTATCTTCTAGTTTTCATATTCTGAAACTTAAAGTAGGAACGATAAATGCTGTAATATTTACGGTAAAATTAACGCAACTGGTTTCCAGTACTGCTTTCGTAATTTTAACGGTAATAGTAATTTTTTATAGTGTACTTCATTAACAGTCAATAGTTGGAGCCCAAATGTGTCCGACCAGAGGGCTCAACACTATAAAAGTTTTATAATTGTATTTTCTAGAACTGTATTTTCTAGTTACGACTTTAAATGGGCTGAAATGGACCATTAGCATTTTGAAAGATTAAAATGAATCATTAGCATTTTAAAAGAAATGGCAATTTGCCAACTGGCAAACTGCCATTTCTTTTAAAATACTAATGATTCATTTTAGTCGTTAAACAGGTAGAAAATACAACTGTAAAAGTTTTATAGCATTGGCCCCAGATTATAGAGTTTGTTTTCAGTTGCTAAAGCTCTCTGTTCGAGAGATAAAGAATAGTCTCATTTGATCGCAGATGTACACCTCGGAGAAAAATGTGCAGATAAATGTTTTTAAAAATTAGAAAATAAATAAATAAAATAAAATACCCCCCCGCCCCCACACACAAATTTTTTTTCGGCATTGACTATTCCCATGTCTTTGACCCACTGGCTCACACAAATCGGTTGCATTGCATTCAGTAAGAAATCCAGTATACATATCGTTCTTTAAAATAATATAAAACAATGGTCTCTTATACTGTCGGACCTATACATGTCGGCCCAAAGAAATACATTTACTACCTTTACGGCCTGGGGAGCGCGGTGGCTCAGTGGTCAGGGCATTTCAAACCCAAAAGTCCCCGATTCGATCCCGGTAACTGCTTTGTGTCCTTAAATTGTACAAGGCACTTAATCCAGATTGCCCACGTGGTGGCACGGTGGCGCTGCGTAGAAAGGCATACTGCTTGGCGATGGTGCACTTGCCTTCAATACTAACCTATTTATTATTTATTTATTTATTGGTGTTTAAGGTCATATACTTTTGCACAATGACTAATCGTGACCGTGACAGTTTTACGGGTGGAGGAACCCGGAGTACCCTGAGAGAACCACCTAGCATCGACGAGCAACTGTCAGCTCCTCAACAATCTAACTCTGTTCAAGCTCCGCTCAATCAGGGTTACAGCGGTTGGAGACATGTGCACCATCGACGTGCAGTACGCCTTAGTACACGGCGTCATCGTGCCCCCATGTAGGCAACCGGGATAAAGTGCCTTGCCCAAGGACACAACGCGGGTCGTCCCGGACGAGGATCGAACCTTTAGCACAAAAGTCCAACAGTCTATACTACTGAGCCACTGCGATCCCTCAATACTAACCTTACTTGTGTGGAGTTGGTACGCTGGAGAAGCTGACAGTTGCTCGCCGCTGTTCGGTGGTTCTCCCCGGATTCCTCCACCCGTAAAACTGTCTAACATGAGGTGACCCAGGCTATCGAAAGTGTCGTTAAGCCCAAATAAATAAATAAATAAATAAATAAATAAATAAATAAATAAATAAATAAATAAAAATAAACACCGTTACGGCTATAACATATTTTCCAGTCATTACTATCTGAAATTCCATAATTCAAATTAAATTATTGGGGTTTAATGACACTTTTAACAGCCAGGGTCACATCTTGTCGGGTTCAGGAATTACTGACAGGGTCCAAATAAATAAAGGTCCGTTGCGATGGGTAAGATGTATTTAAAATTTTGCTTAAGATGCAACTTTATGTTACCAATAGAAATATATAGGTACCCAACGGGGGGTGGGGGGGGGGGGGGGGGGATAATTCATCTATTCTCTCCAACGTTTTCTTTCTGCCTTTAATACTTTTCGACACCCTAGATTCGCCGTGTACATTAATGCCTGCAGCCATAAGTGGTTTCCAAGTCTGTCAGAGGATGGTATATTCGTGGAACTAACACCGGGTATTCAGAGGCGCAGGCCTGTACCAGGACTAGCAAAACATGTTGCCTAATGAAACTGAATACCACCGAGACTGCCATCTGCTGTCTTGGTAATTTCGTTCATTTCACGCAGAGAATCTAGGAAATGGGGACTTCTGGAGTCTAAATACGGAAAATTACAAGCGATGAGAGATGAAATTAAACGCAAAACCTCACAGATGTCCGTCATTCCAGGTTAAGACCCCCCCCCCCCTTTCCCTCCCCCATGTGTTCCATGCCGTCAATTCAAAACACGTACCCAGGGACCGACCTGGGCATGCGTCAGTGCGTATTTGGTTCTGAAACATCAGGACCTGGCTCTTAAATCTCAGAAATAGGCTTCTCAGTTGGCGCGTAACTTCTCAGATCATATTTTGATATTCTTTCGATGGATAATCGAGAGAGACACTCTTACATGTATTATATATATGATTATCATTTATCATTGTTGTAGAGTGCTTAAGTTAATACTTCAAGTCTTAATTACCGAGCATTAATCTTCACTGTGGTTTCTGATCAAGTCTTGGCTGCCTAAATAGGCAGCCAAGACTTGATCAGAAACCACAGTGAAGATTGATGTTTGCTATAGTGTACTAAATGAAAATGATGAGAGCTATTACATACTTGCAGTGTGTGTTACAGACAGCAGTGTGACTCCGTAAATTGAAATCTGGCGCATGAATTGAAAAAATAGGCTCCGAGGCTAGAGCGTATTTTAAATAGTCCTGATCGGTCCCTGCGTACCATTAGCTAGAGAGTATCGAAGGACCCGGGCCCCCGAAACATACATCACTCTGGGGCCTGATCATCACATAGATCAGTAATAAATTAATACTACACCCCAACCCACCATCTAATGTTTTATTGTGTCTTGAGCTCGAGTGCCAACATTCTTTTTAGAAAACAATAATCTTAATAGGGTTGAAGAAGAAAATAATGACCATTCGATAACAATGAAATACGGTAGAGATACGGCAATGCCCACCTTTTTGTGCGATCTTGACAAAATGGAGGAATTGATATTTCGATTCACTTTACTACACGCAAATGCAGTTGATTTGTCATGAAGAGCGGGCCAATTAAGGGAAATTTGTTTACTTTGAAATTCCCACCTCTGAAATTCCATAAATTCAAATTAAATATACACAAATTATACATCAACGTGATGTATAGAACACGAAAAATATATATGAGATCAACTCACAGAGTTGACAGCAAACACCAATGGCTCCTGGAAGCCTGCTACTGTATTCGTGCCAGAACAGATAATAAATTAATGTTTCAGGCAAACAACACCTGGCCAAATGTGCTCCAGATATCCAAGAACAAAGCTAGAACATCAAAATTCTTTCTTCAAAACACAGCGACAGAGCTGCGTGGTAAAATCCCAAACTCTCGGCTTTGCTTTCATTTTCCGTTTGTTTAGATTATCGGTCAAGGTCATCAGGCCGAAAAAATCATCCATGTGTAATGCCGTCTAAAAGCAAATAATGAGAAAGATCGCCTTAATACTACATATTATTATTATATGGAGACTGTAGATGTGTCATATTACTTACAAGGTATCGTGACACGTCTTTGAAGTTCTTAGAATTACGCGATTGTTTTTCGATAAAAATTTGTGGAATCGCGTGATATGCACATGACGGTCGGTCATGGAATCCATTTTCAATAAAAAAAAATGCAGACAGTGTTTCCCTTTTCTCAAATGCAGTCCTCTTCTTGCATCCTGAAGTGTTTTGAATGCCTAGCTTTGTTTTTGGATATCTGAAGCACATTTGGCCACGAGTTGTTCTCCGGAAATATTATTATCAGTTCTGGTACGAATACGGTAGCAGACTTCCATGAACCATTGGTGTCTGCTGTCAACTTTGGAAGATGATTGCATATATGTTAGTAGTAGGAGAGCGATGAAACGGGCCCGGTTGGGGGGGGGGGTCTTATGGGGATCTCATATGTGACGTCATAGTCACGTGACCTGGTGACGTCATGCTGTGTTGTCATGGTAACCCGCGTGAGGGCCATCTTGTGACGTCATCTCCATAGTGATACGTGGTGTGAGTGCACAGGCGCAGCGCGTGTTGTTAGGGTGATACGTGTTTCCGTCGTCCATTTTGACAACACAACATGACGTCACCAGGTCACGTGACTATGACGTCACATATGAGATCCCCCATGAGATCCCCCCAACCGGGCCCGTTTCATCGCTCTCCTACTACTTATGTTTCGTGTTCTATACATCCCAACCTTCATTTTGATGTATAATTCGTGTATATTTAATTTGAATTATGGAATATCAGAGGTAAGAATTTAAAACTGAATAAATTTCCCTTGTTTATTTATTGGTGTTTAAGGTCACATACTTATGCACAATGGCTAATCGTGACCGTAACAGTTTTACGGGTGGAGGAAGCCGGAGTACCGACGAGCAACTGTCAGTTGCAGCTCCTCAACATTCTAACTCTGTTCAAGCTCCGCTTGAAGACATGTTCACCAGCGACGTGCAGTACACCCTAATACACGGCGTTATGTAGGCACCGGGATAAAGTGCCTTGCCCAAAGACACAACGCGGGTCGTCCCGGACGGGAATCGAACTCGGGATCTCTGGTATAGAAGTCCAACAGTCTACGACACTGGTTGACGACAAATGCACCATCTACGTGTAGTACGCTTTAGTTCACTGCGCCCCCACCCCCACCCCCCCCCCCCCCCCGCGTGGGCAATGGGGATTAAGTGTCATACCCCACAACGCAGTCACCCCTGGGGGAATCGAAATGTGAACCTTTCGGCTTGAAGTCTAATGTCCTAACCACCGAGCCACCGAGCCACCGCGCCCCTAAAGTAGGATGTAATGAGTTGAATGTGTTCGTTCTGAAAAAAAAGACTTTGCTCTTCTTTGTATGAGCACTCTGCTGATTGTTTTCATGTGGTGAAACTTTGAGCAGGAACAGCGATTACCGTAAAATTTACGCTTGAAGTAGCTCAACTTTTGAGCTTTGTTTGCAGTTAATATTTTAACCCTTTGAACGGCCGCCTTTCCAGGAGGAACATGATACGCCATAACATTATTAAATAGGATGGCTGTTCAGTAAACATGTGAGGTAGACCAATCAATATTTTCAACGTGCAGCCCAGAGGCTGCACGTTGAAAATATTTATTGGTCTACCCCAAATAATGAATATGGAATCTTCTAATCGTTGCTATTGAACTGGTATGGAAGATACCACCAGAGTTCAAAGGGTTAAAATCGGATATTTATTGCAATAAAATTAGCTGCTCTCCGCTGGAATTCCAGCTACGCTTGAAGTTACGGCAATTGGTTGATTCTACTGCGGTTTTAACGATTTTTTACAGTGCAGTTCATAACATAATAAATTACGAGAAAAGTGTGGGAAGGCTTTCACGTCCACTCCCACACTAGCCCTCCCCCGTCTAAATAAGTAAGCTGTCAAGCAGAAAATCGAGAACCCAATACCTAACGATTTCAATTAAGTGCCAAATCGGAGTATCTTGAATGAAAATTACACGAAGCACCTCTTGAAGTGATTGTTATTCTACTTCCTCGTTCATTCATTGCTCTCATTATAAACATAGTACTGACGATTCCTATATTTATGAATGAATATGCGAATCACGAGTTGAATGATTTTCTGCCTATCAAGATCAATATGGTTGGATTAGGGAATGGCGTGATTGTCATACCATCACGCGTAAGAGTTGTTGAAAACATTATTATCGACCAGCTGGTTATTTCCATCGCGCATTCAGCTTAAAACATCAACATTTTATCATTTACTCCATGATTAGTCATTTTCAGTGCGCAGGTGGATGCGCTGAAGCAGGTGCGTTTACGTGTTTGTGAGTGCACGTAAATGGGTGTCATTTGTATTTCATTTTGTTGAAGTACAAAAAATAAAATCTATCTAAACTTTTCACCACCAGACTGAGCCTCTGATATCCCCAAAAGTGTGTGTGGTAAACCATGAGCAAAAGGAGCAACAGAAAAAAGTGCCCTTGTTCTGTTACCTACGATGTTGGTTCTGCCAGGAGAAGGGTCATGATATATGTTTGTCTTCCGTACGATCAAAAGTCGTGAAATATGACAAAACTGACGATTATATTTTCAGTAAAACTGGTTCATGAAGGATGTATTCAAGGGCGACGGAAGCACTTTAGGGCAGGGGAGGGGGCAGCCCCGGGAAAAGGGTATTTACTGGCACTAGCAGTTCCGCCATGACTTGCCGAAGCATGCATTCTCGAAGAACGAAGGCCCGAGATGGGGGAGTTTGAGAGGAGGGGCTCCCGCCCCATCGGGAGGGGGCACCTCCTTCCAAACTCCCCATTAAATTTGGAAAGTTCACAGAATGGATTTGGGGTGTATTTGAGCTTTACTTCAAGAATAAATCATTGAAAAAAACTGAGTGACGAACCTGGGAAGGGCATTGTCTGCCGCCTCTCGCCCCCGTGTGGTCTGAAGGCAGGGAGGGCAGCTATCCCTTCTGCCCCCGTGCTCCGGCATCCCTGGGTCCGGTCACCCTTTTAGAATCCATCCTGGATTTACGTGGTAATCTTTGGTATCGCCTGAATTACGCAGGCCTCGTGAACACGAATTTTTAACACTGGGGCGGACATTCTGACGTCAGTGGCGTAGATAGCTTTTCGCTGGCGGAGGGGCAAGCCCAAAATTTCCCGACAGACCGAAAATTTTCCGACAGTGTAACAACAACAAAAACCCAAACAATAGAAAGAATCTGTTGTTTACTGCAAATGTACTGAAAATAGGTCTTTTTTACCCAAAATTTACCCAAAATGGCATATTTTTTATCCCCAAAGCCAGCATTTTAATGTTATTAGGCATAAATTCGCCTAAAAATGGTCCCAAAAAATTTCCGACAAAACTTGAAGTAAAGCTAAAATACACCTCAAATCCGTTCTGGAAGCTTTCAAAATGCGATGGGGGAGTTTGAGAATTTTGGGAAGAGGTAACCCCCCCCCCCCCCCCGATGGAAGGGGGCACCTCTCAAACTCCTCGTCTCGGGCCTTCGGCCTTCGAGACTGGCATGCTTCGCCATGTCATAGCGGGGCTGCCAGTGCGAGTAAATTCCCTTTTCCCGGGGTCTGATCCCCCTGCCCTGCAGTGCGTCCGGTGTCTCTGGCCGAACCTGGAATAATTGTGATTATTTCTTCATAGGGCTGCACGATATTCAAAACTGAATACCGGTTTCGGCATTAAAAAAATACCGCGGTATACCGGTATATCGAAAACTGTTCAGAAAAATTAACATAAGTACCACAATCGAGGCTTGAGGCAACACAGTCGGAACGAATTAGCATGCCTTGATGACGCGGTTCGAAAAACCTTTACCCAAGGCAGACGATATCAAAATTTATTAATTTAAAAAATAGTTAATCGGATTTTCCAAAAAAATTTCCACAAAACAATATCATGTGACCCCTCAGTGGAACGAGCTCATCGAGCTCGTTCCAATGAGGGGGTCACATGATATAGTTTTGCTGAAATTTTTGAAGATTATTTTTTCAACTGCTGAAATTGTATATTACGTGAGCACACGCAGACGATTCCTTGGGTAACGAGATAATATTATTCATTCGTGGCTACAGTTGAAAAACTCAAGACATCTTGAAAATTAAATTGTGTGTAAATAAATAATGACGAGAAACCGATATTTTTGTAACTACACCGGTATTCAATCGATATTGGTTTGAATACTGGTATATATCGGTTTATCGATACACCTTGCAGCCCCATTTCTTCAATTTTCGCGGCGTTTTCTATCATAAAAATGGTAAAACAGAATACAAGAAAATCTCACACAAAAAGCTATATCCAATCCCGGAGTAGCTCCATATGAATTATAGTTTTTTTTCCTTCTCGAAGCCATCGTTATTATAATTGTTTGGGAAAGACCGGCAGCGAGGTGGCTCACTGAGTCGAGCATGGGTCCGAAAGATCAGCTCATTGAGCTCTTTCCAATGGGGGGGGGGGGGGGGGTTCATGTGTTATGTTTTGACGCCAAAAAATGAAAAAAAATTAGTTATTCAAGAATTTTGTTTGCATGTGACCTCTGCCTTTTGTGTTAGGTAAAGGGTTAAATATACTTGGTAGGCTATTCTGGCGGTCCAGAGGCTAACTGAGGAATCGAAATGACTTATTGAGAAATTCGTTCAATCGGCAGCCATCTCGGACATTCTCTTGAATAAAAACATTTTCCCAAAGTAGATTTTAGCGGATTTTGGATATGTTATACTGTGATTATTTCTGCTTCGAATGACACCAACACCAGCTTGTTACCAATTTGTTACGGGTCGATACCTTTAATGGCCAGACTATAATGTCCGATATCGGGTACACTGGCGATCCCAGAATTTCGACTCAAGCAAAGTAGGTCTTAAACAGTGGTTGAAAATTCTTACAAACCTGACTGTCAGTCTGTCACTATGACACCATCCCTGTGATATTCTACCTGTGCCTGTGGTAATAGAGTGAAATGTGCATTTTAGTTACAACAGTGACTGTTGACATATTAATGGGTCATTTTGTCGGAAATTTCGACAACGTTGTGTCAAAATCCAGAGCGCCATTACATATATCCCGTATAATACTTTCTCAAGAATGAAAATTGCTACACGCATGCATGCGTTTACCAGGTAATAAAAATCATCATCAGCAAATTTCATTAATTTAATTTTTTAGGATTATTCCTATAATTCGTTTTTGAAACAGGATGGGGGGGGGGGGGGGGGGGGGGCACCAAAAATTTGCAAGACGTGACGTGTGGGTGGGTGGGTCTCTTGAGTGCGCCAAAAATGTGCATTTCCAACTTGTGCAATTTTTTGAATTTTTTAAAAATATATCAATATATCTGCTAATATATACCACCATCATTTGTGTTTCAAACCTTAAAGATGATGTTGTACATCACACTCTTAACATAAATACAACATCAGGAAGCTTTATATGTGAGAATATTGGGCTTAAACTGGGAAAATGTCTCACGTTAGTAGGGGGTGGGTGTCTTGTTCGAAATGTAGAAAATGTGCAGACAATATAATTGGAAAAATTAAAATGAAAATTTGTTCCCGTTTATGTACACCTGCTCTGGTCAAGCCTGATAATGAACAGCTTGTGATTTGTAGATTGGGGCCCACAACAGCCCACGGAGGTTTAAATTGGTGGTACCAGTTTACCCCTTTACCTAACATGAAATAACTATTTTTTTTCATTTTTTGTCTCAAAAACATAGGTTATGACCCCTCATTGGAACGAGCTCGACGAGCTCGTTCCAATGAGGGGTCATAACCTATGTTTTTGGGACAAAAACTGAAAAAATAAAAATTAATTGGCGATTTTTGAGAATAGCGCTGGCCGGTTTTGGCCGTTACGTTGGGTAAAGGGTTAAGAACATTATGAAAACCCCCTAAAGACAGCTACGCCTACTAAGTTTATAAGTTTATTTCGGATTTTAATGGGAGAGTGGGGGTGGGTGTCTGAGAACGGTAGCAGAAAATTTGCACGTAGTGGGTGGGTGGGTGTAAAAAGGAGCCGAATAAAAAATAGGACGTCACGTCTTGCAAATTTTCAGTGCCCCCCCCCCCCTCCCCCTTGTTTGAAATCTAATATTAGTGCATCCGTGGAAATATTGCCCACCAGTGGAAAATGACCAGTTCACACGGCAGTATGTGGTATAAAATTACATTCTTAAGTACAGCGTCCTTCGTTCTTGGACTGACGACGGTTGGTATTCGATTTTTTAATCATTACGACTCGATTTGATAACATACACTGAGTCAAAAAAGAAAGTATAATAAACTTTGAGGAGCAATTTGTTTTAGTATTATCAACTTTAATCACAAACAGATTACTGTAAATTCATATTTCGAATCTAGTTGTATGAATTTGCATAATTTCATGTTCTTACTGTTGCTAGCGTCACGCTAGGACATCGCAATTCAGACATGGGGTGAAATGAAAAGTTCACATATGCAGTCAATAGCGTGTATGTCCACCGTTTGCATCTTGAATGGCAAGCCATCGACGGCGCATGGACCTGATAAGTCTCTGGGTGTCACCTTGTGGTATTGCGTTCCACTCCTGCCTTAGAACATTACGTAAATCGCCTAACGCCTGAAGATCATGAAGTCGTACCCAACGGTTCAATTGGTCCCAAAGATGCTCGATTGGCGACAAATCTGGCGAAAGTGGGGCCAGGGAAGAAGTTCGATGCTCTGCTCCTCAAGAAAGTCACGACAGATACGCGCCACGTGACATCGGGCATTGTCTTGCTGGAATAACTGCAATCCGACGTTAACGTTGAACAACGAGACAACAACAGCGTTAAGAATTTCGTCCCTATATCGCAGTCCATTTAGATTACCATCGATGAAGATCAACTGCGTTCGATGGTGCAAGGAAATGCCTGCCCAAACCATTACACTACCCCCGCCGAAAGGGTCACATTCCCGCACGCAAGCATCAGAAAACCCTTCTCCTCGTCTGCGATACACTCTTGCCCTACCGTCAGCGCGCCGTAGACAAAATCGCGATTCATCACTAATAAGAACTGTGCTCCAACGCTGCTGAGTCCAACGAACACGCTGACGTACCCATTCCATTCTGACGATACGATGACGTTGGGTAAGGATTGGTTCGTGGTATGGACGCCTACTTCGGATGCCGTGTTCAGCGAGTCTGCTGCGGACAGGTTGTGCACTGATTCTATTGTTAGTTCTACCAGGAGTAATTGCTGTCGTCCCCGTCGCCGGAAGGAAGCGATCCCGCAAGTGACACGTCCTGATGTGTCGGTCTTGTGCAGGGGTCGTAACACTTGGTCGACCTGAACGCGGTCGGTCGGCAGTAGATCCAGTGCTTCTGTACCTTCCAATGAGACGGTGAATAGTAGCCACAGTGACTCCGAACTTAGCAGCGAGCTCATCTGGAGGTATCCCAGCCTCATGCATACCAATGGTACGCAACCTCTGATTTTCGGTTAACCTTGGCATTTTTTAAAATGTCGGAAGACAAAAAACTAGCGTGTTTTCTCAAAAACCCAAGCTCTCTAGCACAACATAACACAAAGAAAATCGTCGTTCACCCATTCAATTTGACTTTCTCGGGTATCACGTGCTATTTTGAAATCCGTAGCAAAATTGTATACGGTTGGGTGGACAAGAACAACATGTCATTAACTCTTTGCGCGACTTCTTGTCCACAAACATGCAACATTAGAACTATTATATTTCATCATTTATGCTATTTTTTCACATTTGTTTCTACATAACTTTCCCTTTTCACTCAGTATACTCTCAACTTTTTTCTTAGGGATAACGACCTGAGACTCCCCTTCCACTAACTCACCGCAGGCGGGGTGGGTCGGTGGTGGGGACCCCAGAGTGTTCTCCCCTTGGAAAATGTGAATGACAATCAATATGACATGACAGTCAACATCGGCTTATACAGAGCACATCACACAAAGCGACGCGATGACCTTTGACAACTTTGTCTTTGTCGGTGTAATGACGGCACAACTACGTACACGACGGCAGGAGTTTCCACTGGCATGATCGCAATTTTGACAACTCAATTCAATAGCATAACAATGAAAACCAACGCACGCTCTGAAACAAAGAATTCCGCATACCAACCGGAAGTAAATCATATTAGTCTCAACAGCACAGAAGAATCTATGGCATCAGGTGGGTACAGTCGATTTATCGATAGAGTCCATACAGTTACCTTGTGCAGCATACAATCGGTTTCTCAGTTTAGTGTACACAATCAGTCTAAGCAAGTGTTGTCGGAATGTCTGACTTGCTCAATGGCATAACAACGAAAATCAACGTACGCTCTGAAACAAAGAATTCCGCATACCAACGGGAAGTACTTCGTATTGGTCTCCAGAGCGCAGAAGAGTTACGATATAAGCTATTTATCATATGACTCGTCCGTTTTGTTCACTTTAAAACATTTGATATTTTGTTTTCATTTTAATCAGTGATAAATAAAGCCTTCCGTCAATTTCATTGGTCAGTTTCAAAACTAGACAATTTGATTGGCTGAACAAAATTCAACTGGGCCACATTTTCATAATTTGCATAATTAGAGTTGGGAGCTTTCATTGGTCAATTTCAAAACTGGACAATTTGATTGGCTAAACATAATACAACTGGGTCACATTTGCATAATTTCAGTAGGGAGAATTTACGTTATCTGTCCTATTTAGGGTGGGTTATATTGTATTATTTTTTTACCTACAAGAAAAATGCCATTCATTTTATATTTTCACTTTTTGCTTCCAAAACATAGGTTATGACCCCTCATTGGAACGAGCGCGACGAGCTCGTTCCAATGAGGGGTCATAACCTATGTTTTGGAAGCAAAAATTGAAAATTTTTAGTTATACGAGGATGTTTTTTCCAAGTGCCGTCTGCAACTCAAGTTAGGTGATGGGTTAAAAGGGTCATACTAAGTGGCTAATTTGTGCGTGTGTGTGTCATATGATAAATAGAATATGAAATGAGTGTTTTTCTCATATAATATTTATGAAACTCGTCCGAATTTTCCGTTTGGGCTCGCCAGAGGCTCGCCAAAACGCATAATTCTTAGACTCGTTTCATAAATGTGAAATGAGAAAAACACTCATTCCATATCCTCTATTTATTCCATTCCTGAGACTTGTATGTGTAAGTTGTCGTTCAGTCTGAACACTCAGACTCTTCGACGGCTAGGGAACAATGGAATTTTTCTCTCTGTAAAAGTTTCATTTATATTTTGTTCACATGCGGCCAATAGCCTCGTCATCGAACCTATGTTCGTCATCCATCTTTGAAAACGTTGGCAGACCGCCGTCTCATGTTATGCAGTGCTGGAAATGAACAAAATTGACGGGTGCAGTTTTAAGCTTCCGTGAATTCAGAGACGGGAGTAAATTGCACCTGTAAAATGTTAGTACATGAATTTTCGAGGGAATACTGTCACCAAACACCAGAAACCTTAACCCTTTGAACTCTGGTGGTATCGTCCATGCCAGTTCAATGGCAGCAATTAGAAGAGTCCATATTCATTATTTGGGGTAGACCAATAAATATTTTCTACGTGCAGCCTTGGGGCTGCACGTTGAAAATACTGATTGCTCTACCCCACACATTTACTGAACAGCCATCCTATTTAATGACATTATGGCGTATCATGTTCCTGGCCAGAAAAGCGTCCGATCGGGTTCAGGGGGCTAAATGTATAAGGAATTGCTGAATTATGACAGTAACTTGCCACTGGCTGCAGAGTGGCTGCAGAGTGCTGCTTTCTCAAAACAACACACATTTATATGCTCTCACAGTACATTAGTGCTCCACAATATTTTTCAGAGTGCATTTTTTAGCTCCCGTAAAATAGAAAGCACGGGTGCTTACGGGAGCAATTGCACGCGCACCCGTCTCATTTCCAGGACTGATGTTATGCAAGTAAAAATGTTGCTAATTCAGTTTATAGAAAAGTAATCGGTAAGGTATATTCCTATTGTGGGTTGTTAGAGACCTGAAATGCATATGCGGTGTCTGTAAATCCTTTATTGAAGGAGAGTTGATAATGATTCATAGTGAATGGATGTTTCTCTTGGTTTTTGTTAAGTGACCTTGTCGGTGACCTGTCGTACAAACAACCAACACACGATTTCCCATTCATCCATTTTCATACTCTCTTTTTCTGAGACGACATGGGATGTGAGGTAGGTACGTTCAAAATTGTATTAATTTTTATTGGGAGTTTTTAAAACAACATTCGCGCACTGTTCAGCTTTCGAATTCAAACCCTTCCTTCAGTTTGCATTGACATATGGAATAACACAATGTCAGCAATTTATCATATTTTTTCATGTGTTAATGGCATCAAAAACATCTTCCAAACGACAGATCTTTAAATGTTCATTGTATTGTTCTGTGAGGTATTAGGGTTACTTTACAGTGGCAACACATTTTGTGTTATCCTCACCAAACTTGCCATGTGGGCTGGGTATGATGAGAGGAAGAATCCTATTTATTATGGGATCATTGTGGCAAAGGTCAAGGCCACAGTAATCTTTGACTTACAAATTTTCCCTGTTTCCGCTCTCAAATTAAAGTTCTGCTAACCTGATTGAAATCAAACTTGACATGTGAATTGGATACGATGAGAGGAAGAACCCTACTTACTTTGGGGTCATTGTGCTGAATGTCAAGGTCACAGTGATCTTTAAGTTGCAATATTTCCTGATTTGTGCTCTGGTTGCTGTATCAGGGCGTTTTCCGAGGGGGGGGGGGGGGATTAGCTACCCCTCGCGGCCAGGTCTAGTTGCAATTGTTTGACCTTTTACCCAAAGGTGGTTTTAGACGAGCAATATTTCCTGCAATTTCTTGCGTGCAATTTATTTCAACCACATATTGCATGAAATATTGCTCATGAAAAATGGATATATTGCATCAATTTACTGATGCAATTTACTGAAACAATTTATAACCTGTCTCTATTTTCTGCAGGTTCATAATAATATTGCACTGAAACTTTTCTTCGTACTGCACTCGATGACTTAATTTGTGGTATAATAGAACAAAAATATTTGCGCAAGATGTTGATGCAATATATTGGTGCAATTTATTGACCGTGTAAAACCACCTTAACAGGACGGCAACAATCGATCAGCAATATTCACAAAAAATGGCATTCAAATTTTATTATTTTTTTCACAAAAACATAGTTTGGCCTCCAATTGGGACAAGCTCGTTGGGATCATTCCAATGAACGGTCGAAAGCGCTATGTTTTCAATGAAAAAAATGTATTTTAGTTAAGGCAAAACATTTTTACGTGCACCATCTGCTATTCGTGTTGCGAATGGGTTGCATGCAACTAGCGGAGATTCCTGCCAGAGCAGGAATTCTCTTGCCACTGAAATAAGTATAATTTGGGGACATTTAATCAAATGCCCCCCCCCCCCCTGTAAATTGCATGGATTTTCGCACCAATGATTTCTCGAGTCAAATTCAGATGAATTTTTCATCAGAACTAGTCATAGCTGCTTCAGAGAAGCCATGATTAGATTTAATGATTCATTTTATTTATTAGGGTTTAACGGCACTTTCGACAGCCAGGGTCACCTCGTGTCAGACAGTGCCCTCATGTGGGCAATCGTGATGAAGTACCTTGCCCAAGGACACAACGCATTTACCCCTGGCGGGGATCGAACCATAGACCTTTCGGTTTGAAGGTGAATGCCCTAACCTTTGAGCCACCGCGCTCCCACTAGATTTATTGAAAACTATCTTGAAAATATCCAGCGGGTTAATCCTTTACCCAAAGTAACGGTAAAAACCAGCCAGCGGTATTCACAAAAATCGCCAATTAATTTTCATTATTTTTTCATTTTTTGTCTCAAAAACATAGGTTATGACCCCTCATCGGAACGGGCTCGTCGAGCTCGTTCCAATGAGGGGTCATAACCTATATTTTTGAGACAAAAAATGAAAAAATTAGTTATTCAAGAATTTTGTTTGCAGGTGTCGTCTGCTTTTCATGTTAGGTAAAGGGTAAAGAGTTGAGGTGAACATTATATTGACTGGAGAAGCTACTGTCAGCACATAGTGCATAAAGGAGAAAAAATTCAGATGAAGGCCACAGCTATAATAAGTTCATCTGATTGAACATTACTTGGAAATGTCAATTAACCATCGACAAGCTCGTTTCTATAGGGAGCATAACCCATATTTTAAAGGCGAAAAATGGAAGAAAAAACGAATCCAGTTTGAAATGCGAATCATCGATATAGCGCTGGCCGAATTTGGCCGATTCGTTGGGTAAAGGGGGAAAAGCGTTCCATTTTTGGTTAATCAAAAGATCGTATTTACGAGTTAGAGGGATAACGTCCCTCAGACTCCCTCGTCAAACATTCTGTCGACAAGTTTCGAAAGAGTCGAAAATGGCCGACATTTACCGATTGGAATCGAGGAGATAGCGTCTTTTCGGCTTCCATTTTTCAAAATTTTCCCCATGTTTCGATGAAGATACACCCTCACTTATTTATTTATTATTTATTGGTGTTTAATGTCACATATTTCTGCACAATGGCTAATCATGACCTCGACAGTTTTACGGGTGGGGGAAGCCGGAGTACCCGTAGAGAACCACCGAGCAACGGTGAGCAACTGCCAGCTCCCCAACATACGAACTCCACACAAGCAGGGTTAACATTGGTTGAAGGCAGTGCACCATCGACGCGCAGTATGACTTAGTACACAACGTCACCGTGCCCCCACGTGGGCAATGGCGGTGAAGTGTCTTGCCCAAGGACACAACGCGGTTGCCGCAGGTGGCATTCGAACCGAGGACCTCTCGGCTTGCAGCCTGCACCTCTACCAACTGAGCCACCGCGCCCCCACCCTCACTTAATGGCAGCTCAAAGCTTTGAAACAGCCAACAGAAATAGACGATGCAATGTGTTGTCTAGTACCACTTGTAGGCGTTGTGGAACGAAGCGATGTTGTTAGTCGCACATTTTCTTTCTGAAATTCAATAATCTCGTCCCATCCACAGAAAAATATTTTTCATTCGGTTGTTCACAAATATATCGACGCCTGGGTGCTAGAATGTCCTATGTCTCATAGGGGACACAGGACATTCTGGCACTCAGGCGAGGGTATGTTTTTGCTTAACTGCTTCGAATATTAACCACTTCAACCGGGGGGGGGGGGGGGCACCAAAAATTAGCAAGCCGTGACGTGGGGGTGGGTGGGTCTCTTGAGTGCGCCAAAAATGTGCATTTCCAATTTGTGCAATTTTTTGAATTTTTTAAAAATATATCAATATATAAGCTTATATATACCATCATTTGTGTATCAAACCTTAAAGATGATGTTGTACATCACACTCTTAACATAAATACAACATCAGGAGGCTTTATATGTGAGAATATTGGGCTTAAACTGGGAAAATGTCACATGTTAGTAGAGGGTGGGTGTCTTGTTCGAAATGTAGAAAATGTGCAGACAATATTTTGGGAACAATTCAAATGAAAATTTGTTCCCGTATATGTGCACCTGCTCTGGCCAAGCCTATAATGAACAGCTTGTCATTTGTAGATTGGGGCCCACAGCAGCCCACAGAGGTTTAAATTGGTGGTACCAGTTTAACCCTTTGCCTAACATGAAAAGCAGACGACACTTGCCAAAAAATGCCTGAATAACTATTTTTTTTCATTTTTTGTCTCAAAAACATAGGTTATGACCCCTCATTGGAACGAGCTCGACGAGCTCGTTCCAATGAGGGGTCTTAACCTATGTTTTTGAGACAAAAAATGAAAAAATAATAAAAATTAATTGGCGATTTTTGAGAAAAGCGCTGACCGGTTTTGGCCGTTACGTTGGGTAAAGGGTTAAGAACATTATGAACCCCCCCCCCCCCCCCCTAAAGACAGCTGTACCTACTAAGTTTATAAGTTTATTTTGGATTTTAATGGGAGAGTGGGGGTGGGGTGGGTGTCTGAGGACGGTAGTAGAAAATTTGCACGTAGGGGTGGGTGGGTGTAAAAAGGAGCCGAATAAAAAATAGGACGTCACGTCTTGCAAATTTTTAGTGCCCCCCCCCCCCCCCCACCCCTCCTTGCTTCAACGCTGAGATTCTGAGTGTTGACTGACGCAAGCAACACTGATTTTAGAGATTGTGCGAATTAATTTTATATTTGTAAGCAGGTGCGGTAGAAATTTAATCAACAGCCCTAAGAGGCTGTTGGATTAAATTAGTACTGCCCCACTTAACATAACTGTTGGTTGTCTATAATATTGTTTGCTAATCGACAAACGAACTTTTTGTTTACACAAAAATGTTATGCGTCCAGCTTTGAAAGCGAAAGGGTTATGAACAAGAGAATGAGAAAATTGTTTGACGTGAAGTTTGTTTAGTGGAAGCGCACTGGTGAAGGCAATTCACTTTTTTTTTAGTTTTACATACAAAAAACTCGGAAACTGTCGAAAAGGTAAGATTATTTCCTATACATTGGCGGGGAGGCACATTGTATAACATCTAGGGTCCTGCGAATATTCGAGATTCGATTCGATATCGATACCATACGTATGCTTCGAGATTGATCCCGAATCAGTCTCAGGATTCGATTTTTTCGAATCTCTCGTACTAACTTCAATTTGTTACATTTCCAACAAAAAGAGGATAAAACTGTCATTAGAAAATTCATTCATGTAGGCTCAATTCCTATTTATTTGAGTAACTGACAATGTTTAATTGTTAGGTAAGGTGTGAATTTGGCCCAGAACATGATCCATATTTTTGGTTTTTGAAGGCTTAACTTGTCACTATTCACGTTCTTAAGAACGTGAATAGTAACAAGTTAGGCCTTCAAAAACTAAAACTATGGACAATAGGCCTAGCTGTTTCAGCGACGGTGCTACAGAGAATATTTAGTTATTGGTGTTTACGGTGTTCACTCCGTCGCGTAAGCGTCATCACAGTGTTCCGTAACTTCCGTTTGATGCAATATGAAATAACTTGTCTTTTAGGATTCGATTCGGGATTCGATTCGATGTCGATATCAGAGACACGATTCGATTCGAGATTCGATTCGAAAAGAAATTTGTGATTCGCAGATCCCTAATAACATCCTAAGAGCCTGCTCCCCCTCCTTTCCCTTCAGTCTGATGTTTTGAAAGATCGTCAGAGATGTTGAATTGTTGAGTTGTTTTGATAACATTATTGTCCATAAACCAGCACATCCACAGTTGCTGTTTCTTTTTGTCCGTAAACCAGCACATTCTCATTCAAGGATGTTGACAATGTTGTAAATATTATGACAGATTTATGAAATATAATTTTGCTGTGATGCAGTTTTTGTTAATAATGCAGTCTGTTTCCTTATAAAGTTTTCTGCGCTTATCGATGTTTTCTTTCTATTAAGTTAACATTTGCGAATTATACTCAGTCGTTGAATATTAGTGCCATTCAAGGGAAAAAGTCAGAAAGTTCCGCAGTTATTTCTAACGTTATTTGCATAATGCAAAACAATTAAGCATTTTTCCCTTACGTCCTTAGATTAAATTTACATTAACCTTTAGAATGCTGGTGATATATTCCATGTCAGTTCAATGGCAGCAATTGGAAGAGTCCATATTTATTATTTAGGGTTAGACCAATTAATATTTTCAACGTGCACGTTGAAAATATTGATTGGTCTAGACTACACAGTTATCTTGTAGCCATCTTACTTAATAACATTATGACGTGTTTGTGGCCCGGTCTGAAAAACGGCCTCTGGGATTCAAAGGGTTAATAACTGACGTATATTCTTCCAGGAGGTCATAAGCTATGTTTTCGAGGCAAACAATGAAACAGTTTAATTATCAAAGAAATTGTTTTGGCTAGTGTTGTCTGCTATTCGTATTGGGCAAATGGGGAAACTGTTTTCGTACACAGCTGCAGATGACGGTATTTCTACATTATTGTTGGCTGCCTGCGCACTCAGCAGATCCAGATCTCCCTGTTTATGCACGACTGGTACAACAACATGCTACCCGAAAGCTTTGTGAACACTTTTAGAATTTACCAAAACCCCTCAGGAATGGACACAAGACAGTCGGGTAAATTACATACATTAAAACCAAGAACTCAGTTCTCCGCAAACGTTCCAATTCATACTTTCCCTAGGATGTGGAATTCATTAGAACCGTCGATTCAAAACTCTTGCAGATCATCATTCAAAAATTCTCTAACGGAGCAATTCTTGAATTCGTACTCTTTTCGCGTCAGGTGTAATAATCCAGTTTGCCCCGACTGTAGGTCATAGCTCTGTAATCTCATCCTTATCTATTAACTACCACTAAATTGTTTCATTTTCTAAAAACAATGAAAATTTATTTTTATTTATATGGAAAGAACCATTTAAAAAATTAATCCATTCATTTTTCTCTTCATTAACAAAGCCGTTGTCAGGATTGTCTCACATTTTACATCTTTGTTTTTATTGGGAATGGCAGGAAGACAGCCCTAATGGCTATGTCATCTCCCTGTAGTGCAACCTTGTATTTGAAATAATTGTATGTTGTTGTATTTAGTTTGTATTTGTATACATGTTGTATTACAAAATAAATTCATTCATTCATTCACTCCGCACAAGTAGGATTAGTATGGGTTGAAGGCAAATGCACCATCAACGTGCAGTACGCCTTAGAACACATCGCTAGCTATCGTGCTACACTTGAGATTAAGTGCCTTGCCCAAGGACACAACGCAGCCATCACTGGTCGAAATCGAACCGTGGACCTTTCGGTTTGAATTTCAATGCTCTAACCACTGAGCCATTGTGCTCCCTTGAAACTCTTATAAAAACATACCATGGTATATCACAAAATTCAGGGACAATTCTATGCTGTACCATGGCACTCTTTTTAGGGAACTTTTAGTTAAAATACCCTTGATGTGGATTATTAATGAATCGGGTTAGGAATTATGGATTCTTTTCGTTCTACTGCTGACCATACTGATCAGCCCTTCATCCGTTTTTAGGTTCCGCTCCACAGTTTCGTACTTCTGCACAGGGGAGAATTTTGAAATAAAAGGCCTATACTGAATCTGACCCCACATAAATTAGGTCTGTATTTTTAGTATTAGGTATTTGAAAGCATGAGACTACTTGTTGGCAAGTAGGCTTTAATGTTTTGGTCATTGGATGGATGCCTGATGCATAGTGTCATGACAGCATGGGATTTCTGTGAAACAGTGGCTCAGAAAATGAGGCCAACTTTTCAGACGTCATTTTTACACGGGATTGTTTACAGGTGTGTAGCCAAAAAATGAGACGGAAACATAGAATTTTTTTTCTCTCTTTTGTAATTGGAGTTGATGTGTTCCAGGCCTGGGTAGGTGTTGAAGCTGGGAAAATTCTGCTTTTGTGGCTGCCAAGTGCCTGAAAATGGCTGGTTTTGGCAATTTTTCATTCAAATTTTAGGGTCGGGGCTTCATGTTGTACTGGAAGTTATGCCACCCACAATTAAATGTATCAGTTTTATCTTATCAGGCTGTATTCACTAGGTTGGTCCTCGGTTCGAATCCCACCTGCGGCAACCGCGTTGTGTCCTTGTGCAAGGCACTTCACCCCGATTGTCTACATGGGGGCACGATGACGCTGTGTACTGAGGCGTACTGCACGTCGATGGTGCGCATGTCTTCAACCGATCTAACCCTGCCTGTGCTGCGGTGCAGAGTTCAGCTTTACGATGTTGGAGAGCTGACAGCTGCTCGTCGTTGCTCGGTGGTTCTCTCCGGGTACTCCGGCTTCCTCCACCCGTAAAACTGTCACGGTCACGATTAGCCATTGTGCATAAGTATGTGACCTCAAACACCAATAAATAAATAAATAATTCACTAGGTTCAGCCAATTTAGAAAATGTATACATGTCAGGGGTAATGTAAATGAGTTTGGCTTCATTGGCAGTGGAATAGAACACATGGCACGCCATTTTTGAAAATGCCTTGAAAAGTGTGGAGCGGAACCTTAAAGGGACTGAATCAATCCGATCAGTGCTAAATAAAATTAGAGACATTTCGCACAATGAAGGGCGACTAATGAGAATTACGAATGGGGTACTTCGTCACTGGAATTTGTGTTCTTCCTATCAGCTGTCGTTTTCCCTTATCCGTAGTTACGATTACGATTTCTCATTAAAACACGCAGATAGATCGCATTGCGAAAAGTTTGAGAGCGTTTCTCCGCCACTTAATGTGGGGTTCACTCTAAGGGAGTATGTCCTTAAATTGTAATCGCCATGTGGCCTGGATTTCCATCTCTTACTGGGCAATCAAATCATTCGTCGCCGCGCAACACGAGAAAATTGCGAAACGCAAACGAAACGAAGAGGTTTTTTGACCGCCCGACGAATTGGCGTCTACTATTAACCGTTCGTAATTTTTATCAATCGTCGTTCATTGTGCGAAATGTGTCTATTTTCTGAATCGTTTTTATTCTGCAGTACGTCTGATTATGCTTCGTCTAAACATCAACTCTCAGTGTGTTTTTTTCTGTGCACTAACACCATCGCCCTGAGAATAGAGTTCCGGTGTAACAGGAATGGAAGTTCGTAGGAAAATTAGTCCCTCTGGACTGCTATTCCTAGAAATGTTAGACCTAGGACTATAATTTCGCGGAATAATAGTCCAGAGGGACTAACGTTCCTACGGACTTCCATTCCTTTTACACCGGTCCTAATTCTCTGTCCGCTTTCCTCCACCCAACAACGAAGACTACCGCGTGTCGAAAAGGTAATGCGAGAATATACAGTCTCTACACTCTAAAATAAGTTGGGTTAAAAATCAACCCAAATCGCCTGGGTTGAGTGAATATGAACCCAATTCAACCCAGGCGATTTGAGTTGATTTTTAACCCAACTGATTTTACAGTGTAGATAATCCCATTTTGGTTTGTTTTGTCTGTATTGGGACTTGATTGTTGCAATATATTTCACTGATGAAATTCCAATCGAGTGTTCTTAGTGTGTCACTTCCTGATCAAGAAACCATCGTTTCTGTGATCAAGGTCCTGTATTATCTCGTTTTTTTTTATAATTTAACCACCTATAGATTCCAACCACTATCGAGCACCAAAAGTTGCTCATTAAATATCTCACTTATTTTATCCACTCAGTTTGTATATTATATTATAGATTACGTCATACTGTTAACCAATATCTTGCATAAGCATTTTTTGGAAGATTTGAAGAATGTTTGTGGTTTGTTTGGGTTTAACCCTTTACCCAACGCAGACAATATCAAAATTTATTTTTTATTACTATTTTTTAAATTTTCTAAAAATATTCAACAAAACCATATCATCTGACCCCTCACTGGAACGAGCTTGATGAGCTCGTTCCAATGAGGGGTCACATGATATGGTTTTGTTGAAATATTTTGAAAAATGGATTTTTATTTTTCACCTGCTCAATTTGCAAATTACGGATGAGGGCGATTCGTTAGGTAAAGGGTTAATTACACTTTCAACGGCCAGGATCTTATCGTGTCGGACAGCTTTACGGATGGAGATAACCGGGAGTACCCTGAGGGGAGAACGAACTGTCAGAACGAATAACTATCAGACTCGGCACCAGCAGGGTCAGCAGTGATTGAAGTCGAATGTACCATCGAGCTCACACTTGGGGAATGGGGATGAGGTGTCTTGCCCAAAGACATAACGCCGATCACGAGATTCAGGCTCGAACCGTCGCCCTTTCAATCTCAACTTCAACCCTTTACCCAACGTAACGGCCAAAACCTGGCAGCGCTATTCACAAAAATCACCAGTTAATTTTCATTATTTTTTCATTTTTTGTCTCAAAAACATAGGTTATGACCCCTCATTGGAACGAGCTCGTTCCAACGAGGGGTCATAACCTATGTCTTTGAGACAAAAATGAAAAAATTAGTTATTCAGGAATTTGTGTCGTCTGCTTTTCATGTTAGGTAAAGAGTTAATGTGCTAACCGCTGAGTAGGGTCCTGCGAATCACACATTTTCGATTCGAATCGAATCTTGAATAGAATAGGGTCTATCATCTGAAATAGATTCGAACCTCGAATCGTATCCTGGCCATCATGAAGATAACCGATACGAGTAAGTGTGTGTGGAGGGTGGGGAGTGGGAGGGGGGGGGGTGTAAACCTGATTGTCCGACTGTGACCGCTCAAGTCTCGACTTATAAAATACTCCAGCTACATCATCTAGCTCGAAGGCATACCCAAATAAATAAATAAGCACTGCACAGGACTAACCGTTAGCAGCAGCAGCAGCTCATCGTCAACATTGTTTGGAGACATTAACTTTGTTTTCAGCAGTAGTTGAGATTAGTGAGACTGGAATTAGCAGTCTATTTATGTTAAAAAAGATAAAATTACACTCTCTCTTTATTTTCAGCATTATTATTTGCGAACAGTTCCATCTGAACTGTACTTTTTGTGAGACGACGACAATGACTGATGCCAAGCTATATTCCCGTGTAAAGATTCGAAACGAAACAAATCGGGCAGCCGATTTCGAATCGAATCGAATCGAATATCAACTTAAGATTCGAAATCGAATCGAATCTCGAAGCTTCGAAAGGCCTTATCGCTGAGCTACCCCTATATATTGTATTTTAACCCATGTACTGTGAAAAAAAATATCTTACACAACTACTCTCGTGTTTCGAATAGAAGTGCGGTACGCAATATAAGTGCGGGGTAGAAAATAGAGCTGTAGGTTTTTAAATTTCTTGTTCGGTTTCGGTTTTGGTTTTTCAGGTGGAGTAAAACCTCGGTTCGGTTCGGTTTTCGGTTTGTTCATGAGGCCAAGTAAAATTCAATAAAACTCATTCTTATGTCCGGAGTCATAACTGGATGGCAGTGAAATTGAGTGAAACTCAATGAATGCCCGAAATAAGCTATAATACATGAAGAATCAGGAAGGCCAATATAATAATTACCTAAATATACAGAACTATTATTGTGCTTAGCCATTTTTAGAGGTCTGACACCTACACGCAACTTGAGGAAAGCTGCAAACACAACTAAACTGAAATGTCGGAAATTCACAGAATGTCGCCTTCCCAGAGTAGTGAGAGTACCCAGACACTGCCATTGGCAGTGTCCGGGTACTCTCACTACTCTGGAATGGCTACATTCTGTGAATTTCTGCAGCAAGAGAGTATTTAATAAAAAACGAAAAACCTTAGATTACGGGATGTCGACGGTTTCGGTTTTTAAAAAAAACTAAAAACCTCGGTTCGGTTTCGGTTAACCTACAGCTCTAGTAGAAAAAAATGGCCATAATTAATAAAAGTGCAGACTGGAATATAAGTGCAGGGTAGGAAATCCCATCGGAGCATGCGACATATACATTAGAAGTCAAAATAAGTTGTAAGATAATGGTTAGATGACCACTATAGGCAATGTCACAGTATGTGTCCTGCGTTTCCTACAATGTTAACACCTGGTTCTCACTGTTCTTGCATTATTTTTTTGGAAAGCCCACATAGAACCTGGTTCTATCAATGTAGGAAAAGTGGGACACATGTTTACAGTCAATATGGTGCCAAGCGGTGATCCTGCAACTTACTTTGAATTGTACGGTTTTTAGATTCCTTACGCCTGAGGCCAAAATAAACATACATGTACAGTTTATTATAGAGGTACCGGTAAGTAAATGCATGCGATAATTTATTTGCTGCAGTCAAAATGCACAATTTTTCCCTCGGATGTGTTCCACTCTGTCGAAAATTAAATAGAAGTGCAGACTGGAATAAGCATGGTGCAGGATGGAAAATTTTCGGGACAATAATAAACATGCGTGCATGTTTATTCCAAACACAAGCGTATCTTCTTGGAAGATTCACATGTGCTAGCCCAAATCATTACTTGTATTAGTACTTCTTTAGAAATATGGAGACAAATCTTAAGCCTGTGGTGCACCCATTTCATTCGATACTCCACAAGTGCAGGAGTTCTTAAAGTTCTGATAAGACACTTTAAATTCCTTGTTTTCGCGTTGTTCTAAACTGTATATATCTTTTGTTACTGACCACATAGATTGTTAGTTAACAAAGAATACTTTTGAATGCTGAGAACTCCTCGGTCTTAATTGTATGTCTAATTTGGGAATATTCTCAAGGGAAAAGAATTTTGAACCTTACATACTTACTGTGAAATAACCGTTAACCCTTCATTTGAAAAAGGTACAACATGTACACTGTAAAAAATAGCGTTAAAATTACGGTAGAAGTGCTGGTAATCATTTGTCGTTATTTCTACTGCAAATTTTACAGTAATGGCTGTTATTGCCTAAAGTTTCATAATGAATAAATTCATAGAGGGGATGCTCATATACAATGGGGAAGCATATGTTTTTAAATAAACACATTAAACTAAACAATCAGAGGCGGCAGAGCCGGGGGTGGGGGTGGTCACAGGGGCACTTGTCCCTCCACTTTTTTCACAGATATGTTTCTAGTGTCCAACCGATTACCAAAAATGGTCGCTGACCGATTACCGGTTATTTGAGCCCACAATCGGCCGATTCTGATGCCGATTCTGATTGTAATACCGTGTACTACAAGACAAGTCGAGGCTCGAAAGAACTGCATTAAACTGAACATTTTTCAAAGTGTTAAACTTCGTTGACTGGGGTCCCAGTAAAATTACCAGTCGCGCACACTTGGGCGGTAAACGTGGCTCTTAGAGCCACGTTTACCGCCCAAGTGAGCGCGACTGGCAATTTTACTGCGACCTGAGTCAATGGAGTGCATCCTTCACTTTTCCGGGATGAACTGGCGATTGCTGCAAGTGTGCTCAGTTGTAAGCCTTACATTCGTTTAACACGTATATCCGTAAAGGAGCTTCTAGAGAGATTAGCAATACACAGTGTGGTTGTTTCTCAACTTTATTGAATGGTATCATCGACATCATTTTACATTAACCAATTGAACAATTGCAGAAGATAATAAAATGCGATTCAGAAAAATCGCAAATTGATTGGCAACAATCGGTTGAACCGATGTTCCAGGAGCCGTTGTCACCCTATTGCCCATAATCGGCCGATTGTGGTGGCCGGTTCCGATCATCGGTTGAACACTAGTGTCAATATACAGGCATCCCTGTAACATTATATTTGCAAATCCAAACAATATTTTGCCAAAGAATCCCACTTTCGATCGCGTCGGTCCGTTTCTTCTACTTCAGCTATCTTCCAACCCGAAGGCTGGTCTTCGTGTTGGAAGATGGTTGAAGTATAAGAAAAGGACAGGACAGTGACCACACAGCGACATATTCATCTAAACTATAGGCTATGGCGAGTCATGGTACAATTAGCGGTATACGATTGTAACCTTTTTCACGCTGGGTCGAACCATGGTAGCATTGTAGATTTGTGCCCCTCCACTTTTATCGGGCTTCCGCCGCCCCTGTAATCAATGCTTGATTCTGCAAATTGGCGTCGGTCGTGACTATGTCCTAGGGAACTGCGAATCGCACATTTTCGATTCGTATCGAATCTCGAATCGAACCATGTCTATTATTCGTTATCGAATTTAGCCCCAAATCGAATCACTTGCGTCTTAAATTGAAGATGGCCAATTGGAGCAAGAAGGCGCGGGGGGGGGGGGGGGTGTAAACCTGATTTTTTGTGCCTGTGACGGTCCCAAATGATAAGATATTCCAACTAAATCATCAAGGCATGCTTTCGTCGAAGGCAGGCCCTGATGCTGTAGCTGGAATATTGTCCAGTATGGGTTACAGTTCAAAAATAGAAACGAGTGTGAGAATTGCCTGTACTAGGTACTGCACAGGACTAGCCGCTGGCAACAGCTCATCGTCGAAGTTGCTTGGAAACTTTAAATTTGTTTCCAATAGTTGTAGAGACTGCCTAGACTGGAATTAGCATGGGTGGTGGCATGGGTGCAGACGCTATTTATGTTAACACAGCGGAAATTACACTCAGTCTCTATTTTCAACACTTCTTATGAACAATTTTCCATCTGAACAATGAGACGACGAATATGACTGATATCAAGCTATATTTCAGTGAAAAGATTCAAAAGAAACGAATCGGGAAGCCGATTACGAATCGAACCGAATGCCGACTTGATATTCGAATCGAAACTTTCGACAGCTAGGGTAATCTCATTCGGGAGACTCATTAATATCTTTAACCTGCAGCCAACAGGTTAAAGCTATTAACTGATAAACCCCGAAAAACAAGCCAACAGTCTTCTCGTGTAATGAGATAAAAATGGTGGTTTAATAATTATCTTCTTTGCCCCTAATATGAACTCTTAAGTCTCCAACATGTCAATTGCAGTCACACGCGTCAGCACGTGTCGGTGATATGAATGTTTTTCACACTGGCACGACTGTTGTCTGGGCCGAACTGAATAGGGACGAAATGTCATGCAGTTAAAAATGCCGCGATGAGCAATATCCTTGTTACGATCGGTCTGTGTTGATTTTGCAGGCTGTGTTCGGACTCCAAGTAAAGTTATAAATTGTCGTATTTAACAATATTATGGCAAATTACATAATCCTAAAACTCATTCCGCCGTGTTTTCTGTCTTTTGAACAAATACCACAAACTGAGATCCATACAATGAGGGAGTCTCTTTTTAACAAAAAACGCAATCGCAAGCAGCAATATCAATATAGATGATAACACGACAATAACAAATCTTGTATTGCTACAACAGTAACAATAAAACATGACGTCACAAGGGGCGAACGCACGCGCACCCGGCGGACTATTTCAGTCGTACTGGCAATCACAAGTATTTGCCTTGAAAAAACTGGTAATCCTACTGCAACGTACAAACGATGCGTCCATCTTCCCTCAACATGCATTTCATGTTGCAGGGAACTGTACGATCCAGCACGGCACATAAACAACCCACCATGCAACACCCCCCCCCCCCCCCAAAAAAAAAAAATGAATAAAATAAAATAAAATAAAATAAAATAAAAATAAATAAATAAAAAAAATTAAGATCAATCGCAATAATTGAAAGTAACCGCGATAAAACTTTGAAACGTAACGTCAATCACATTGCAGTTTGCACGCGTCTAAAATTATGAATTAAGTCACGTCGTGTGTGTTCAACCCTTTACCCAACGAATCGGCCACATACTTAACCCCGATTGCCTGTATGGGGGCACGATGACGCTGTGTGCTAAGGCGTACTGCACGTCGATGGTGCCCATGTCTTCAACCAATCTAACCCTGCCTCTGCCGCGGCGCAGAGTTCAGAGTTACGATGTTGGTGAGCTGGCAGCTGCTCGTCGTTGCTCGGTAGTTCTCTCCGGGTACTCCGGCTTCCTCCACCCGTAAAACTGTCACCGACATGATATGACCCTGGCTGTTAATGTGTCGTTAAAATCTAATAAAAAAAAAAATTTTTAAAAATCGGCCACATCCGTCCGCGTAATATACAAATTCAGCAGCTGAAAAAGTTGAATTGAAAAAATTATTTCAACAAAATCATATCTTGCGATCCCTCTTTGGAACGAGCTCGTTCTGGAGAGGGGTCACATGATATGGTTTTGTTTAAATTTTGTGAAAAATTTAATAAAATGATATTTAAAATAATAAATTCTGATATCGTAAAGGGTTGAGGAGATAGTTGCGCACTACAAAAATATAATCTCATTTCGCCAACCACGCGCCTATTCACTGTGTGACCTTATGAATAGAATTGAATTTGGTTCAAAATATATCGCCAGGCGAAAAAAAGCATACTTGAGCTGAGTTTGATTATTTTTTATTTCTATGTACAATTTCATTCATACTGAAGGAACATCCTCAAGTGCCGTTGGGTTGAAATCAGAGAAAACGGAGTCCCATTATTTTGATCTGTTTTTAACCCTTTACCCATCGTAACGGCAAAAACCGGCCAGCGCTATTCTCAAAAATCGCCAATTAATTTTCATTATATTTTCATTTTTTGTCTCAAAAACGTAGGTTATGACCCATCGTTGGAACGAGCTCGCCGAGCTCGTTCCAATGAGGGGTCATAACCTATGTTTTTGAGACAAAAAATGGAAATAATTAGTTATTCGAGAATTTTTTTTGCAAGTGTCGTCTGCTTTTCTGCTAACCTAACGACTAATTTCGAGAGTCATGGTTTGCGGTATTGTTGACTGAATAATAAATAAAAATGTTTTGTGCTCATTGTGGTTATAGGCAATTTTCATCGCGCCTTGACTCGTTTTTGGAGACGTATCGTTCTAAAAACAATCACAATGTGCACATAACACATATTTATCCACTATTTACAACAAAACGCAATCGTAAACAGAAATATCAGTAGCGATAATACTTCGGCGATAAAAGATCTTAGGCGGTTTTATGCTACCCAAATACCCACCCACAACCAATTTCGGATACCCACATTATGTTCATTTATGATGCATCTTGATATCTTCCGGTTTCGGTATGAGGACCGGCGTAACACGTATTCGGATCGGGATATTTCCGAAACCGATCTGCGAGCATCATTGCTTTTGCGGCTTCCATTTTCACCACTATTTCCACGATCGCCGCTGGATCAAATTGAGCGCGCATTTCAAATGATTTTTTTTTTCAAAATGAAAAAGCAAAAATGCTGTCGTATTTTTGCAGTATCTCGATATCAATGGGATCAACTCGTTATCATTTGTGAATAATTCTGGCAGAAATATCTTTTTAATCATGTTTTTGTCATAATCTTTGGTTACGAACAACACTTGTAATCTTTATCGAATATTTCGCATTAATGCAGCGAGAGACTATATACCTGTCACGTAGGGTATATATTGTTATCGCCATGAACGAAACCGTATTTTTAGCGTAAAAACGGGCCTTGTATCCAAGAGCTGTAGGTTAACCGAAACCGAACCGAGGTTTTTAGTCTTTTTAAAAAACCGAAACCGAAACCGTCGACATCCCGTAATCTAAGGTTTTTCCTTTTTATTAAATACTCTCTTGCTGCAGAAATTCACAGAATGTAGCCATTCCAGAGTAGTGAGTCAGACCTCGAAAAATGGCCAAGCACAATAAAAGTGATGTATATTTAGGTATTTATTATATTGGCCTTCCTGATTCTTCATGTATTATAGGTTATTTCGGGCATTCATTGAGTTTCACTCAATTTCACTACCATTCAGTTATGACTCCGGACATAAGAATGCGTTTTATTGAATTTTACTTGGCCTCATGAACAAACCGAAATCCGAACCGAACCGAGGTTTTACTCCACCTGAAAAACAAAACCAAAACCGAACAAGAAATTTAAAAACCTGCAGCTCTATTGTATCCTTATTGCAGTTAAAATACAAGTCACATGGCGTCGCGAGAAACGAACGCACGTGAGCGTGACGGTCTGTTTCAGTGGTACTGGTGATCTCAAGCAGGGATGGGTGGGCCAAGATGAGCTACCGGGGAATGCACCAATGGTGGTCCAACACCCGGAGAAAATTTGGGTTTTGCAAACTAAACGAACGCAGCTTCCTTGCATCAGAGCGATCAATGGCAGTCCACATAGATAGCATTTTTGTATCATCTTCATCGATCATTCGACAAAAGTAGCGCTATCGGATGGGGGCGAGGGGGGGGGGGGGGGCATCAGGAAGGAAGACCATAGATCGACCCAATCGGAGAAAAATTTGATTTTTGAAATTGAAGGAACGCTGTTTCCTTTCATCTGAGCGATCAATGGCATACTAGACTGCTGGTTTATCGAAATGTCCTCATGTGGACTGCCATTGACAGTCTACATAGAGAACATTTCAATATACCGGCATGCAGTCTGTGCAATCCTCAAAAATCGCCAATTAATTTTCATTATATTTTAATTTTTTTGTCTCAAAAACATAGGTTATGACCCCTCGTTGGAACGAGCTCGTCGAGCTCGTTCCAATGAGGGGTCATAACCTATGTTTTTGAGACAAAAAATGAAAAAAATTAGTTATTCGAGAATTTTGTTTGCAAATGTCGTCTGCTTTTCATGTTGGACATCATGTTAGACATAATTTCGAGAGTCATGGTTTGCGGTATTGTTCACGAAATTTCGCGTACCAATAGATGTTGGCCTGCATCAGTTTTGGGGGCCCTGGGGGGATCCAACAGGGGGCCGCCGAGAATTTTTCCAGTGGCCCATTCGGCCAGTCCGCCTCTGGTCACAAGTCGTTCTGTAACTCTGACGCCGCCACTGCTTCCAGTATCTTATTCTTTGCAAACAATGGATCCGTATGGGAGTTGAGTCCGCCTCTGGTCACAAGTCGTTCCATTCAAAAACTGATAGTGTTGGAACGAATGTTGCGTCTAGTTTCCCTCAACATATATTTCATGTTGCGGGGAACTGCACGATCCTGTAGATAAACAATCCACTATACAACACACCAATGCCGAAAAAATTTCTCAACTTCCGGCCCTCCCGAAACCCAACCCGGCTCGGCGCTGCGCACCGAGGCTGCCGCTGCGCGGCGGGCAATACCCAACTGTACCCCCTCATTTCTGTAACTCCGACGCCGCCACTGCTTCCAGTATCTTATTCTTTTCGAACAATGAATCTGTATGGGAGTTCAGTCCGCCTCTGGTTACAAGTCGTTAGTAGGTGATAATTGAGAGTTTAACAACCACTTTGTACATGTACGTGTACAAGCTACGTTTACCAACGTGGGATTCAGTGTTAAATCGCACGCTTGTTCACAAAAATGTACAATGGTCTTTGAATCCCCTGTTTTTTGTGACTCCTAGATCGCACTTTTAACGTTCAAATACTCGTGGTGAACGTTGAATGACACGCGTTTTTTTAAAAAAGGTGAAATTGTGGATTCACATTTTTTTTTTTCACTTTAAAAAATTTTGTCAACGTTCCCATCGCAGATCAGACCATCGATCCATCGTTGGTGAACGCGAGCAAAATTCTGGGCTAGAATCAAAAAAAAAAGTTTGCGGATTCTGGACCAGTGGTCCAGAATGCTCAATTATTTTGAGGCGGTGGGTTTTTCCCATTTATGACGTCATTAGGGGAATTCCCACTATGGGAATTCCCAAACTCAGCTAATCAACCAATCAGATTGCTTGATTCTCCGCCAATTAACCAATCAGATTGCTCGATTCTCATAAACTTGATCATACAGAGTTATCTCCCCTCGTCGTTGGGTGGGGGGAATACCCGGATTTTTTTTTTGGAAAAAAAAATTTGACAGACAACTGTCAAACGCTTCCATTTCTGACGTGAGCGGGGGGAATACCCGAGGAAATAAATAAAAAAAAGTGCTCGATATATATAGGAGAGAGAAAAAAAATATATAAATAATAGTTATTTAGAAAAATAAATATATCAAATCGAATAGATAATAAAAAACGTAAATCATGTGCGCTTCCCAGACTATTAGAGCGAGGATTCTTTTAAACATGCTGCTGAGAGCATACGCAATCTGTGTGAACGAAGAACTACGTTCCATCTTGTTAGAACAATGCGCCGGATGTCGGGATCATCTAGACTTCGATCACGAGAATCATTCGTGTCTGACGATGGAAAGGGAAGATATGGTCGTCATGTATTTCGAACCGGCGTTCGAACGCGTTAGATTCAACGATGTGATCACGTTTTGGAAGAGATTAGTCTTCTGTAAGAATCAAGACAAGCCTACAGTTTCGGAAGAACTGAAATTGGCACGTAAAAGTCTGACTTTAGAAGACAAGGGATGCATCAAGAAATTATTGCTGAATGAAGCATACGTCTAAGTTTTTTTTCGTTGATATAAAATAAGGGAGAATAGAAAATAAAAATAAATACACACATAAAATTTTTTATCTAATATTAGAAAGAAGAAAAATACAAAAATGAGAACCAGAAATAAATTGTATCCGACGCTAGTGGACGACGAGGATTTGAAGCCGGTCGACGTTTTGCCGATGGCACTGTCGCTAGAAAAAAGAGAAAGAGGAGAGAGGTATCGCATCGATCAAATCAATAGAATCCAAGAGTATCTAACTCGAGAGAGAGATTCTCGTCGTTCCCTCAAGAAGAAGTATTCGCGTTTCGTGAAATTCGTCAATGCGATCGACACGACACTCATCACGATTTCCATGGGTTTACACGTGGCCGGCATCGGATTGTTGTCGACCGCGGTCGGCATTCCGATCGTGTTGACTGTAGAAGGAGTGGCTCTCGCCGCCGGATTGTTTAGCACGCTCAGAAACTTTTTGAGTAGGAAATTATATCTGAAGGCGAGGAAACATGACAAGATTGGCGTCTTGGCCGACTCCAAGATCGACACGATATCTGAAATGATCTCTATGGCGTTGAAAGATGGTAGGATATCGGACAGTGAATACTTCGCGATACTGAGCGAAAAAACGAAATACGATGCCATGAAAGAAGCCGTGAGAATCAAGACTCGTCAGATCATCAAGGAAGAGATGAAGGATTCTCTCGTGGAAAAGGGGAGGAATGAGGCCAGGGAGGAATTCAGTAAGATGATAGAACTCAAGAGCAGTGATTGAAAAAAAAAATATATATATAAGAACAGAATTAATTAATTATTAAATTTATATATAAAATAAAAAACGAAATTAATTTAAATAACTCTTAAAAAATGTATTGCATAAAGTGTACGAGAGTTACCGAGACGAATAATTCTAGAGAAGTGCGAACTAAAAACGACAGACAGATGCTTCGCGGAATTTGCGACGTGTGTGGTTCTGTCAAGACTAGATTCGTCAAAAAAAAGAACACGAGCAAAGGTAAAGGCATCGTGAATAAAATGATCAATAATCTACCGTCCGAAATGCATCTGCCCGGTCACAGTTTCACTGGACCCGGAACGAAATTGAACAAGAGACTCAACGCCGATCTGACACCCAAATCTTGGAGCAAACCTGTGAATAGGGTGGACGCGGCCGCGTATGATCATGATCTGTGCTACGCCGGACATCCCGACACCAAGACTTGCAACGACGTCTGCGATAAAAACATGTTGGGGAAATTGAGAGGCATATCGAATCCGACCAGGAGAGAGAAGATGGAACGTTCGCTGGTCGGCAATCTGATCGGTGCGAAACGTCGATTCGGATGGGGTGTTCAAAAAAAAAGCGCATCTGAAAAGAAGAAGAAACGATTATTGACGAGTGAATTGGCTGAGGAGTTACACAAACCCATAATTTTCGAAAGAGAAGGGTGTTCGTGAAGGGTCTGGATGATATTTGGTCTGCCGACTTGGTTGACATGAGATCGTTTTCGAGGGGGAACAAGGGCGTCAAATATCTATTGACGGTCATCAACGTGTTTTCCAAATACGGTTGGATCAGAGCTTTGAAGAATAAATCAGGACCTTGCGTCGCCGAGGCTCTGAAGAGCGTGTTTGACTCGTCTTCTCGAAAACCAAGTAAATTGTGGGTGGATAAGGGAAAGGAATTCTACAACAAGCACGTTCATCGATTGGTAGACCTCTACTCGATCGAAAATGAAGAGAAAGCCAGCGTGGTGGAACGTTGGAATCGAACGATGAAGGAAAAGATGCACAGATACTTCACGGCGAATTCGACCAAGAAATACATATACGCTCTGAACGGTCTGGTCAAAGATTACAACAACACGTGACACAGATCGATCAAGATGACTCCCGCGGAAGCTAGCGATCCTCAAAACGAAAAACGGGTCTATGCGAATCTATATCCTGAGAGATCTAAGATCAGGAAGAAGTCTAGAACGCCGAAATTTGCAGTCGGTGATCGAGTGAGAATCTACGCTTATAAGAAGCACTCTGAAACGGGTTATACTCCTCGATGGACCTCGGAAATCTTTGTGATAATCAAAATATTTCACACCGATCCGGTGACTTACGAAATCGAAGCTTTGGATGGTTTTACGAACAACAATTACAGAAGACGAAGTTTTGATAAAGAAAACAAAATTTTTTTTATTTACTCTCTTTAACCTTTTCTTGTTTACACACATATATATAAGAGAGAAAAAATAATAATAAAAAATAATTAAAAACTATTTTTAGATAAAGAAAGCAAGTTAATTAATAAACAAAAAACTAAAAATCCTTTAAAATGACAAATATACTAGATATAGCACAAAGCATAGTGAAAGATGAAAGTATTCAAGAATATGAGGTTCACGAATGCGAACCGGTAACTGGAACGAGTTTGAACAATGCGGGAGAGATAAGAATCAACGTTGAAACTCAAGATTTATTCGTACATCCTAGCGAGAGTTACATAGTGGTGCAGGGATGTCTCACCAAGGAAGATGGGAGCGACTACGCCGACGACGACACAGTTACTCTAGCCAATAATGGCATCATGCATCTATTCAGTAATATAAAATACATGCTATCCGGACAAGAGATAGAATCTGTGTTTCATCCCGGTCAGGCCACCACGATGTTCGGACTCTTGACGTATCCTGATGATTTTTCGAAATCCAGAGGACTTAATCAGTTGTGGGTGAAAGACACCATCGGCCCTGCTAGCGCTGGCGCCACTTTGATATTCAACTACGTTGTCAAGACGTCCAGACCTAAAGGAACGTTTTCGTTCAGGATACCTTTGAAACACATCTTCGGATTTGCGGACGATTACAATAAGATCATGTATGGATTCAAACACAATCTGACGTTGATTCGAAAAGGAAACAACGACACAATAGTGAGACTCACTGCGACCAATGTGGGTAAGATAACTCTACACAAGATATCGTGGTTCGTTCCGCACGTGGAGCCTTCGATTGTGGAGAAAGTGCATCTCCACAAGATCATAGAATCCAAGAGTAAATTACCCGTAGGATTTAGAATGAGACAGTGTGACACGGCTAGCATTCCTCCCTCCACAAATCACTTCGATTGGAGATTGATGGTGAAATCTGCTTCCGAGAGACCACGTTTCATCGTGGTTGCGTTTCAGACCGATAGGGACGGGTCTCAGGAAAAGAATGCGTCGCTGTTCGATCACTGCCATTTGAGAAACATGCAAGTGTTTCTGAATGCCACGAGATATCCAGCAATCGATTACAATGCGTCGTTCGACAAGAACGATTTCTGCAGACTGTACGGCGACACAGAAACGAATTGATGAGCAACCCTAACATGTCTCCCGGCGAATACAAGTCGATGTATTCCATGTTCGTATTCGACGTCAGTAAACAGAGTGAACGACTCAAGAGTAGCGTCTTAGACATTCAGATCAAGATGCAATTCGATAGGAACGTTCCGAGAAAAACCGAAGCCTTCACCCTGGTACTGTCGGACAGAGAATTACAATTTGAATCGGACGGAAATAAGATGTCGATCATTCGATGAGAGACGAGTGTGTGAAAAAAAAATTAATAAACGTTAAAAATGTGGATGTAAGATTAATTAAAAACCAAAATCTCGAAAACAAAATGGATGTTTTTGACACGAAAACAACAAATCGTCTGTTCAGAAAAGATTACTACGACGTTAAAAAAAATACTTGGAAAAATGGATTCAAATTGAATATGAAGAACGTAACACAAAAAAGGATGGAATAGTTGTGATTTTGACGAATATCGTTTAAAAGAAAAAGAAGAGTTTGATCTCATAAGATCTAACGAAGAAATTATAAAAAATACAATTTTAAAATGTCGCAAATGTAAGAAACATCAAATAAAAATCGAATCTCAACAAACTAGATCTGGTGATGAACCAACAACCGTATTCGCAAAGTGTATAAATTGTGATCATAAATGGATAGAAAATTAAAAAAAGGATGCAATTTTAATCATCGTTATAAGTGACAAAATTCTTTTACCAAAGAAAAAAAACATTTCAGATCGTGAAAATTGAGAAAAAAGGAAACGTTATTATAATATATGGTAATAGTGAAGAAGAAGGAAAACAAAACAAAAATGAGATCTAAAGATGATCTCATTACTTTTTTTTTGTTTTTTTTGTTTTTTTGTTTTTTAATAATCACACATTATTTTTTTTAATTCATTATTTTCCATGCGTTCACTGTTTGTTCAAAGGATCTAGTTCGATCAGTAGACTCACCGTGGAAGTGGCGGCTTCGGGATTATTGGTTTTCGTAACGAAATTAATCCTGTCTCCGGCGTTCACTTTGAGAGGCGTGCCGAACGTGCTAACATTCGCGTGTTGATTCTCAGTCTTTTCAACGCTGTATCTCTTATCGCTCTCTACACCATTCACCATGAGATTGACGACCGCTCTGTTATTCAAATCCGAGGAAGCCAGACTCATTCGAAGGATTTCACCTCCCAGCAGCATGGGATATCCCACCTGACAATGTTTCGATCCGCTACCTCCATTTCCGAAAGACCACTCAGCTTTTCCCTAATCTAAGATGCCGGCCTCTTCGGCCCACACAGTGATCAATTGTCTAGCATATTTGACTTTCTCCACCACCGAAATCAGGGTGCAGGCATCCGTCATGTTCACGGGATCCGGTAGATTCGTGAGCGCATGTCCACCCATGTCTAGTTTACCTTCCATGATGTCACCCTTTCTCCAGACCGAGTTGTCGTCCACGTACTTTCTGCTGACCACACTGGAATCGAATTCGGGATTGTGACTGAGTCCGAATAAATTCTTACCGTTCATGTCGATACCACCCTCCATGGTTCCACCAGATTGTTTGTTCAGGTAGAGATCGTCCACTTGCGATTCCAGGTATTCTTGTGATCGTATCACGGCAGAATCCACGTAGCCCTTGTTGACCGCAGTTGAGTCCACATCCGTGCCGTCGATCTTCGACAGATTCAATATCTTGCTGAATCCCGCATTCAGATCCGATTTCATTTCTCGTCTGTCAGACTTTCTCTGTTCCAGATCTACGTAGTGTTTGGTCGCCACATCCTTGGGATTCGTGGGAGTGGCCACGTTCGTTATCTTGTTATAATTGGCGTTCAATTCCGAGTGCATCGTTTTCTGAACGTATCTATTTCTCAGGTGTTCGCTGAATCTCGCATCAGATTCGTCCGCGTATTTCTTGGTTGCAGCATCGGTGGGATCTATGGGACTCGCGACGTTCACCAAACATTTGGATTTCAGATCGAGATCGTCGGTCATGGTTTTATCCACGTAATTATCTAGCATGATTCGTTCAAAATCGGCGTTCCCCTGTCGACGTATTTTTTAGTCGCAGCATCTGCGAGATCTATCAGCTCGGGAAGATTGTAGAGCTTCTTATCATTCATGTTCAAAGGTTCTTCTCGAGGTTTGTATCTCCGAACGTAATGTTCGTCCAAGTTGGCAACGTCGTAACCATCGTCGACTTCGAACGTCTTCCTCTTCTTTCTTGGGTTGACTTTTTTGTCGTCACTTCTACCAAATTTATCGACTGGCATGTTGTTGTAGGATTTTTTGTTTTTAGAAAAATATATTCAAAACGCAGTTTATTAAAAATGAACTATGTTATTTTATTTTTCGTTTTTATTCGATTAAAATTTTTTTAAAATAATTTTTTATCTTTATATATACTATATAAAAAAAAATCTCTCTCTAATGTAAATCATTGAGAATGTCTTGAAATCGATCTCCTTCAGACCATCTCTTGAGAATGTAGAGACACAGGTGACTGCAAAACACTTGATCTGGTGATTGCACTTGTTCCGTGTTGTAACGAACCATCGATTTGTTGAAATAGTTCTTTATTTCTTTTGGCGGTGAGATTCCGTAGCTGTCAAAATAATAATTTTTCTTCTTCCCGTTCTTGATCCACGCCACCCAGTGAGTGCCTTCACCCGATGAATCATCTAGATTTAAAATTCCGCATTCCGATTGTCGAGGTCTTCTCTTCGGCAAGGCATCTCTGGAAAACACGCCTAGAAAATCTTTGATTTTCAAATCCTTCGCCGCATTCAACAGATCGATGTTGGATAGGGGTTGATTAGGTAAGACGGCACCTTCTACGGATATCTTTATTTTCTTATTCATAATGTGTATATATATTTTTTTTTATTTATTTTATTATAATTCACTAAAAAATGACGTTATTTTTTTTGTTTTTTTCTCTTTTTTTTTAAACTAACATTCTCGATGTCTCTATCGATTTCCATAATCTTGAATCTGTCTAATTCCTCTTGATTTTCTGGAATCCTATCATTCTTACTCATATCTATAGAATACAATCATCCACAATCATATCATCTAAAATTAGATCTAAAGTCCAATGTCCGAGTGCTAAAGTGTTTATTTTATCGTCTAACACGAATCTCTTATCGTTGTCGGCATTCAGCGAAATCTTGTTGACTATTTCGGTATACAAGTCGTGATTTTCGCTTCGAATTGATTTCATAATCTTATACACCGGACCACTTCCTAACAGACAATCTTTATACTCTTGGAAAGAGATGTTTTTCTTCACTACGCACGCTTTAACTCCTTTGCACTTCTTGATCTCTTCATCTTCTAGACAATAAGCATACAGTTTGGGTCTCAAGCCCACGAATTCAACAATTTGTTTACCACCGCTCTCGTCCTTAAATTTAATCAACACCTTCTTGTTGTCGTTCGATTGAATGTTGGACGGGTGATCGACGGGATAATTGCTCGTGTCGAACCACTCGGCCACATCCTGAGATATATCTTGGTAGACGTCTTTCGTCTCTATCTCATAAACTAAACTGTCCGTGTCGGTGAACAGTAGTTTGGCTTTATCACCAAATTTTCGTTTGACATAATCGTTGTGAAACTCGTACATCAATCGCTTGCTGACATCTAAGATGATCGGTCCGAGATAATACAGTTTGTCGAACTTCAGGTGCGTCTTTTGAACGGTCACTAGATTTTAGTCGAATATGGTTCGGTGTTTGTAATTGGGTTTCGCCACTAATGTTTTAGCTCTTTTCTCAGACGTGACGAGTCGAACGTCGGTTCTCTTCCTGATGTTTTCCATCGATTTATCGTACACGCAGTTGTTCATGAGTTTGAAGAAATCTTTTTCGAAATCGTTTTCGGCTCGAATTCTGAGATTCGTGTTGAGATCGATGTATTTTTTCATCCAAGGCTCTTCGTCGAATCGAATGATGCGATGTATGTCCACTAATTTCATCCCGTAATCAACGTACTGTTTCAAATTCTCGCTCTAGATGATGTAGTTACGTTTGTTAAATAAATTGGGAATGAGTTTTTCCTCGTCTCCTTCGTTCGGTTCCATTCGTTCGGGAGCCAGCGGATAATCGTTGTGTAGATCGTGTAATTCTTCCGGATAGTTCAAATCGACTTCTAAAATGCAAGGTTAGTCTCTCCATTTTTGCATCTCTTCCGGTTCCGTCACCCATTCGAAATTTCCAATCGGTAAAGGATGACTCATAGCCCAACCGTACAGATTATTAGCGTCCCAATACTGTATGTATTTATTTGACCATTTCGAATCGAAACCTTCTTTCATGTAGGGATTGTTAGCTTCAGAATATCTGTGAGAGATCATCGAGACGCCACCTCTCGCAGCCCTTTCGAACATGAGCAACATGTCCACGTTGGATAATAATTCCAATTGGACTTCGGTGGTCTTCAACAGAGCGTCCCACGCTAGACCGGGTGCGGTGAAATACCAAGCAGGATCCAGATCATAATTTCGACAACAGACGTCTCGAAAATTTTCGAACACGTCTGCCAAGAGCAGAACGTCGGTCTTCAGATAGAGATTGTGATAATCTCTCATGGTTTTCATATCGAATAATTTCCACACGTTTTTAGCGTGTTCGTAATTCTCGTCGGAAATGTCGGATTCGTATAATTTCGAATAAAAATCTTCTTTCGAAGGTAGAGCGGTAACTTCGAATCTCTTTAGATCATTCATGTAATCGTAAGGATAGACTCCTTTCCTCAACATGACGTCTACTCGTTCTCCGAAATGTTCGCTCGTGATTTTAAATTTATCCTTGCTCATGTTATCGACTAATTTTTCTAGAGCGGTCGACATGAATTTAAAACTGTCGATGAAACGTATGGCTCTACGAATGAATTTCGTTTTTTCTTTCAACGTCTCTCTGTCGATTACTCTTTTCTTCTCCATGAGCTTCCATTTCGTGACGGAAATGTATCTTTCTTCGCTGTTTGCGATGCAATTTAATTCTTCGTGTGAGGTGCCGAGATTTTTCATGAACAGATGACTGTCGTAACCCGAGAGATTGTGAAACATCACCAGATAGAAAACGGCATCTCGATATTTTAAATTACACTTGCTGTGAGCCGGACCGCGATACAGACCCGTGTAATGATCGTGGTCTCTGACCTTCTTATTTTCCTTCGAATTCTCGTCGAACGATTGTCTGCATATGTGACATTCGGTGGCTCTGTTATTTTCGTCCTGCTGCTCTCGCGTGATGATCATTTTTGCCAGAGTTTTAAATTTGTCGTATAACATTTGAATTTTCGATTCTAACTCTTCCATGAATCTTTGAGCCACGTCGTCGTCTTCATACTGTTTTGTGTAGGTGAAGGGACCCATGTCGTGTTGCGAGTCGAAAGTGCATTTCACGTAAATGCAATAGCCCAAAGGTATGTGTTTTTGATATCTTTCGACGTAACTTTGAAGAGCGTTGGGTTGACAGGAACTCATTTTCGCGGTGAAACATTCAAAATCGGCATACACGACGAATGGTACTTTTAACCTTCTATTGTGATTTTCAAACTTCACGATGGTGTTGGGTTTGGCCATTTCGACGGCGACACCTTGATTTTCATTGCAATATTCCTGATGTTTCACCAACGAGTCTTCACTGTGAAACATGTTCATGCAATTGTAACATAAAGATATCTTTCCGTTATGATTATTATTTTGTTTCGACAGTAATCGGGTCGCATTTTTAACCCAACAATAATGACGATTGTCACCATTCGAAATCAATAATAAAATAATCGTCTTTTCTCTTCCGAGATACGAAGTCTGTCTGAGAGGATAGATCGTTCGTTTTTCGTTGTCGTATCCCAAGACGTTCACTGCTACGGTGGGATTTTGAGCCTCGAAACGTTCGATGTGTTTTAACTCTGTTGGAAAAGTCACTCCGGTCCAATCGAGATTTTTAAAAGTTTCCATGTAATGAGAAACTCTATCGGTGTGTATTTCGAAAGGATATAAAGCGGAGGTGACTGCCCATTTAAAACACTGATCATCTTTATTTCTCACGTTGACCACGGCATGTTTCTTAGTCAAGAAATACGGTAATTCCAAGTAGGAAGATCCTTTCAACGGTTCATTTTTATTTATGTGAATTTCGAGTTTCAACACCTCATCGAACGTCCAATTACTACCTTCATGTTGATAATTCGTGAGAGACGTCAACATCTTGTCTTTCATCTTTTCAAAAATGTCCCATAAATCTGAACCTCGAAATACGGGTTCGACGTTAGATCTGAAATATGCATTTTTCACGATGCTCTCGCCAGACTTCACGTCGATTTTATTCATCATGCAATGGAGTATCATCTTAATTTTTAGTCCCACGTTCATGTATTCGCAAAACAAATCCAATACTTTTTTCTTCACCCGTTCCATGAACAATTTCGGATCGATTTTCTTGAACGAGGGAACCACGTCGAAAGTTTTAAAAACGCCTTTGATCGCACTCTCCCGTTCTACGGGTTTCGATTGGAATAGTTCCGCAACGAGTTGTGTTACATATTCTTCTCCTTTCCCTTCGTCGATTGCTTGTTGAATTTCGCTTGATATATCTCGTTTGTCTAGAATCTGAAGTGCATCACTCGTTTTCGTTTTAGTTTTTCTTTTCTTTTCTTTGGAAACTTGATGTTCTTCAACGGCTTTTCGTTAAGTCATCTTCTTATTTTTCCCAATCGAAACGTTTTAGTTTTTTTCGACGTCGGCATTTCGATTCCTTTTACTATCTTCTCATTTTTCACAACCGATGCATCTTTTGACGTCGTTGCTATCGACATTTCATTTGCCTTTCTAGTGTTTCGCAAATATTCTTGTATGACTTCAATTTTTTTTGATTTAGTTCTATGATTTCTGAAATGTGAAATTTGTAATAGTTTACAAATCTCGTTTAACTGAGGTACGGTTTTCTCATTTAAATTTACCATTCTTTTATCTGTTTGCTTCGTTTGTAAGAATATTTTTTTTTAATTTTGTATTAAATAATTTGTTAAAAAAGTTTTGCTTTTTTACTCTTTTTATATATATAAAAAAGTTAAATTTTAACATCTTTTTTTTCTTTAATACAAAATTTAAAATATACATTATTTGCAAGAATTCATAAAAACCAAATAATCGATCATGACAACAACACCTAAAAGATGCGAATTAAAATTGAAACGAGACGAAGCGTATAAGAAATTCGGTTTTAATATCTATACATTACAACAACACGATCCCATCAAATTGAACGAGGTTGAGATGGAGGAGTTAGAGCGCTACTACAACAAATATCGGATGTGTTTGAAAATGGACGAAGCCATGCTCGATTTGTTTTATGAGTACCAAAGCGATCTGCTGAATAATATCATCGTCGCTGAAGACAGAGAATTCGACAAGAGCGATTTGTTGTTGTTCTATGGAAGTTACATATATCCAATAATCTCACTCGAACTTGTGGACAAATCAGGTGGTGAGAGCGCATTCACCGATGTAAAAAAACTCAAAAGAGTAAAGATAAACATTCAAAACATTTTCGTAAGTGGAAAAATGACGAATGTCAACATGCTAATAAAGGACTTGGAAATATAAACAATAGAGAGAATGATTTTTAGGAAGAAGAAGGAAAAAAAAGTAATGAGATCTAAAGATGATCTCATTACTTTTTACAAAAAATTTTCATATTGAAGAAAATTAAAATTTAAAAAACTTTTTTTTTTATATATATATAAGGAGCCAAAAAAACAAAACTTTTTTTAAACAAATTATTAAAATACAAAATTTAAAATATACATTATTTGCAAGAATTCGTAAAACAAAAAAAATAAATAATCGATCATGACGACAACATCCACGACGGAATCTCGACATAAACGTCGACGTTGTTTAATAATTCGTTATTCTCCAAAAAACCAAGAAGAAAAAAATCGTAATTTATATTTACGCGTTTCGAAAGAAAACGATATGATTTGCGATAGAAAATCGAATTGTAATACTATTAGTGAACAAAAATTAATCGACAATGTCGTTCGAACTATTAAAAAAGAAGGTTCAAGACAAATAGAACTCTTACGACTTTTACGCGAAGTCTCGCATGAGGTTCAAAACAAATTTCCGCGAAGCAGACGCGTGTTATAAAGAGAAAAAAAACTTTTACAAAAAAAATTTTTCACATTAAAGAAATTAAAATTAAAAAGCAACTTTTTTTTATATATATATATAAGGAGCAAAAAAAAAACCAAAACTTTTTTTAAACAAATTATTAAAATACAAAATTTAAAATATACATTATTTGCAAGAATTCATAAAATAAAAAAACTAAATAATCGATCATGAAGACAGCAACACCTAAAAGATGCGAATTGAAATTGAAACGAGTCGAAACGTATAAGAAATTTGGTCATAAAATCTATAGATTACAACGACACGATCCCATCGAATTGAACGAGGTCGAAACGAAGGGCTTAGAGCACAAATACGACAAATATCGCATGCCTTTGAAATTGGACGAACCCGTGCTCGATTTGTTTTACGAGTACCAAAGCGATCTGCAGAACATCTTCATCGCTGAAGATAGAGAATTCGACAAGGACGATTTGTCGTTGCCCTATGGAAATTACATGTTTCCAAACATCTCATTCGAACTCCTGAAGAAATTGGGTGGTGAGAGTGAGTTGACCGATGTAAAAAAACTCAAAAGAGTAAAGATAAACATTCAACACGTTTTCGAAAAAGGAGAAGACACGAGTGTCAACATGCTAATAACGGACTTGGAAATATAAACAATAGAGTGATTGATTTTTTGCGAAGAAGAAAGAAAAAAACGTGATGAGATCATCTTGAAAACATGAGTGTCAACATGCTAATAACGGGCTTGGAAATATAAACAATAGAGAGATTGATTTTTAGCGAAGAAAAATGAAAAAAAAAAAGTAATGAGATCATCTTTAGATCTCATTTTGTTTTTGTTTTCCTTCTTCTTCACTATTACCATATATTATAAAAACGTTTCCTTTTTTCTCAATTTTCAGCGTCGATTCTTCTTTTTCTTTTTTTTTGTGATATGATACGTTTATAACAACATTTTTGTTTATCCGAATCATAATTATGAACGAATGTTGTGCATCTCTTGGTAACACTCGCATCATCACCATTCTCTTCAGAAGGTAGTGGTGACGGTGGAAAGCGTCTCATTCCCAACCGTCTATCCCGCGCTTTATCTATCTCTTTCATCAGTTCTTTCCTCATATATCCATCATTAGCGTCTAACCATTTTTCCACTTTTTTTTGTTTCTTCACACTCTGTCTCGCGATATTCGTCATTATCGTCTAATTGTTTCTCCACCTTTTTATCCATTTTAAATATATTATTTTATACTTTCTATGATTAATATTTTATATAATTTTATATTATAATAACATATTCAAAATCGGTATATTCTTAAACGGCGAATTCTCACCAAGCAACAAACCCTTGCCAAGTCGCTCAACGTTCTGTCCACTCTTCAGATAGAGACCGTTTCCTCTCAGAGAGTTGCCACGCCTAACGGGTTCTAGATACAATCTTTTACCGCTGTCATCTACGTGGACGCGACACACGGCTCCTCCCTTCTTCAAGAACAGTCCGCTGCCACCCATTAATTTCTCAACTGCCGAACTAGCGAGTCCCGTGAGAGCTCCCATGCCGAGAGTCTTTCCGAGAAAGGGTAGTGCCTTTGCGGCGAAGGGTAATGCTTTTGTGGCGATTCCTGCCAATAGCGGTAGGAAACCACCTTTCATTCTCAAATTGTATCTCAATTGAGCGGGACTCAATCTCACCGTCAACTGAATTCCGCCGCGCTCATGTCGTTTGCGACGTGATCGCTGTAGATGTGATTGAGATTCTTGAGATCTTGGCGAAAGAGACATAGAAAATCAGTGTCTTGAACGGTTCACCACTGCATTTACATTTCAATATCAAGGACACAACGCGGTTGCCGCAGGTGGGATTCGAACCGAGGACCTCTCGGCTTGCAGCCTGCACCTCTACCTACTGAGCCACCGCGCTCCCCTTACAAGTCGTTCCATTCAAAAACTGATAGTGTTGGAACGAATGTTGCGTCTAGTTTCCCTCAACACATGCTTCATGTTGCAGGGAACTGCACGATCCTGTAGATAAACAATCCACTATACAACACACCAATGCCGAAAAAACGAAGACGAATTGCAATATAATTGAAATTGACAGCGTAAAAATTTTGAAGCGTAACATCAAAGTCATTGTGGATTGAACGCTTACAAAAATAATGAAAGACGTGACGTTAAGTATATAAAGATAGATGGATAAATAGATTTTATTTGACGGTATAAATCAAATACAGTTACAATGTGATACAAATATTATAAATTTACAACTGATTTACACCGTCGGGAGATGGCATGGCCAAATTGGCAATCTACCTATCATCTCCCACTAATCCTGAACTCCAACACTTCTAACAGTCATCCCGTAAGCCTGTAGACTTGTTGGTTTACAGAACTGGTGACTACTTCATACATTTAACCATTTACCCAACGTAACGGCCAAAACCGACCAGCGCTATTCACAAAAGTCATTAATTAATTTTTTTTTTCATTTTTTGTCTCAAAAACATAGGTTATGACCCCTCTTTGGGACGAGCTCGTCGAGCTCGTTCCAGTGAGGGGTCTAACCTATGTTTTTGAGACAAAAAAAAAATGAAAAAAAATTAGTTATTCAAGAATTTTGTTTACAAGTATCGTCTGCTTTTCATGTTAGGTGAAGGGTTAAACGTGGACGTGTTATCCAGAAACAGTTGAATGAATGAAAAATATGTAACGATATCAAGTCCAGACAATGACGTAACGTTCCATAGATGAGTGATATTTCCAAGCATTTTGTCTAATACCAGCAAGAAAGCAGATGGTTGAGCACGTCAGACCCTTCCCCAGATCGGTCAAGAGGCAACTTATGACGAAACTAATTAATCTATATACATATATCCGGGGGTGGGGATAATCAGTGTCTTGAACGGTTCGCCACTGCATTTACATTTCAATATCAAATGGACAGTCGGTTTGACAGTTCTATTGTCCAAACTGACAATCTGGATGGTAGGGGTTGTCGCATTGAACGTTTTTCTGATACGGAGAAAGAAGTCTCTCTTTTAATTTCATTTTAAATGCATACCTATTACCTGTGACTCGCAGGTTTGGATTCAGTTCATTCCAGAGTTTGGGGAGGGCATATACCGGCAGTCTTCCCAATGCTTTTAGTCCTAGTTTTCATAATTTTTGCTTGACCCGTCTTTGTGTTGGAAATGCTGAAAGAGGCTTCGAATGAGCCTGGGAGGTTGCCGTTTTGCCATTCAAACATGAAAAAAGCGTGTAATTTGAATAGATCATTGACTTCCAGACTAATCAGTGGCGGCACCATGGGGAAGGGAGGGGGTATGGAGGGGGGGGGGGGGGTTACTTACCCCTCCACGTTTTTCGCCAAGCGTAGTAAAAAAAACACTATCATTTTAATTTTTGTATTGAACGTTGCGGTGTAATGGTGGGTATGCTTAATTCCACATTCCTAAGTTCACTAAATCAGAGAAGTTTTTAAATCATGGTTGTGTGCCCCTCCCCTCCCCCCACCCCACCCCGCACCCCCACACATTAGCTGCAAACAACAAACAAGAGTTGAGTGCCCAAATTGCAACAAGGCGTGCCGCGTTCAAACGGTCTGAAGCATACCACTTAAGGGTATTCCAGGAATGCTAGAATCGAGAGCGTGCAACGCATTCGTTTGGAATGCAGCCTACTTTCATTTTCGATTTGAGTGTCGTTTGGTGCTTTGTGCTCGCATTTTACAACAGCGTTCTTCCGTTAAAATGTCACCATGTACGACGTTTTCTATAACTGAAAGACCTAACCAATAAGTTTCAAAAGGATAAAACTGTTTTAATTTAATTGTCTGAGAATGCTCCGGAGAACACCATTTACAACGTAAGCTTTAAAAATTTTCTCAACTTCTGGAGGGGACACCCCTCCCGAAACCCAACCCGGCTCGGCGCTGCGCGTCGAGGCTGCCGCAGCGCGGCGGGCAATACCCAGCTCTGCCCCCTCACTTCTGTAACTCTGACGCCGCCACTGCTTCCAGTATCTTATTCTTTGCGAACAATGGATCTGTATGGGAGTTGAACCGTTTGTTATTTAGTATTCTGATCAAGCGCTTCTGTATTTTCAATACTTCCCTAATTGCCCTAAACGCCCCCACATGTGGATACCGTATATTAAATGACAATGTAGAGGGTAACAATAAAGTGTTTTAATGACCATTTGGAGTAATAATATTATTGGTTTATTTCAAGTGAAATTTGCCCATCTTATCTTTGCACAGATTTGTGAAATGTAGGCTTGATATGATAAGTTTTAATCAATATTTATACCAAGGAAACTCAGGGATTTGTCTTCCTTGTTCAACTAGTGTTCAACCGATGATCGGAACGGGCCACCACAATCGGCCGATTATGGGCAATCGGATGACAACGGCAACGGCTCCTGGAACATCGGTTCAACCGATTGTTGCCAAGCAATTTGTGATTTTTCTGAATCGCATTTTATTATCTTCTGCAATTGTTCAGTTGTTAATGTAAAATAATGTCGACGATACCATTCAATAAAGTTGAGAAACAACCACAATGTGTATTCCTAATCTCTCTACAAGCCCCTTTACGGGATATACGTGTTAAACGAATGTAAAGCTTACAACTGAGCACACTTGCAGCAATCGCCAGTGCATACCGGAAAAGTGAAGGATGTACTCCATTGACTCAGGTCGCAATAAAATTACCAGTCGCGCGCACTTGGGCGGTAAACGTGGCTCTGAGAGCCACGTTTATCGCCCAAGTGTGCGCGACTGGTAATTTTACTGGGACACCAGTCAACGAAGTTTAACACTTTGAAAAATGTTCAGTTTAATGTAGTTCTTTCGAGCCTCGACTTGTCTTGTAGTGCACAGTATTACAATCGGAATCGGCATCAGAATCGGCTGATTGTGGGCTCAAATAACCGGTAATCGGTCAGCGACCATTTTTGGTAATCGGTTGGACACTACGTTCAACCCAACCCGCGTTATTTTTTGATTGTTTACATAAATGTTGGGGTATCTACGGGTTTTTTTTGTGTTATACATGATTTGGCTTTATAACAATATACTTTATTTTGTCGGCGTTTAATGCAAATTGATTCGCAGAGCACCATTCGTGAATTTTGCTGAGTTCATGATTCAAATTTGTGTCCACGAAACGGTTTGTGGGATAGAGTCATGGCAGGTAGTATCGTCAGCAAAGGAGAGAAGTTTCAGGGATGTCGGGGGACTAATATCCTTCATATACAAGAAAAATAGAACAGACCCAAGGACAGATGCATGTGGAACACCACACTGAATTTCAGTTAAATTTGATTTATGTTCGCCATATTTGACATATTCTGCCCTGTTTGAGAGGTAGCTTCTAAACCAGTTGATACTAATGCTCCTGAAGCCATACTCCTTCATTATTCACGATAAAATGGGGGTTCAAATTCAATGAGGGATTGCCTGAGAATCAAAACACTTTTTTTTAGCCTAATATGAGTTTTTGATAATATGAGTTAGAGCAGATGCTATAGCATAAATTGTATACTTGAGTAGTTTTATTGATATACTACCACAATCCCCAGGGGTTTTGTTCGACTTCAGTGATTTGGCAACAGCAACAACCGCATATTCAGTTACTGGAGTAATATAAACACTGCTGGGCAAGCCGTTGCCCATAAAGTCCAGGAAGTGTTTATTTGGTCTGTCAGTTTGTTCACTGGTTCGGTTTCCAATGTTGGCAAAGTAGTTATTAAATTGATGTGCAATTTCGCCCGCGTCGTTTATTTCTTTATCTTCTGTTATAAAAAAAATATTGGTAGGGCAGCAACATTCTTTTGTCAAGGGCACTATTTATTATTTTCCATGTCCCGAGTAAGTTATTTTTAATTTTTTTCCAATATCTTTGAGTACTACATTGCTTCACTTTGTTTTTTAATCTTATTTAAATATTCTACAGTGGGTTTAGTATAACAATAACATGATTCTGAAGGTCATTACAGTGTATTAACGGCTCAACAGAAATGGTTAACAGCTCAAGAGTTTATTAGCGGCCCGCGACGAAGTCGAGGGCCGCTAATAAGCTCAAGGGCTGTTAGCCATTTCTGTTGAGCCGTTGATACACTGTAACGCTCGACAAAGTCATGTTATTTCTATTATTGCCACTTTCGTACATCGGATACATTACAATTAAATTAAATGGGAAATAAGATAAATAAATGAAGTTTGACATTTTAGAATTAAAAAAACAGCGACACTATCGTCTGATTTGTCGACAAATAAACTGGGTAACATGACTATCGTCTGATCAGTGTACGGCAAAATTTGGGAAGTTAGATGATGAAATATATCTTCGAAATGCGAACTTAAGGCAAAGAGTTTATTCATCAAAGATGTCATTACTTACTTTGTGTGTATCGCTTCATATATTTGATACATTATCTAACCGTGACACAAAGGGAAACACTTGAAACAAATGTGTTAATTGTGTTTACAAATTAAAAAAATCCGAATTGAACTGAATTTCGCTCCAAATGGAAATCTGGGAAAAATATTGTTGATCGGCTGAGAGATGTGACGCCATTGTCTATATTTAGACGTGTTGGGCTGTTATAGTCAATAACGGCCCAACACGTCACATGACTTGTACTTGTTGAGCATTACGAGGTTTCAACGCCCGACAAAACATCGTTAATGTGCTAGGAACGCCCGCAAAAGTGGTAATAATAAACAATAACATGATTTTGGAGGGCATTATGGTTCGTGAGCGGCCCTGCATCGATGTTGAACAGCCCGAGGGTTTATTAAAGGCCCGAGACGAAGTCGAGGGCCGTTAATAAGCCCAAGGGCTGTTCAACATCGATGCAGGGCCGCTCACGAACCATTATGCCCGACAACAATCATGTTATTACTATTATTACCACTACGTAATTTGTAATTTTACACATTTCCAAAATGATATCCCAGCAATCAAAAGACACAAAATTTAACAAAACAGAAACATTTTATTTGGGACCACGTAACTCAAAGAACGTTTTGAAAATGTTTTGATGATGTCAGTCACTTAGGAACACCATAATAGTAATTAATAGTGCAGTTATTCAAAGTTGCACCAGCCATCACAGCCGCAACATGGCGAAAGCATCAACTTTTCCTTGCGAGTTCTCGCCTCATTTCTAAATTTTCAATTCTAAAAGACGTCACGTGACAAGAGGGCCGATAATGAATTTTGTTTTCCATTAGCGGCCCTCATATCACGTGACTACCGAGCAATAGAGGATATGATTGCCCGTTAAATCGACATTAATGCAGTAGGAAACGCCCTGCAAAGTGGTAATAATAGTTTTTAATGTTAATTTCCGTCGGATATTTCAATTTTTAATTTTATTTTGTTATTTGATGACACTAATAGTCCATTAGTCATTCACGGATTTCTTCTCACAAATTTTTGTCTTAACCTACTATTTGTTAGGGGAATGCCCTTTCGTATGCTGATAGGTATATATCGATAAAGGTATCATATGCTGCATTTGGAGTGTCAGATTCAAAAACGGCAGAAAAATCGCTTTGAGACAGAAGCTTTTTTTGAATTTATTTTTCGCGTCAAATTTACAGCTGGATGTTTCTCACTTTTATTATGTGTTATCAAGTGGAAGATGCCAACATGGTCCGAAATATCGGTAATGGTGACACATGATCGATGTGGCAGGCCAGAGTTATTTGTAAAGACGTGATCTATCAGGGTGGCCGAATGGCTCTTTAACTCTGGTTGGTCAGGTGAGAATACAGTAAGAAACCTTGGCTGATCATAGTATCAGAGCATGAGTCCGTCTTGGCATGTATGTCTGATTTCAAGAGACCAATGTTAAAATCTCCCATTAGATGTGTTTCATGTCCATAGCACGCGGGTGTGCCCCGGATTTACGCTTTGTCGAAAACTCTGATGATATCACGTTGTCATGATTGACAGAATTTTAACCGAAGACTCTTCAGCTTTAGACAGTATACTGAGGTAGCTATGTTACAATGTGTCAAATGTTACTACATTTGGTCTACGGATACAAAAAATATATTACCAGAACTGAACTTGTGTTTCTTTTTTCCGTCAGTATACTTTGTTCCCCAATTCACTTAGCCTGGTCACTCAACTTATATCCGCTACATTTTGGTTTATATCCCACGGTCGGTCTGGTCACGATCAGGGGAACCGGAAACACTTCAGGGCAGGATGGCCGGACCCCAGCAAAAGGGCATTTACTCGCACTAGCAGCCCCGCCATGAAAATGCCGAAACATGCATGTCTCAAAGGCCGAAAGCATGAGAGGGGTAGTTTGGGAGGAGGGGGACCTCCTGCTCTCAACCACCCCCCCCCCCTCCACTGAAATTTGAAAGCTGCCAGAACGGATTTGGGGTGTATTTTAGCTTTACTTCGAGAATAAATCATTGCAAAAACTGAGTGACGAACCTGGGGAGGGCATTGTCTATCCCCTTTCGCCCCGTGATCCGAAGGCCGGGAGGGCAGGTGCCCTCCCCCACTGCCGCCATGCTTCCGGCGTCCCCGATCATGATGGTGTGATCTATTACCCCTTCTTCAAAATAGGTTCCAACATGAAGCCTTAGAGATGGAAGATCCTTGAAGTAGAAAGAATATATCAAACCGGCCGAAGGAGGAATTCGTTGGCCACATGCAACTAAATGTGCTACTATTTGCAGATAATATGAAACAGGAATGTCCGTGTATTTGGCAAATTTATATATTTTAAAACATTGTAGTTTTTGGAGAGTGATATTTTAGGGAACATTTGTATATCGTCAGGCGTGACGTCATGTCGTGATTCATTGTGGATGTCATGGTAGCCAGAGTGAGTGGCCTTGTTATGGCGTCATTGTTTGTGCGCGTGCTCATTGAGTGATGATGGGGTGGCGCTTGTTTCCGCCCTTCCATTTTGAGCACGGAACATGTGTACAAGCTGGATATGCTGGAGTGCTAGTGCCAAATGTATACGAACAACACATGAAACACACGGGCACATGAACTAATATCCATCGCCAGGGTATTCGTTTCCATAACTAGCCTGATTTCCCAGCGGCGCGCGTGCTAGTACAGAATGTGTACACGTCACGAACAAGACATGGGCATTCTTGTGCCCAGATGTGCTTGTGCGTTAGTGCCAAGAGTGCGCACAACACACGCAGAAAATGGACTCACGCGACCTTTCCGATCACCAGAGGATTTGTTTCTATACCAATGTCTCTCCTTTGTACTTTGCTTTCCCCTGGTATGCCTGTCTGTTAGTAAACAGTATGTGACGATGTGTTCACATCGCATGCCACATATGACCACGTGCATTTAACCCTTTACCTAACCTGAAAAGCAGACGACACTTGCAAAAATAATTCTTGAATAACTATTTTTTTTCATTTTTTGTCTCAAAAACATAGGTTATGACCCCTCGTTGGAACGAGCTCGACGAGCTCGTTCCAACGAGGGGTCATAACCTATGTTTTTGAGACAAAAAATGAAAAAAATAATGAAAATTAATTGGCGATTTTTGAGAATAGCGCTGGCCGGTTTTTGCCGTTACGTTGGGTGAAGGGTTAACCTCTATTTCTTCTGCCACCAGCGCGTCTATTGTCTATCATCACTGTAATCTACTCCCATCACTAGAGTGGAAGATTCTACCTCTACTGCGTCTTGTCCCATTACTACCGACTTTTGGAACTCTGACAGGATTGTAAGCTATTTCTATTTCTGGTCATGTCTCGACATGTTATCGACCAGCAGGTTCACATCGTCTCATCCATCTGAGTGATAGTTTCTTTACGAAGTGCGTGCTAGGGTACTTTACGTATAGAAGACCGTCTGCTGATCGCACCAAAACGTTTTTAGCTCACCGAAGGGAGCTTAACTTATCACTTGCCGTCCGTCGTCGTCGCCGTCCGCCGTCGTCCGGCGTCCGTCGTGAACTTTACATGATCGACTTCTCCCCACAAACTACGCAACCAAATTGAACCAAATTTTGTGTGCATGTTCCTTATCATATGTCAATTCAAGTTTGTACAAATAAACTTGCCGCGCCCATAGGGGACACCAAAAGGCGCATAACTCTGATAGCACCCATAATTTTTTTTCAAAAATTCAAAAAAATCTTCTTCTTCAGATCCACCAGTCAGAATCTTTTCATATTTGTTATACAACATCTCTAGCGGAGTCAGATTCAAGTTTGTACAAATCGAGTCCCTGAGTTAAGATTTGGACTCTCTTTTTGAGCCCAAAGTTTAACTTAGTGCAATTTGAGGAAATTTCTTTAAAAATCTTCTTCTTCAGATCCACCAGTCAGAATTCTTTCATGTTTGGTATACAACATCTGTAGGGGGGGGGGGGGGGGGGGGCAGATTCAAGTTTGTTCAAATCCAGTCCCTGGGTTAATAATTGGGCTCCCTGTAGCTCGTCAGAGCTGTTGGACTGAATTATTACCGAACCTCCCAACAAACCAGGAAGGTCCCACCCATTTCAACGTTGACAGTATTGACTGAAACGATATCTTCCAGGAGGCAGTGTTGAAAGGGTCAAAAAGAAATAACCATTGGCATTGAAAGTTTTCATGAAAAAATGTTACCGGGCATAATGGAGTGGTTTGAAGAGTTTTTGAATAATGAGGAATTAATGACTGTAATGAGTCAGGATTGGGTAAAGGAAGAGAAGAAAGAAGAGAGATGTACAGAAAATTTAACGCAAACTAAGTCGTTAGCATAGATTCGTCGAATAAGCATAGACAGACAATACGGGTTCCGTAAGTTGGATTCCGTAAGTGAAATTCCAAACTGATTCCGTGAAATGGGATTCCGTGATTTGGCATAAACTCTCGAGGGTATTCCCCTTCCCTCCAACAGGAGCCAGTATCACACAGTTGAAAATAATTTTATTCACTTCCTTGTATAATGTTTTTGTTGAATGTTTGATAACAATTCACTGTTTGTTTACTTCTTGGTTCTGTTCAACCTTCATCCTGTTCAGTCCTCATCGATCTCTTGTCTGCTCAGTTCATTTCGTTCTTCGTCCTCTTCCATCGCCGTACACTTCGTTCCCTCCGTTCTATTCAGTTCTATGTTCGCTGTCTTCACCAGTTTTGAATTTAATCATCATTGGTTGTAGTGAAGAATCTCTTCCTGATCGTCTAAGGGTTTGGGATCTCCTTTATTGGTACAGTTTTGAAGGGGCGTGTTTATTTGCGTCTCTGTATGTTCTTGTACTCTTTTAAATAGTTTGGGTTCCACCAATACGTACTTCGTCTCGTCTTTCTCAGACACGTAGCTGGTATCTATATGGTGTGTTAGTGTGGGGGGGGGGGGGGCGTAGAAGATACACAGGGACTCGGGGGGGGGGGGTGGGCAGAATGTTTATGCTGTACTGTTGTAGGCATATCACGAAATTTCAAGTTGTGACTTGGGCAAAGATGTTGAGGTGGTGACCCCCTCGGATAGTTGCGGCCGAGGGGTATATTTTTCAAAAAAAGGAATTTTTGAAAAATATACCCCAACAGTGGTGGCGCCAGGGGGGGGGGGTCGGGGGGCTGAGCCCCCCCCCCCCCCCCCGCTTCCCCCGTCGGAGAGTTTTAGTCAGTCCGTCGGAGAGTGTCGTAAACCCGACTTCACGAGAAATTTCCGACAATCGAATGTAGATATCTCGTCTTGTCTGTCTCGAACCCGTGCAGCTCTGGAACTTTGATAGAGAATAGTGAGTCTCACGAAATTCCTTAATGTCGTTCGTCAAACTGGCTTTATAGATGAAATATTTCCCGACCTTTTTATAATATGTTTACTTCAACCCTTTACCTAAGGTAACGGCCAAAACCGGCCAGCGTTATTCTCAAAAATCCCCAATTAATTTTCATTATTTTTTTCATTTTTTGTTTCAAAAACATAGGTTATGACCCCTCGTTGGAACGAGCTCGTTCCAACGAGGGGTCATAACCTATGTTTTTGAGACAAAAAATGAAAAAAAATTAGTTATTCAAGAATTATTTTTGCAAGTGTCGTCTGCTTTTCAGGTTACATGTAGGTAAAGGGTTAAATAATCAACAAACTTACTCAATTTGCTTCTATTTTGGTTCTCCAATTTACCAATTTTCATTCATTTTCCTTCGTTTGGGAGGTCAAATGTTATAGCCCCCTGTCGGAGAGGTCAGCCCCCCTGTCGAGAAATCCCTGGCGCCACCCCTGTTTCCTGAGGAACTTTTCAAAGGTTTGTCCCTAATGTCCCCATCTGGAAATATTTCGAGGCTCATAAAAAGAGAAGAAAAAAGCTGTTGAAGGAAAGATTTTTCTATTATCTCTTTGACAGTAAATTTAAAAGCAAATTCACCAAGGAATGTAGCATATATGTTCAGTGTATGGAATTTTGTATAAGCTATTGTTAAACTATCTGAAAAGACTATACCACTGTCCGCGAAGAATACCAATTGATCTCTTTAAACCTGTTCTCACTCAGCGAACTTGTAAGGATCTGCCTGGGAAATTCAAAAGGTTGACTTAGTGTGAGTACACCCTCCTCTCTTCGGTGGGTTGAATGTCCTAACTGGAAATGGGATACAGCCTCAGGCTTGAATACCATATTTGAAATCACTTTGTATTAATAAAAAAAATTCTATACACTTTATCTTGTTTAAACTGCGTGTGGGGCACATTTTGCCATCAAAATAACTTGCCGCAGAAAATTCTTTTCGTTAAATGGTAGCTAACAAGAGGAATCGCGAAAAATCGGCAGTTTCTTGTACCAGCTGTCACGATTACTCATTTTGAGCTGCTTTGTGCGCAAAAATCGGCTTACCGACCATGTCGGGGAGCGCGGTCGCTCAGTAGGTAGAGGTGCAGGCTGCAAGCCGAGAGGTCCTCGGTTCGAATCCCACCTGCGGCAAGCGCGTTGTGTCCTTGGGCAAGACACTTCATCTCCATTGCCCGCGTGGGGGCACGATGACGCCGTGTACTAAGGCGTACTGCACGTCGATGGTACGCATGTCTTCAACCAATCTAACCCCGCCTGAGCTGTGGTGTTACGATGTTGGGGAGCTGGCAGCTGCTCGTCGGTGCTCGGTGGTTCTCTCCGGGTACTCCGGCTTCCTCCACCCGTAAAACTGTCACGATCATGATTAGCCATTGTGCATAAATATGTGACCTTAAACATCAATAAATAAATAATAAATATACCGACCCTGTCATCATGTTTACCATATTGCTGTGGTGCAGGCCGATAGAAAACTGGGTCGAGTAATACCGCAGCACAAGAAGAAATCAGGGGTGGGCTTTTAACACGTTAGTTTTTAGCGTGTGGATACATGCTTGAAAGACCGATATGTGTTTATGTGTTAGTGCCCAGTATGACTCAAAATGTATAGCATAGAGATGGGCAGTATTGGAATTTTGAGTCAAGTATCGGTTTCTCGATTTTTAAGGGTATATACCTCGGTATCGGTTCAGTATTCGGTATCTGACTTGACTGAGATTTGCTGATAGCACCAAACGGGAATTAACATCAGGAAAATACAGAATAAGTTGTTCTTGTATCATTCTACCAAAGCACCACTGATACCATTACTAATGAGCTCAACAGTGGCATTCTTTTTCGAAAACAAATCACATCTACAGTCACCTTTAAAACCATATTTCAGGTAGGCGTATGCAGTTTCAGAGCATGTGCCCCGACCATACTATCTTTAAGAGGTCCTGCTGACAATAGCCAAAGTACCCGGGCAGTGATTTCTAGACAAGTGCATGTTGACTGCCTGTTAAAGCAGCCAAGGCTTTGCTAGAAATCACTGTTAACCCTTTACCCAACGTAACGGCCAAAACCGGCCAGCGCGATTCTCAAAAATCGCCTGTTAATTTTCATTATTTTTTTCATTTTTTGTCTCATAAACATAGGTTATGACCCCTCGTTGGAACGAGCTCGTCGAGCTCGTTCCAACGAGGGGTCATAACCTATGTTTTTGAGACAAAAAATGAAAAAAATTAGTTATTCAAGAATTATTTTTGCAAGTGTCGTCTGCTTTTCATGTTAGGTAAAGGGTTAAGCAGCTGGACATATACAGGTGACAGTCTAGTGAGAATTTAGGACAATTGTCAAGGCACCTGGGGATTAACAAGACCGATAAGAAAATCAGCCACTTCTTTCATCACAATGGACCCATCAACTGCTATCAAGCCTCAACAAGAACTTATCAATAGTGAATGTTGGAAAATTTGAAAATTCAGACAGTTCCGGTTTTCAATGATTGGTTCGGTTCTTCTTTTCGGTATGCCCATGATATCGGTATCGGTTCGGTTTTTCGCTATATTTCCTATCTCTAGTATTGCACACACACACACACACACATACATACGATGAAAAACAAAACGATTCTACAAGAATGGGCAGACTATAGAAAAGACCCCGTAAGTGGGATTCCTATCTGATTTCGCGAAAGGGGATCTCCTGATCTGGCATGAACTATCGAGGGTTAAGTACCATCGTGGTCCAGAATGCCGAACCAGGCAGAAAGCCATAGGCACCCAAGCCTCGAACAGTAAACTTACAAAAGATCCCATCCCATACCAATTTAATCCGACGGCGAAGGCGAAAGGCTGCTGGAGTAGCCATGGAGGGCACAACGGAGCCTTGTCCCCACCCTCACTGGTCTCCTAAAAATACTGAATTCGAAAGAAATTACATATGACATACAACGTTTGATGCAAATTGACATTCTTTTGAGCCTTAAAATGTCTCCAAGTAGTGCCATTTGGGCATATTTTTCAAAACTTTCTTTTTTGAAAACTATACCCCTCGGCCGCAACAATGCGAGAGTGATACCACCTCCATACCTCGACGAGCTCGTTCCAACGAGGGGTCATAACCTATGTTTTTGAGACAAAAAATGAAAAAAATAATGAAAATCAACTGGCGATTTTTGAGAATAGCGCTGGTCGGTTTTGCCCGTTACCTTAGGTAAAGGGTTAAAGTAAACATATTATAATAAGGTGTCGGGAAATATTTCATCTATAAAGCCAGTTTGACGAACGACATTAAGGAATTTCGTGAGACTCACTATTCTCTATCAAAGTTCCAGAGCTGCACGGGTTCGAGACAGACAAGACGAGATATCTACATTCGATTGTCGGAAATTTCTCGTGAAGTCGGGTTTACGACACTCTCCGACGGACTGACTAAAACTCTCCGACGGGGGAAGCGGGGGGGGGGGGGGGGGGGGGCTCAGCCCCCCCCCCCCCCTGGCGCCACCACTGTTGGGGTATAGTTTTCAAAAATTCCTTTTTTTGAAAAATATACCCCTCGGCCGCAACTATCCGAGGGGGTCACCACCTCAACATCTTTGCCCAAGTCACAACTTGAAATTTCGTGATATGCCTACAACAGTACAGCATAAACATTCTGCCCCCCCGGGTCCCTGTGTATCTTCTACGCCCCCCCCCCCCCACCCCACTAACACACCATATAGATACCAGCTACGTGTCTGAAAAAGACGAGACGAAGTATGTATTGGTGGAACCCAAACTATTTAAAAGAGTACAAGAACGTACAGAGACCCAAATAAACACGCTCCTTCAAAACTGTACCAGTAAAGGAGATCCCAAACCCTTGGACGATCAGGAAGAGATTCTTCACTACAACCAATGATGATTAAGTTACAAAACTGGTGAAGACAACGAACATAGAACTGAATAGAACGGAGAGAAGAAGTGTACGGCGATTGAAGAGGACGAAGAACGAAGTGAACTGAGCAGACAAGAGATCGATGTTGACTGAACAGGATGAAGGTTAAACAGAATCAAGAAGTAAACAAACAGTGAATTGTTATCAAACATTCAACAAAAACATTATACAAGGAAGCGAATAAAATTATTTTCAATTGTGTGATACTGGCTCCTGTTGGAGGGAAGGGAAATACCCTCGAGAGTTTATGCCAAATCACGGAATCCCATTTCACGGAATCAGTTTGGAATTTCACTTACGGAATCCTACTTACGGAACCCGTATTGTCTGTCTATGCTTATTCGACGAATCTATGCCAACGACTTAGTTTGCGTTAAATTTTCTGTACATCTCTCTTCTTTCTTCTCTTCCTTTACCCAATCCTGACTCATTACAGTCATTAATTCCTCATCATTCAAAAACTCTTCAAATCACTCCATTATGCCCGGTAACATGTTTTCATGAATACTTTCAATGCCAACGGTTATTTCTTTTTAACCCTTTCAACACTGCCTCCTGGAAGGTATCGTTTCAGTCAATACTGTCAACGTTGAAATGGATGGGACCTTCCTGGTTTGTTGGGAGGTTCGGTAATAATTCAGTCCAACAGCTCTGACGAGCTGTTGGATTAAATTATTACCGAGCCTCGCTTCTGATTTTTTGCTCTTTATATCGTCTACTCGTCCACTTCCAACTTTTTCTTCACGCAAAAATTTGTATACTCCGGGTTGAAAGGATTAAACAATTTGTTTGCGTCTAGTGACGACGCTTTATGGGAAACAACTCTGGCTTGGTTTATATCAGCTGATATCGGCATCATATCAGCCGAGTTAGAAGTATCGACCATGCTTGATAATCTGCAGTTGTGGAAAAGAAAATCATGTCCAATAAATCATGTTAACTACCACATAACAAGAGGCCCCAAGGGGCCTTAACCGCTCACCGGCCAAAGTGGTTCAAAGAAGTATTTGGGGTCACATTCAGTTAGACATGGTTCGTCAACACTACAAAGAACTGAAGTCATGAGAGGCAAATTTATGGAAAAACACTAAGGAATGGATTTGAACCAACCTGAACCTAATATGCCTCCCCCTCCACCCCACCCCTGCCCGTTAGAGCCCAAATATTAAGCCAAGGACTCAAATTGAACAAACTTGAATCTGATCCCCCTTGAGATGTCATATACCAAATAGGAAAGACTTCGACTGGTGGATATGAAGAAGGTTTTTAAAGAAATCACCTCACATTGCACTAAGTTAAACTTTGGGCTCAAATAGGGGGACAAAATATTAACCCAGGGTCCCGATTTGAACAAACTTGAATCTGACTCACCTAGAGATGTTGTATACCAAATATGAAAGGATTCTGATTGGTGGATCTGAAGAAGAAGATTATAAAAGAAATTCCTTCATATTGCACTTAGTTAAAATTCAGGCTCTCATAGGTAGCCCAAATTAATAACCCCGGGACCAGGTTTGAACAAACTTGAGTCTTACCCTCCAAGAGATGTTGTATACCAAATATGAAAGGATTCTGACTGGTGGATCTGAAGAAGGAGATTTTTAAAGAAATTCGTTCATATTGTAGTAAGTTAAAATTCAGGCTCCCATAGGGAACCCAAATTAATAACCCCGGGACCAGGTTTGAACAAACTTGAGATTACCCTCCAAGGGATGTTGTATACCAAACATGAAAGGATTCTGACTGGTGGATCTGAAGAAGATTTTTAAAGAAATTTCCTCAAATTGCACCAAGTTAAACTTTGGGCTCCAATAGAGAGCCCAAATACTAACTCCCGGACCCGATTTGAACAAACTTGAATCTGCCCCCCCCCCCCCCCCCCCCCTAGAGATGCTGTATACCAAATATGAAAGCATTCTGACTGGTGGATCTGAAGCAGAAGATTTTTAAAGAAATTTCCTCATATTTCAGTAAGTTAAAATTTGGGCTCCTACAGGGAGCTCAATTATTAACCCAGGGACTGGATTTGAACAAACTTGAATCTGACCCCCCTACAGATGTTGTATACCAAACATGAAAGGATTCTGACTGGTGGATCTGAAGAAGAAGATTTTTAAAGAAATTTCCTCAAATTGCACTAAGTTAAACTTTGGGCTCAAATAGAGAGTCCAAATCTTAACCCAGGGACTATTTGTACAAACTTGAATCTGACCCCCCCCCCCCCCCCCCCCCCCCCCCTAGAGATGTTGTATAACAAATATGAAAAGATTCTGACTGGTGAATCTGAAGAAAAAGATTTTTTTTGAATTTTTGAAAAAAAATTATGGGTGCTATCAGAGTTATGCGCCTTCTGGTGCCCCCTGTGTGCGCGGCAAGTTTATTTGTACAAACTTGAATTGACATATGATAAGGAACATGCACACAAAATTTGGTTCAATTTGGTCGCGAAGTTTGTGAGGAGAAGTCGATCATGTAAAGTTCACGACGGACGCCGGACGACGACGGACGACGGCGGACGACGACGACGACGAACGGCAAGTGATAAGTTAAGCTCCCTTCTGTGAGCTAAAAACGTTTTGGTGCGATCAGCAGACGCTTTTCCATACGTAAAGTACCCTAGCACGCACTTGGTCAAGAAACTATCACTCAGATGGATGAGACGATGTGAACCTGCTGGTCGAGAACATGTCGAGACAGGGCCAGAAATAGAAATAGCTTACAATCCTGTCAGAGTTCCACAAGTCGGTAGTAATGGGACAAGACGCAGTAGAGGTAGAATCTTCCACTCTAGTGGGGCTGCAAGCCGAGAGGTCCTCGGTTCGAATCCCACCTGCGGCAACCGCGTTGTGTCCTTGGGCAAGACACTTCACCCCCATTGCCCATGTGGGGGCACGATGACGCCGTGTACTAAGGCGTACTGCACGTCGATGGTACGCATGTCTTCAACCAATCTAACCCTGCCTGTGCTGCAGTGCGGAGTTACGATGTTGGGGAGCTGGCAGCTGCTCGTCGTTGCTCGGTGGTTCTCTACGGGTACTCCGGCTTCCCCCACCCGTAAAACTGTCACGGTCATGATTAGCCATTGTGCATAAGTATGTGACCTTAAACATCAATAAATAATAATAATTCCACTCTAGTGATGGGAGTAGATTACAGTGGTGATAGACAATAGACGCGCTGGTGGCAGAAGAAATAGAGGTTAAATACACATGGCCATATGTGGCATGCGATGTGTACACATCGTCACATACTGTTTATTAACAGACAGGCACACCAGGGGAAATCAAAGTACAAAGGAGAAACATTGGTATAGAAACAAATCCTCTGGTGATCGGAAAGGTCGCGTGAGTCCATTTTCTGCGTGTGTTGTGCGCACTCTTGGCACTAACGCACAAGCATATCTGGGCACAAGAATGCCCATGTTTTGTTCGTGACGTGTACACATTCTGTACTAGCACGCGCGCCGCTGGGAAATCAGGCTAGTTATGGAAACGAATACCCTGGCGATGGATATTGGTTCATGTGCCCGTGTGCTTCATGTGTTGTTCGTATACATTTGGCACTAGCACTCCAGCATATCCAGCTTGTACACATGCTCCGTGCTCAAACTGGAAGGGCGGAAACAAGCGCCACCCCACCATCACTCAATGAGCACGCACACAAACAATGACGCCATAACAAGGCCACCCACTCTGGCTACCATGACATCCACAATGAATCGCGACATGACGTCACGCCTGACGATATATAAATGTTCCACAAAACATCACTCTCCAAAAACTACAATGTTTAAAATATATAAATTTGCCAAATACACGGACATTCCTGTTTCATATTATCTGCAAATAGTGGCACATTTAGTTGCATATGGCCAACGAATTCCTCCTTCGGCCGGTTTGATATATTCTTTCTACTTCAAGGATCTTCCATCTCTAAGGCTTCATGTTGGAACCTATTTTGAAGAAGGGGTAATAGATCACACCATCATGATCGGGGACGCCGGAAGCACGGCGGCAGTGGGGGAGGGCAGCTGCCCTCCCGGCCTTCGGATCACGGGGCGAAAGGGGATAGACAATGCCCTCCCCAGGTTCGTCACTCAGTTTTTTCAATGATTTATTCTCGAAGTAAAGCTAAAATACACCCCAAATCCGTTCTGGCAGCTTTCAAAATTCAGTGGAGGGGGGAGGGGGTTGAGAGCAGGAGGTCCCCCTCCTATCAAACTACCCCCTCTCATGCCTTCGGCCTTCGAGACAAGCATGTTTCGGCATTTTCATGGCGGGGCTGCTAGTGCGAGTAAATGCCCTTTTGCTGGGGGTCCGGCCATCCTGCCCTGAAGTGTTTCCGGTGCCCCTGATCGTGACCAGACCGACCGTGGGATATAAACCAAAATGTAGCGGATATAAGTTGAGTGGCCAGGCTAAGTGAATTGGGGAACAAAGTATACTGACGGAAAAAAGAAACACAAGTTCAGTTTTGGTAATATATTTTTGTATCCGTAGACCAAATGTAGTAACATTTGACATATTGTAACATAGCTACCTCAGTATACTGTCTAAAGAGTCTTTGGTTAAAATTCTGTCAACCATGACAACGTGACATCATCAGAGTTTTCGACAAAGCGTAAATCCGGGGCACACCCGCGTGCTATGGACATGAAAACCATACCAAATCGAAGTTTTGAACAGTACACGTCGATTGCACAACACTTCATTTCAACTCGATTGAAAAGCAAAATGCCACGAATGTCCAACGTTGATAGTAGAGCTGTAGGTTAACCGAAACCGAACCGAGGTTTTTAGTTTTTTAAAAAAACCGAAACCGAAACCGTCGACATCCCGTAATCTAAGGTTTTTCGTTTTTTTATTAAATACTCTCTTGCCAGCTCTTGCTGCAGAAATTCACAGAATGTAGCCATCCCAGAGTAGTGAGAGTACCCAGACACTGCCAATGGCAGTGTCTGGGTACTCTCACTACTCTGGGAAGGCTACATTCTGTGAATTTCCGACATTTCAGTTTAGTTGTGTTTGTAGCTCTCCTGAAGTTGCGTGTAGGTGTTAGACCTCGAAAAATGGCACAATAAAAGTTCTGTATATTTAGGTAATTATTACATTGGCCTTCCTGATTCTTCATGTATTATAGCTTATTTCGGGCATTCATTGAGTTTCACTCAATTTCACTACCATTCAGTTATGACTCTGGACATAAGAATGAGTTTTATTGAATTTTACTTGGCCTCATGAACAAACCGAAAACCGAACCGAACCGAGGTTTTTCTCCACCCGAAAAACCAAAACCGAAACCGAACAAGAAATTAAAAAACCTACAGCTCTAGTTGATAGGGGTGGGGCTATTGCTCTAATTATGCAAAGCCAGTCGCAACGTCTCGTCGCCCAGCAATCTGAGGTTCATGAGTCAACGATAGCTCGTTTAGTTGGGCGTCTCAGAGCCACAAAATGATTAGCTGATCCTCCCCTGAGCGGACGTCCGCGGGATACGTCTCCACGTAGAGATATAGGCATACGTCTCTCACGCCTCCGCTAACCGATTCCTGTCTGTTCGTGGACACGACTCAGGTTGTGGGT